>CM060848.1:5731266-6161399 GCA_030737835.1 Acorus gramineus
CGAAGTAGACTGACGAGATACCTTCGAAGCCAGTGTCGGAAGAGTAGGGTTGCCGTTGGTTTCTGACATTGTGCAAAACCACTCGGATGAGGATCAGAAGCAGACGAGGACGTAGAGCGTGAAAAATTGAGCAAAATGGACTCCTGGATCACCTTAATCGGACTTCCGGAGAGGAAGTTATAACCGATTTAGTGATTCGAAGTCTCAAGGAGGTGCCGGAGGTGGCGGAGAGGGCTAGTGGCGGCAGGGGGCGGCCGGAGGAGTCGGGGGGCGGTCGGAGGAGCCGGAGGGCGGCCGGAGGTGACCTGAGGGCAGACTCAGGTCGGGTGTCGGGCCAGGTTCACGGATCCGGGTCAGATGCTGGGCCAGGTTCGCGGATCCGGGTCGCTGGACAGGGTCCGGGTCGGATGTTGGGAGGACTCGGGTCGGATGCTCGAGACGATCCGGAACGCTCGAGACAGGCTGGCACGAGCTGTCTCAGTAGATCCGAGAAAATCCAGGCAGAATCAGCGGATTGGTGCCCGGGCAGATTTCTCGCAGATCCCGGGTAATCCGAGCAGGTTCAGACGCGCGGCAGGGCACGACGCGGCAAGGCGCGTGGTAGGGCATGGCCCGGCAGGGTAGGGCACGACGCGGTAGGGCGCGCGGCAGGGCAAGGGGCGCGGCAGGGCAGGGTACGACGCGGTAGGGCGCGCTGCAGGGCAGGGCGCGCAGCAGGGCAGGGCACGACAGGGCACTCGGTAGGGTAGGGTGCGGCGCTCTACAAGGTAGGGCGCGGCGCTCTGCAGGGTAGGGTAAGGCGCGCGGCAGGGCAGGGCAGGGCACGGCACGCGGCAGGGCAGATCTGCTGGGCGCGGCAGGGCGCACGGCAGGGCACGCGGCAGGGCTGGGCGCGGCACGGCAAGGCTGCGCGAGCAGCGGCAGGGGTGGCACGCGCAGCGGCAGGGGCACGACGACAACAGCGACAACGAAGGATTCCAAAAAAAAAAAAAAATTAAAGTTTTTGAAGTGGTTGCTCTGATACCATGTTAGAATGAGAGAAGGAAATAATGGGATCCTTGTATTTCACTTAAGGTTTAATCCCTTTATATATACAAGTGTCTAGGAGTTGCACGTGTAATACACTACACACATTATAAGATAACACATATAATCTAACATCATCATTTACAGTTTTAAGTTATCGTTTTTAGGTGGTGGATGGACTTGGGCCTTGCTGAAAAATTGGGCTACGCAAGAGATAGAGTGATGGAACATTTCTTTTGGACAGTTGGGTGATTATGTGAGCCACAATTTTCAAATTTCAGGGAAACACTTACAAAGGTGAATTGTTTAATAACATGCCTTGATGACACTTACGGCGTCTATGGTTCACTAGATGAACTCGTTCTTTTCACAGATGCTGTTAATAGGTCATTATTTATTCTTTTCGTTTTGTTAACTCAAATATTTAACTGGAACACTTGCAGCATTACATATGACCAACTAAATCCCATAAACTCTTTCAGATGGGATCCTAATGAAACGCAAAATCTTCCAGAGTACATGAAGATACTTATTTCTGCACTATTCAAGACCACAGAGGAAATCGCCCAAGATATCATAGACGAAAAGGACGTCAATGTCATATCATACCTAAAGAAAGCGGTACTAAATTACATCATAAAAAATCCACACGAAATTTTGTGTTTGAAATCATTTTGATTAACAATGAAATCTAACTCAAGATTTTCCCATCAAATTTTTGTTGAACATAGTGGACAGATTTGTGTAACTCCTACTTAGTGGAGGCAAAGTGGTATCATAGTGGATACATGTCATCATTCAATGAATACTTGAACAATGCATGGTTTACCATCTCCAGTCCAGTTTTAATGGTTCATACTTATTTCTACATAACTGAGGATATAACAAACGAGGCGTTGGATGGTTTGAAGAATTACAATGGCATAGTACATCAGGCATCCATTCTTTTCAGACTTGTCGATGATCTAGGAACTTCAAAGGTAAGAACTCCCAACATTAATTCATAGTCCTCAAGCTCAACTTTATTTTTTGAGATGATATGCATGCATTAATTGTTTTCGGTTTTTTTTTTATATGTAGCATGAGCTCCAGAGAGGAGATGTACTGAAAGCCGTCGAATGTTATATGCTCGAAAAAGTAGTCTCTAAAGAGGTTGCCGTCAAGCACGTAAGAGGAATAATAAGTGAAGGCTGGAAGAAAATGAATGAAGAATACGCTGCTGCATCACTTTTTCATAGAGAATTCGTTGAAGCATGTATGAAGGAAATAAGAATGGCACAATGCATGTATCAGTATGGAGATGGTCACTGCTATCCAGAGCAATATGGGACAAAGATCAGGATCTTATTCTCCTTGATCCAACCAATTCCATTGGATTTCGCATACAATAAATAAGTAGTCTGGTGTTATCTTTGCTAAAATAAAAGCACTGTATACCTCTATTGTTACATGGGTGTGGATTGTTGTCCATGCATATTGTCTCACTTTTGATGTGACAACTGAATATATCTATATGTTAAAATTTTGGTGAAAGGACCATGAATGTTTTAATGTTCATTAATTTGAAGCCAATATTATCCTTGGGTCTTTTTTGGATGATGCATGGTAGATTCCTTGAGAAAATTGGAAGTGTAAAGTTTTTTTTTTATTTTTATTGGTAATCAAAAATGTATTGTTATACGAAAGTTGAATTTTACAAAAAGTATTTCATGCTATACAAAGCAAGGTAAATTTAATGAAGGACCAAAAGGTGGGAAATCATCTACATCGGGTATACAAGGTACCATCTTTATCAAGATCAATTGCTGCTCGCAATTCCTTCCAGAAAGAGGGCAGGATAGATGTTTCACCCATCACACATTGAAAAGAAGCTAGGATGTTGGCGGGGGAGTTCCCTTCCCGATGAATATGCGACATTTTCCAATTCTGGAATCGAATAAGACCTTGATGGATGTGACATAGTGAGCGAATGGAAGACCAAGGGCGAGATCCTTTCCCTTGAACCCTTGCAATTGTTGTAGCAGAGTCATATTCAATCCACACCTTGCGGTAGTTAAGGCTAATGGCTAACCATGGGCCCTCCTTAATGGCTTTGAGCTCAAGGAGGTTGATAGAAGGTAGATCATTGCGTCCAGTAATACCCCTAATGAATTCAGCCTTGTCACGGCGAAGGAGGGCCCCATATCCGCCTCTATCTTCTGAATGAGAGCCATCCGAATTTAGTTTAATCCATCGATCCTCGGGAGGGGACCAGCTAACCAGAGTAGTGAGTTCATTGAGTTCAGAGATTGAGACTGAGAAGAAGGAAACAATAAATATGTCAACTAAATATGGTAAGAGATATCTGCAAAAGGGACTTGTGGATTGGGCAGACTGAAGAGGAGTCTAGCCAATGAGGTAGGGACCCAAGGGATCTAGGAATAAGAGATGAGATTTGCAGTCCCTTGATAAGTGCGTTCAGAATGAATTTCGAGTAAGAGCAATTAAGGAGCAAATGATCCACATCTTCGACTCTCGATCGACAGAGAAGGCAGATTGGATGGTTTTATGAATTACAAGACTTATCGATGATCTAGGAACTTCAAAGGTAAGAATTCCTAACATTAACTCATAGTCCTCAAGCTCATCAATATTTTTTGAGATGATTGACGCAATTTTTATTTTTTTTTATATGTAGCATGAGCTCAAGAGAGGAGATGTACTGAAAGCCATCGAATGTTATATGCTCGAAAAAGGAGTCTCTGAAGAGTTTGCTGTCAAGCACATAAGAGGACTACTAAGTGAAGGCTAAGAAAATGAACAAAGAATACGCTGCTCTATCACCATTTCATAGAGAATTCATTGAAGCATGTATAAACATCACCAGAATGGGACAATGCATGTATCATTACGGAGATGGTCCTGGCTGTCCAGAGCAATATGGGACAAAAAACAGGATCTTGTCCTCCTTGATCAAACCAATTCCATTTAATTTAGAATACAATAAACAAGTATCCTTCATACTTGTTAGGGAAGCTCGTGCAACACAGCAATCCATATTTTCAAGAGGACTACAAGATACAAAAATTGCAAGCCTATTGAGGCCACATATGTATGTATTGCATAACAGCTTAGAGCTTTTTAAAGAAAGCTAGGCTTCTACTCTAGTAATTGAGAATGAAATGTAGATCCCTTTGAGTAGGGCCTTTTACCAATATAAATATATAAAGAAAATGTTAGACTCAGTCATTTTTTTTTTCTTGGTAAATAATTTTCATTGAATCTATATAAGTTATAAAATGTACATGAGAAACCCAAAGAGTTAGGGGTTACAGAGGCTTGGGACAACCTCAAAAGATACTCTGATATACTGCTGTTACAATAGAAGGAAGGAAAGCTTAAACTACTTTTACAAGAGAGATGAGTAAACTAAGATAGGGTGGAGCTCGGCAGAGAAGGGCAAGATGCTCTGTTTTGTAACTGGCCTTCCTTGTCTTCAAGAACAAGCTTTTGGATTTCATGGTTCATTTGATTTGGGCTTAGTACAATGGAACCAAGAGGGGATTGCCAATGCGCTAGAACATCCGCAACTCTGTTGCCTTCTCTGAATACATGGGAAATCTTCCAGTCAGTCAGAAGTGCCACCAGAGTCTTGATTTCACGCAGATCCCTGAGGGCAGCCCAGGGAAAGATTCCCTTGCCCTGTGCCCAGGCAACTGCGGTGGTGGAGTCAGATTCCGACCAAACTTTACTTGTGTTCCCCTTGCTTAGGCACAGTTCATCGAGAATGCCCTTTAGTTCCAAGAGATTAATGGAGGCAGCCCGAGTTCTTGCTGCAATAGTTTGAATGCAATCTCCGGAGGAGTTTCTGGTGATAGCTCCGTATCCAAAGCGATCCTCAGATAGAGATCCGTCTGAGTTAGCCTTTACCCAATCAATAGGAGGAGGTGACCACTTCACCTGGACAGTGATAGAGGTCTTTTGAACCAAGAGAAGACCGAAAAGATCCCCGCAGGCCTTAGACAGAAGAGAGCTTGAATCCTCACAGAGATTCCCAATGAATGTTGCCTTAGTTTCAGAAAGAATCACTCGTACTATAAGGGGCTTGTTTGGGACCGTGTGACAGAAAATCTTTTCATTTTGAGCTCCCCAAATGGACCAATATGTTGGTATGAGTAAAAACTGAAGAATCTTCTTTTCATCATCAGTGGTTGCACATTTAGTGAACCAAACTAAGAAATCTCCTATCCCCTCTTGTCTTACCCTTGGGATCTTCAAAGACTTAAGTATAGCCGTCCAGATATAGGCTGCATAGGAGCACTTTAGAAACAGATGAACAGATGATTCTTCATGGCTATTGCATAGCATACATACATTTAATTGCACGAGCCTCCATCTGAATAACCGATCACGTGTTGGGAGTTTATTCAAGGCAGCCTACCAACAAAGTAAATTGCGCCTGGGAGGTTGAATTGGATTCCAAATTGATTTCGTCCAGTCCAGAATTGTTCGAGACCTTTGAATCATTTGCCATGCTATAGAGCAAGTAATATGACCTGTTTTGCTCCCCGTCCAGATGAGGATGTCTGATCCACATCCACCAATACCAAGCTGAGAAATTTCATCCCAGGACGAGGATGTCTGATCCACATCCACCAATACCAAGCTGAGAAATTTCATCCCAAACATAATCAAATTCTGAAGGCCATCGAGCCGGCTTACACCACATTCCATCTTGAATGAATGCTGCCACAAATACTTCACTTGGAGGGCCCCAGGTAAGTAAAGACTGCCCATTGAAATGCTTTTGAAGCCCAAAACCCTTCATCTAAGGGTCATGCCAAGCATTAATAGATCGTCTTTCAAAAATAATGTATTGGAGATGATTTCTCATATTTTTTATTTTTGAGGTTAGGCAAGAGATTGGGCGGGTTAGGCGTGATTTAGGGGGGTAGGCGGGCCCAGGCGTCCACTTAATTAACATGCTATTAGGCTGGTGGTCGCCTAGATCCATCTGGACCACCTAGTCACCTAGGCGCGTCGCCTAACAGGACCTAAGGAATAAATGAATTACGGATTAATGACTCAATTGAGAATGTGGTGTGCAACCCAGGTAACTAGGACAACAAACTTTGATATCAGCTATAAAAGTTAAGAAGCTTTAAAAGAAGGAATAGAAGAAAATGAACAATGAAAAATTGACAATTAGAAAATGGTTTAGGAAGTTACTTGATCATATGATGCCTTTTTTTTATTAAACGAAGATAACAATGACAAACAATGAACCAGGCCAGCAAGAGCAGTCTTGAGCTTGCTTTTATCTTGCGAATAGATCTGATTGTTTCTTAGAATATCTCCGTAATTATCAAGTACCTGCGCAATGTAGTATGGTCAGGAGTACATACAAAATTTTCAAGTGCACAGAAAGATGATGAATTAGTAAATCAACAAGGCTATACTCAAAATATTGATAACTAGGACAAACTCCTATTTTAAAGCAATAAACTCAATAAATCATACAAGACATCTACAGCCAATACCAAGATGCCTGAGACAATAAGCAAGAAGATTTCTGAAATAAGCAGGTGAAATATGAAACAAGAAAGACTACGAGACATGAAGTCGTGGATATATGACATATTCGATAATAAAGGATTTCTAGTTTCTAGTAAGTGATGATAAAGAAAAATTCCTTCAGCCATAAATCAGTGACATATTTCTCCTTCTTTTTGTGTGTGTGTGTGTGTGTGTGTGTGTGTGTGGAGGGGGGGGGGGGGGGGGGGGGGAGAAAGTAAATATTACTGTTGCTTGTCTCATCTATGTGGAACTCTTTGATTCTATAAATTTGAAAAATATTATTTCTCATATACATGCATTAATATCAAATTATGAATATAAAAAATATAATAACAATAAATAGGTCAAAATTATTAATAAATTTTATTTAAAAAACATTTAAGTTTCATAAGATTATAAAAAATGACTAAATAATCTTATCACCTAAATTATTTTCAACGTGCCCTTTGTTTGTTCTATTTATATGTAATTATTTTTTTACAAAATAAAAGTTAAAGAACATTTAAAAATTTCAAAAAATAACAATATCACCTAAATTTTTTCTTACATAATAGATAATCTAACCTTTTTTTTAAATTAAACATATGACCAATTCAAAGTCTACAATTAACCTTATCTAATCAAATCTTAACAATTTTTTCTCCATCAATTTCAACGTGGCCTTTCCTATTTTGATTTAGATTATATAAATTTTATTATTTGGGATAAGTTCAAATATTTATTATTTGAAATAACCTTATCACTTGGAATAATGTCATATACATAAGATTATTCTATCTCTTTTTTTTTTTTGTAAATATATATATATATATATATATGACAAATTCATAGTTCAATATCATCTTTATGTTATCAAATCTTTTCAATAAAATATTCATCATGGCATTTGTTTTGCTAATTATCAGATTCATTAAAATCCATACAACCCTTAAAAATTCTATTTTAGTCAATTTTAAATCATATAATATATGTATTTCTTTCAATAAAATATCATGTATAACATAATGGCATGCATTAATAGGATACTCAAATTAGATGTTCTTAACATTTTTTTATTAAAAACTATGAATCTAACATTTTAAAAATGAGATCTTTTTTTTTTTAATTATAACATGAATTCACAAATATAAATTTAAATTGACACTATATTTGTAAAAAAAAAAAAAGTAAATTTTTTTTTTTGAAGCACTAACACAAATGGAATAAAAAAAAATGAGGCAGATAAAAAAGACACAAATGAAATCCACGTCTAAAATCACAAAATTAAATTTTAAAAAATAAAAAAATCTAGCCTAAAAACAAGACCCAAATAAGGAACAAATAGAAGTAGGATCAACCCGCAAAAGAAATTTTTTAAAAAAAGACCCGAATGAGACCTAGATCTAAAATCCCAAAATCAAGAAAAGAAAAATATTAAATCAAACTGCAAAAACAGATTATTAAACCGAAAAATAAGAAGAAAGATCATTGGAAGAGGAATACTTGCAAAAGAGATCATGTAAAATGAGATGAGGAGATGGAGAGTTAGGGAAGAGAGAGAGACCGATAGATTGTTTTTTACGTGAAAAAGTAATCCCCGTGTGCAAATAAATGTTGTTACAAATGAAAACACATGGGTTGGTTGTGATTTTGTTTACCCCATAAAACGGTGTAAATGAGATCACTGTGCATTTATTTGATACCCCTATTTATCCTAACCAAACATTTATTTTTGTTTGAGCTAGTGCAAATGAGAACTCATCCCCATTTGCACCTTATCCAAACATGCCCTAAGTGTTGCAAACCTAGTATTACAATGGGCAAAAGGAAGAACGTAAAATAAAACCAACAATGGAGAGCTGCAGTAGACGAGGCATCAACATCCGCAGCCACGAACAAGCACATCCTCACTCATCGATTACAAGTTTGCCTCCCAGGTTTCTCTTTCAACCCTTAAGTTACTACTCAACTGAGGATGCTTGATCAGAGAATGCATGAGAATAAATTGCTTGCAGCATATGGATAATTGGTTACTGGTCCACCCATAATCACTTGTTTCCCAGATAGAAGCCACATAAAATGTTGTTGACCAGGCTTAAATTAAAAGAGTGATGTGGTGCTCAAGTGTACCAGATACCAGATGCATCATGTTATTACAATTTTCCAACAGGAAGAATGTTAAAGGAAAGTTTCAAACAATAAAACAAGCACGAAAAGTTCCATGTCAACACCAGGCCAATTACACCCTCTGACTCTACGAATTCAACCAAAAAATATAACATTGGTTTTATGCTATTTGAATTGTTCGCCAATATGAATATCATTTGCGTAACTGCTAGTCCAAAAACTGGGAACAAAAAGGAAGAAGTGACAAAAAGTAGAGTGGGAATTTCGGAATATACATACCCGCTATAATTCAGTCCAGCAAATGAGTTTACAAGAGAGATCAAATCAAAGAAGGAATGAGAGGAAGAAAGAATGCAGATAAAATGGATTTCGATACCTGTCAGAGATATAACTTAAGAGGCGGTATCTATTTTATTATTCTCATTTTACTGATACAGGATTGGTGCATGTTACGCACTCAGTCTTTCTCACAAAAAAATGTACTCAGAATCTTCAAGATGGAATAAAAAAAACAAACAATGGCCATGCGTTCTACCTTGAGGATATGAAAAATTAAAGGTAGCTAATACTGATGGGGAAAACCAATGAATAAAGGCCCAGTCACAAAGAAGCTCACCGACTTAACCAACCATATTCACCATGCTATGGCCCTCTTCTCAACTCCTTGGGTCATTCCAGCTATCCTTATTTATTAACTTTCAATTTGACTGAGTAATCAGTTGTACAGTTGACATAAACAAAAATATAGGACCAGCAAACTTGATATCACATAATAAAACATAAAAGGTAACCTGAAAAGGACTTGAGTGTGACATGATATTCAGGATAAAAAGGAATGCTTAAATAGAAAAGCACCTTTAGCAAAACAAAATGCACAGAAACACATTAAACATTAGAAATACCAACTATGCAGGAACACTAGATATCATGTCACTATTAAGCACCTATATGCAGCATTTATCAATGTCAACCAGCTGCATCTCATTTTTGGATTATTCCTTTCTAATCTAAAAAAAAAGCATCCAATTCTCCATTTTTGCCGAGATATTATGTGTGGCCCGTGTGGTGTTGAGGAAGAATCTAGCAAACATCTATTCTTCACATGTTCCTTTAGCACCCAAATATGGAAGAAGGTTGGGGAAGCCCTTGGAACATCTTACCCATTCTCGGATATGGAAGGTATGTGGAAGTGGTTCTAGGATCGTAGGAAGAAAGGAGATCGAAGTAATATTGCTAAGTTTCAATGGTTCATTCATCATGCAACTTGTTGATCCATTTAGCTTATGCGCAACGAGAGTGTCTTCAAACACAAAAATGTTTATTGAGAAAATACTTGGGCCGCGATTTCATTGATGCTTACGGACTGGGTTAAATTCATTTTAGAGGAACCTTCGCCTAGATCTTTAATAGGCGATGCTTGGGGGAGAGGATAGCTTAATTTCTTTTTCATAATTCATTGTATTTGCCTTTCTTATTATCTTGATGTAAGGAGATCCATTGTCTCCTATTTCGAGGGTTTCTTGCAATAAAAAAATTCTCCATTTTTGCCCCTTGTTTATTCACTTCCTCTCGTTGAGCAATGAAATAATAACCACACTATGCAAAGCTAGTTTCTCTCCAAAACTAATGCACACGATACAAGGGATAAAGAATTCTAGAATTTAGATAGAAATGCAGTACAAATTCACAACAAATTCAGTAAGAAAGTTATCATCAAGCAAATACAAAAAAATCACAAATGAACAGAGTATCCGAATTTAGAGCATGGTTAAAAATCAACATCGAAAAAACATATATGATTCAACAATGACGCCCATCAAAATTATAATAATGTGATCAAATACCACATATGGCATACAAATGTTAATATAGGCATATCAGGTAAGATCAGTTTGATCTGGGTATTCCACTCCCATCTCCAACATCGCCCATTAGTTACATACCTTTTCAGCATACAGGAGAAAGGAGGACGAGCAATTCAGGACAACCAGGTCAAAAAATTTGAAAGCCATCAGTCGGACATCTACAGATAGATGTGTCATTGCATTGAACATATAAGCCATTATTGAGGAGACAAGAGACCCATTCAAATCCTAAATAGGGGGAAAAATAGGACAAAGTATTAAAAGAGATGGTATAATCTGCTGTGCGCTTTTCCAAAGAGTTGTTGCTAAGCAATAAATATGATGACCAAAAAATCATGAGTATTACAGATCATGGGAAAAAATTAAAGTCTTCCTATACTAAGGCACTGTGACCATGTAGGCACTATTTACTGGCACAGACTCATATTCATGTCAATCTGTAAGCTGCTGGTTTTCGATGGAAGGTTCCTCTCCATTGATCCCCTCCTCTCTCTAAAATAAAAATAAAAATCCCCTTAGTCACCTGTTTTTTTCTTTTGAGAATTGTAGCCTCAACAAATCTCTAAGTAGTTAGTCAAAGCATTAATTGAAATAATCATGCATTGACCGTATTAAAACACAAATCTCCTCACACTCTTAATAGTGTTGAGGATCTACATTTATAGAGATGAATACAAGAAGTTACAAGAGGAGTTACAAGAAGTTAAAATAAGTAGTTATAATAAGTACTAACTACTTATAAAGAGTTATAATTTATTTTATCTAATACGCCCCCCTCAAGTTGAGCGTTCTTGAACTCTCAACTTGTCTTGGATAAAATGATGACGAATTGAACTCAATGGCTTGGTCATAATATCTGCTAGTTGATCCTTTGTCAAAATAAATTTAATATGAAGATGGCCAGCAGAAACTTGATCACTAACAAAGTGATAATCAATCGCCACATGCTTGGTTCGGGCATGAAAGATTGGATTGGCACAAAGATATGTTGCCCCTAGGTTGTCACACCATAATGTTGGAGCAGTAGAGGTTGGGACACCAAGATCTTTAAGCAAAGATTGAAGCCAAATGATCTTAGCGGTTGTATTAGCAATGGCACGGTATTCTGCTTTAGTGGAGGATCTTGCAATAGTGTGTTGTTTCTTTGCAGCCCATGAGACTAAATTCTGACCAAGATAAATTGCATAGCCACCAGTTGACCGACGATCATCAGGACAACCAGCCCAATCAGCATCACTGAAGGCTTGGATGTCATGTGTGGGTGTGTTGGAAAGATACAAACCATAAGATAAAGTTTTCTTGAGATAACGAAGGATTCTTTTAACTGCTTGCCAATGCTCGGTGGAAGGATTCTGCATGAACTGACACACCTTATTGATAGAGAAAGCCAAATCAGGGCGTGTTAATGTGACATATTGAAGAGCACCAACAATGCTGCGATATAGATGTGGATCGGTCATTGGTTCACCACCCGCCTTGCTAAGCTTTGAAGACGATGCCATGGGTGTGTCAACCGGTTTGGCTCCCTCCAACTTGGACCTACTGAGGAGATCAATAATGTATTTGCGTTGTGAAAGAATGATACCAGTTGAATGAGGAACTACTTCAATACCCAAGAAGAATGATAGTGGACCGAGATCCTTCAAAGCAAATTGAGAGCTTAAAGTAGATATGACGTTGTCAATAGCAACATTGTTATTCCCAGTCAAGATGATATCATCAACATATATAAGAATATAGAGAATAATACTTCCATTGTTGAATATGAATAATGAACTATCCACCTTGGAACCAACAAAGTGAAGTTGCAGAAGAGATGAGGTTAGACAATGAAACCAAGCCCGAGGGGATTGTTTGAGACCATAGACTAACCGATGTAGTTTGCAGACATGACGAGGATGGGTGGCATCAATGAAGCCTGGTGGTTGGGTCATGTAGACCTCGTCCTTGAGATGACCATGGAGCAAAGCATTACTTACATCCAATTGATGAATGTTCCAACCATGACTAACTGCAATTGAGAGAACTGTGCGAATGGTTGTCGCTTTGACCACAGGACTGAATGTTTCCATGTAGTCAATGAGTGCATTGATTTAATTACCCATCGCTTCACGCCAATGAAGATGTCTGTTGGCCTCAGAGAAGCAAGTTGGTTCACGTTGGGATGCACATTCTGTAAGAAGACCATGAGGGAGTCTATACTTTGGGTTGGGAGTAGGCTGAGGTCATAGAGAGTATTTGGGATGGTGACGTTGGTGACATGGAATATTATTGTCATGTTGAATGAGAGGAGGAGTGACTTGAATGGAAGTAGGATGTGTTGGATTATTAGAGGGAACAAAAAGTAATGGAGGTTGTTCATTATTGGGGAGAAGTGGAATATTTGTAAGTGGTGGTGTGGTGGGTATGTGAGAAGAATGAGAGAGAGTAGAAATACCAGATGTGTGCTCTTCACGAACTGACTGAGGCATCTCTATTGGGAGGAGGAATGGACCACATGGCACTTCTTGTGGGCTCCGCATCATAGATTAGTTAAAGTGGGAGAAAGGAAATGAGTTTTCATGGAAACGTGCATGCCTAGCGATGTATATCCTACGAGACGTTGGATCCATGCATCTATATCCATGATGGTTTTGACTATAACCCAAGAAAACACAAGGTATTGAGTGAAAATTAAATTTATTTTTATTGTAAGGTCGGAGATAGGAAAAGACTAAGCAACCAAAAATTTTAAAAAAGGAATAATTGGGAGATTGATTAAAAAGAACTTGAAAAGGAGATCAATTATGAAGAACAGAGGTCGGCATTCGGTTTATGAGATAAACAGATGTGTCAAAAGCAAAATGCCAATATTTTTTAGGAACACATCCATGAGCAAGTAGTGTGAGATCCGTTTCAGTGACATGGCGAATCTTTCGGTCGGCTGCTCCATTTTGCTCATGGGTGTGTGGACAAATAATGCGATGTGTGATGCCACATTTGTCAAAATGAGCTGCAAGTTTACGAAATTCCCCACCCCAATCAGAATGGAAATTACAAATTTTAGAATTCAAAAGACATTCAACCTTTGCTTGAAATTTAATAAAAATATCACATACATCGACGTTCTAAAGGATAGAACCACACATATCTATATCTATACTATCTATATCTATACTACCTATAAAAGTACCAATCCATGAAAAACATTCATTGGACATGTTTACCCTTACCGATTCATGAAAATCCATTCCTACCCTCAAATGATATTTGATTAGACATATTTACTCTTTCAAATTCTATGAAATCGAATACTCTATATAATGTGTTTAATTTAAGTACCAATCTATGAAAACCATTTATGGACGAAGAATTAAACCAAAATTTAATATATACCCTTTCAATTATATGTCATATATGTATCGTGATATTTTCTAAATATAAATTCTTAGACGAAGTTTATGTTTTAATCAATAAATCTAAATCTATCTATATTATCTATCTATCTATATTATATTATATCTATACTATATTATATATTATTTATATACTATATAAAAGTCTCTTAACCCAAAAAACTATTGTTTGACCATTTTATACCTACCAATCCACTCAATCTCATTACAATCCATTTACATCACTTTAATCACAACCATTTGACCATTTTACCCTTCTAATTTTATTCAATTCCATGAAAATCCATTCACGTCATTTTAATCTCATTCATAATTTATTCCAGTACATACATTGCATCATATAATCATATTAATAATTTACATAAATTATATGTATTTGAATATTTTATATGTGCCAACTGAAATTAAATTAATATATTTATTAAATTATAATTAAAATCGGATATCATAATATTATGAGGATAAGAGGATGCTTATAAAATGAAATGATATTCAAAATATAATTCTAATGTGATTCCTATTTTATCACTTTAACAATCATATTATAATAAAATCTATATAGTTAATATTGGTTGGGGGAGACTGAAAATAATGATTATAAATCAATGAGGGTTTTAAGGGGATTTTTTTTAATATTTTACCCCTTACCAATCAATCAAAATCCACCCAAACCCCTTTCTAAAGCATCCGTTCACCTTCCTCAAACCTTTCGCAATCCAGCCCTCGTCTTTACATATCACTCAACGCCATTCTATACAATTGAATGCATTTCATTGATTCTGGACATTCAACTATGGGAATACAAAAAGTCACATATTTGTTTATTCTCCTAAACATTAGAAAATGAGAAAAAAGAAAATGCAATGCTTCTTCACTTTTCCTGCTTCGGCTGAAAAGCCTAACAATGTATGGACGCGAAGATGGAGGAGGGTGTCAAAGTGGAGACCCAAAAAGTTTAAAATCAGTCATTTGTATCTACATCTACATATGTATTATTCGATTTTGATATCTAGAGTTTATCTAAAGCTCCTATAAAATTCTTTTGGCATATGAGATTTGTTCCTGTATTATTTGTCTCCCCTTAAACTATATTTATTTAAATTCCTCTAATCTTTCTTTGTCCTGGTTGATGAGAATTGCATTTATTTATTTATTATTATTGTTGTTTTCGTGTGATTCTAATGATGATAAGTTCTATTTTGTAGGTTTTCATCTTTTGATAGGATAATATATGACATGTGTATGTAGAAGCCGTTGCATGCATGACTACTCACAGCAATTGTATTGTAAATACTGGAAGTTGATTAAGGAGTACATTACTTCGACAGTAAGGTTTCAAGAATGCGAAAAATGTGCCTTTTTTTTTAATCTTGTCTTTGAGGCATCAAGGAAGCAATTTTAGTTTGATTTTTTGGTGAAAAATATCTGGTTCATAAGTCTTCGTTTTGACATGCTTATTATAGTTTTGACATGCTTATTTTCTTAATATAATTGCTTTGGTCATTTTTAAATTTTGGATTCGAGAAATCTTCTACATCTACCAAAGTTTCCTTCAATCTGTTTAGATATTTTTCAGCAAACAGAAGATCTGTCATGTAATTCCTCTAAACCAGTTCAAATGGATTTTTTGACAATACAAATAAGTGAAGTCCAACTTCTTTGCTTTTATGTTTTGTATTATCATTGTTCATTCTTGATTATTGAGGTTTTTTAATTTAATTTTTTTGGCAGAAAAAGATACATTTAGATGGTTTTTTCTAGAGAATTCCACCCTTTTCAAAATGCAAAAAGTTCTAAAATGGTAAGCTATTTGTTTAACATTTTTGTGCTTATGAAATTTCATCTTAGAAATATATTTAATCTAATATTTTCTGAGGTATGTGTTATTCTATTTCGTGAATCACAATCTCTGTAAATGACTTATTTGGGCATGCTATTATGTGAGTAGAACTGATTATTTACGATTGATATGTTATTGGAGATTGTTTGGTGAATGATTTTACTGTTTATTGAATGTTTAGAACATCATTTAGATTGATCAGATCAATCATGGATCAGAGAATTGATCTTTGGTTGAATATTTCTCTGTTGGTCTTCATGAATCATATTTTTTTATTAATATAGATCAAGTTTTGTTTGTTCTTTCTTTGAAGGTGACTGGGGATGGCTGCTTGGGTTTATTATAATTATTTTTTAATAGAAAAAAGGTTATGTTATGTGTTCTTAAACACTTAAAAAACAATTCACTATCTATTTTATGTTGGTTGCAAACAATAGAATAATAATAGCAGGTTGTTATTGTAATTTGTTAATCATTTATTGAATATAAATTGAGTTTGTTAATAGAATTTCTGAATCAACTATTGTTGATGTTGGTTAATATTTCGTAAATGTAAATGGTATTGGTGTATGATTCTGAAGCAAGTGTATGCTATAGTTGCATGCAGGTTTTGATGAACAACGACTTCCAGAATTGAGTAGCAATGCATCGCTATAGAAGTTTTTCATTTACATTGAATTGCAGTAGCAACATTTGTTTTAAATTAGCAGTAAGTTTTGTTGAATTGCAGTGGTAACATTTGATAAATTGCAGTAAGATAACAAGTTTTCATTTATTGCAGTAACAGGTTTTTACTTTAATGAACAACTGCAATAATGAATATTAACCCCTAAAAATGACTAGAAATGAATGTCCCTATCATTTTTACTTTGGTGGGGGCGGGGGGTGGGTCGTTTCGACAGATTTAGAGACTTTAGAGAGCTCTTTGTTTACATTGATGACTATTTTATTTTAGTAATTTGTTTTTCTGTTTTTATGTGAATTGTTGGAAACAATTTCTGTGCATGCCATTAGATTCATTAGATTATGGTTTTCTATTTTGAAAAAATGTGCATGAATTATGGTTCTCTTGTTTTATTGTATTCTGGCATTGTTTTGAAGAGGGAAAATTTGATCAAATTTATTTTTAAAACCAATAAGTGAATGTATGTTCCCACTTCAAGAGTGTGAATATTCGAACAGGTCATTGTTCCAGATTCCTGGTTAGATGTTTTTTTGAAAATTAACTAGGTTTATAATTAAGTTTTGATCATTGTATCTCTATTTTTTATTATCATTTAATAATTCACTACAAATCAATAATCCTATCTAATATTCATTTATTATATTTTAACAAAATAATTAATGTGCAACGGACATGTACATCAACTAGTTTATAAAAAATCATCAATAAATAAAACAAAATAATGATTTCCTTCAATTGATGGAATTGGAGAGGGTCCCCATACATCACTAAAAATCAATTCTAAGGGAGAGGAACTATTAGAAGGAGTTGGTGGAAGAGACAACTTTGACATTTTTCCTAAACAACATGCAGTACAAGGAGGCAAGCTCTTGGGAGGAAGGGATGGAAGATGGTGTCCATTTATTATTTGATGAAGTACACGGTGATGCGGATGACCCAAGCGTGCATGCCAACATGAGACAGTGGCACACTCACCGAAGAAAGCCGTGGGTCCATCAACTTTATTCCGAATTGCAACATCAGGGAGTTTGTAGAGACCGCCATCATTCAGCCCGTGAAGAAGGATTTTCTGCGTTTGTTGGTCCATTACCAACTTTCAGTCGATCTGCACCAATATAATTGTCTGCCATAGTTAGATTAGCGAGGTCTGGAGTAACATGGTGGGTTGCACCAGTGTCAGGAAACCAAGTGTCAAAATCACCAGTAGTAGAGGTTGAAGGGAATGACGCAATGTTGGCCAAGGCATCGAATGGTCGATCATATCGGTAGTAGCAGCGAATAGCCACATGGTTGGAGCGCCCACAAATTTGACATTTCTCTCTATTTTGAGAATTTATAGGTGTTGGGAGAAGACCACTTTTTGAAACAAAGGATCGGTTGTTGGATTGAAAACGAGTATTAGTAGGTTGGTTGTTATTGGGTGGAGTTCTCTTGTTGAAATTTCTTGTAGAAGATCCACGATAGGCAACATTGGCAGAAAGAAGAATAGAAGAATATGTTTCTTTTCCATGAAGTCTTATTTCATGGCTAACAAGTAGGCTATGGAGTTCAAGATATGAAACATGTTGAGGTCTAGCAGAAAGAGCAGTGATCATGTCACTAAAATCACCACCGAGGTTGTGAAATATGATGGCATTAAATTCATTTGGATCAAGAGGTTTGTTTGCGGCAGCAAGTTGATCGGCAATAAGCTTGGCTTTTTGGAGATAAGTAGCAACAGGAAGATCACCTTTGGAGAGTGTTTGGAGTTGAGTATGTAATTGAAGAATCCGCGTATGAGTAGGGGTTCCAAAAGCTTGTGCAAGACATACCCATGCTTGATTAGATGTAGTAGCACCAACCACATGAGGAAGAACATCTTCAGATAAAGATGCAATAATCCAACTGAAAAGCATTTGATCCCTTCTACTCCAAGAAATGAATTCTGGATTGGGCTGAGAAGAATCACCATTTGTTATTGTAGGTAATGGAGGACTGTCAGTACCATTTATGAGGTCTTCTAAGTCATGAGAGATAAGGATTGGTAGAAATTGGGTTTTCCATAATAAATAATTATTGGGAGTCAGTTTGAGAGAAAGATATTGAGTTGGGTTAGGCATGGGAATTGTTTGAGTTGATGGATTGATGATTGTTTCTTGATGAGTATTGGAAGTAGAATGAGATGAGGCCATAGGATAAGGATCTCAGTGTGTTCTGATACCATATTAAAACACAATTCTCCTCACACTCTTAATGATGTTGAGGATCTACATTTATAGAGATGAATACAAAAAGTTACAAGAGAAGTTATAAGGAGTTATAATAAGTACTAACTACTTATAAAGAGTTATAATTTATTTTATCTAATAGACCGTTTGTAGTAATTATGCTAAAATGCTCTAAAGAACCAAGCCTCGATCTCAAACATATATCCATTTAGATGATGAACAAATAGTTTCATAAGCATTAAAAAATGAAGATATCCTGACAAACCTCTTTCAAAATAGGAAATATCACTTTCTTGAAAAGGTTATGAAGCTCTTCTCGAATCACTGCATCATTATTATAAATACGCTCTCGCAGCTTCTGTATTATGGCAAGCTTGTGAAGTTTAATCTCGGATTGAAATTTGAGGGCTAAATCTCTAATTCCAATCAGCGCAACTTCATGAAGGCAAAAAAAATGTTTAATAATGCAGGCATGCTAATAAATGTGAATTGAAAAGAATAATTATGCTAACAAAGCATATGACTTGGAATTGGATATGCCTTTTAGTTAAAACAAGTAAATCAGCATTCATCTAAAAAAAAAAAAATTGATCATGAGTTGTGATTGTCTCAAGAACTCGAAATATATACTGTAGGACAAAAACGCAAAGCCAATTTTATGACAAAGCATGTACTAGGAGTTAGCAAAAACCATGCAAAACTACGAAATAAGGATTCATAAGGAAACAAGCAAAGTGTTTTATTTTGATTGTTGTAAAAAGAAAATATAAGGGTTGTGTTGTTCTCACATATATGCATTTGAATACAACCCCACCCCCCCCCCCCCCCCCCCCCCCAACACACACCTCCCTTCATTAATGATATATCATATAAAAACACATCAAGGGCAGCATGATCTTCAAAGGGAATTCATGGCTTTGTAAATTTCTTAGAGCCAACCACAAACCATCAAAAGAGACCATGTTAACGATGATGTTGGTGTTGAAAGAGACCATGTTAACGATGATGTTAGTGTTGATGATATTGAAGCGCTGACCATTTCCACGGGGGACAGTGCCTCTTGACAATATTATCAGCTTTTACATGCCCACTAGCACATAGAAGGACTGAATAAACATGTCTACTTGTCCAGCACATGTAAGGACAGCAAAAAACAGTTTTCCATTACGGATTTCTATGAAAAGCATGGTTAGCGTGCAAAACATCAGGATCACCAAAGCGATTATTCTTATACAATATAACAAACTGAAAAAGTTGCCAGCATGAGGCATGTACACAGAGGCACTTGATAAGAAAAACCAAACATCATTACATCAATTTTTGTTAAATGTGTTAGATTATATATCAGTTTGTTATGATATTAGTTTGTTAGTGTGTTACATGTGTAACACTATCTTGTACTATTATATAAAAGACTTTAGTCCCTCTCTAATAGAACAAGGGTTTTAGAGTTTCATTATTATTTTCTCTCTCTTATTTCGAACATGGTATCAAAGCCACCTCTAAAATCCTAGATCTATATAAAAAAAAGTTTTATTTCTTCTTTCTCTCTCCGATTGAAGAGTTTTCAATCGGAGCGGGGGAAGACTTTTGGTACCCATATTTTTTTTTCCCTTATTTGTTGCTTTGTTTGCTTTCCGCGCAAATCCTATTCGTTTTCCTGCGCGGGTTTCCTGCGCCCCCGCGCGCTCTCCTTGCCCTCCTCATGCTACTGTACCGGCTGCCCCACATGCCCGTCTGTCCGCATCTGTCCGTCCGCACACGCTCCAGCCCGCGTCTGTTCCGTGGTGAGATCCTGCGCTTTGCGAGATCTGCACGACTCGAGCACGTCAAATTAGTGCGCCATCCGCGCTTGTCAAATCCGCGGTCAGATTTCTCTCCGCGTTAAATCAGTGACTGCGGCTTTTTTTTCTTACGCGTGTTTGTCCGTCCGTGCATCAAATCCCGCATTCGTCCCTGCGTGATTCATCACCTGTGCATTAACAACACTTGGCATCTCCATGTGATAAGCGCAGAATTTGAAGCCAAATTTTTAATAATGGGTTGAAGTTTCCTTTCATTTGGGTTTGATGTGCTCCTTTAATAAATTCTGAAGTTCAATGTCCAAGCCATTTACCTTAGTTGATTGCAACTTTTCTTTTGTTGATTACTTTAATGTAATTTGGGTGACTCTATTTGACTTGCATATGATAGGAAGATCCATCAGTAAAAGATGGGGGAAAGATTGGAAAAAGATTACTCGTAAACTCCTCTATGTGATGGTGCGAATATTCACAGCCTTGCTTCCCATTTAATAAGATCTAGATATTTAAAATTGTACCCCAATCCTTCTTAGGGTCCGTTTGGATATGAGTTTAGGTAGATTCTACGTTTGAAAAGCTAAAAATTCTCAAATTCAAATCCAAACACATTTTCAGCATTTAGCTTTTTAAAACACAATTTTCCTTTTTAGACCAAAAAATCTTGCGGTTGAAAATCTAATAAAGCATAGCTTTTCAAAAGCTGAGTTTGAAACATAAGATTTTGATAATCTCATAATTTTAATCTCACATCCAAACGCACCGCTTGAGAACTTAGGCAGCTGACTAACTATTACTATACCTTTCCTGAGAAAAATGTGGTTAGTCAAGCTGACAGGCTGAAATGAAGGGGAGGCGTTTTTATGCCTCACAACAGTTAGCTTTGTGTCTTCCATAATTGGAATCAAAGTCAAAACCTCCAATTTGTCCAAATGATCTAGCTAGGCATTAACAGAGAAAATAATGGACGCCTCATTGTTGTGGGATCATATGTTCCAAAAACAACTAAACAAAAATAATTTTTAGATACGGATTCAAACCAAATAGAGATATTTTTCGGGGATAAGTATCTATATTTTGAAAAGATCAAGGACACAAAAAACCAACGAGTGCTATTACACACAAATTTTTTTTCAGCCCCAGTTTAGTCTCATACGGTCGATAGAACATAGCATATAGTCACATTTATAAGTTATATGTTTCGATATAAATTTTTTATTTTTTATAAATGCATCCATGAATTTGTTAGAGTATTTGTTTCTTTTTTTATGAAAGCATGTACATCATTAATTAAATGAGGTATAATATTTTTACAAAATTCAAAACATGTGTAGACTGGAATTGAAAATGAAAAAGGGGCAGTACATAACATTATCAAAACCAAAACTGATGGTTCCTAACAATTTTTTTTATAACAGGGAAAATATTTTCCCGCAGTTTTTAACTGAGTGGTTTGAAAAATATGTTCCACAGTTTTTAATTGAGTATTTTATTTTATATGTGGATACAGATTTTTGAATAATTTTTTAATTTTTAGATAGAGATGCAAACCAAATGGAGATATTTTTTGGGGATAATGACGTAATTGTGAATGTGTTTTCCCAACATAACACCTCCTATGAATTGGCCAGATCAAAACATGTGAAAACACACTCGAAATAATCAGATGATCCGGTGAGCCTTCAATGTACGCTCGCTCAATAGATAAAGAAATATCCATCGTTTGATGTATAATCAACGGTCAGATTATTTTATAGAAAATCTAAGATTCTCATTCAATTAAATCTACGACAAACTCTAAAAATCAAAATCAACCGTAAAAGATCAAAGATTTTTGTGTCGGGGAATTTCAGACAACACATTCTCTTTAGCTGTCAATTAGTGAGAACAGGCACTTCATTAAGTAATTGTAAACACGAATTTCCATGACAGACAGTTGGATAGTTCCGTTGGGAATTCAAAATTAATTCCAAATTTGACTTCTTTAAAACACTATATATATATCGATCGATCGGGGAGACTCTCTCTGCATCACCAAATTGAAAAACCTCAACCACTCATCTCTGCTTTTTTTTTTTTCATTGTCTCTTCTTTCATGGCGCGCAAGAAAACAAAGATGGTTTACATCACCGACGATGTGACTCGTCGACGCACCTTCGCCAAGCGGAAGAGGTGCCTCCTCAAGAAGGTCTACGAGCTGAGCGTCCTCTGCGGCGTCCCCGCTTGCGCGGTCGTCACCGCTCCTGGCGAGCCCAACAACCAACCGGAGATTTGGCCTTCCATATTCGACGCCGACAATCTGATTGGTCGCCTCCGAGACCTCCCCGCGTCGGCTCGGGACAAACACGATCTCGACCAAGAGAGGTTTCTTTCGAAGGAGGTGGAAAGGCTGAAAGAGCAGCTCGGGAGGCTCGAAAAGGGTAACCGAGAGGCGGAGGCGAAGGTGGCGCTGATGCGGTGCCTCTGAGGGGAGGACGTGCAGGGCGGCGCAGACTTCGGTGGACTGGGCTCTCTTGTGGAGGAGGAAAAGACAAGCGCCGTCGTGGAGCGTATCGAATGCTTGAATGGCTTATCGTATCTGGCGTCGCGGCCGGTCTCAGATGACAACGTTCATGTGGAGTTGCCGGTGGTCACAGAGGAGGCGGTGGACGCGAAACCGATGATGGCGGATGGGTTGGTGAACAACATGTTGGGCGGTGGTGGTGACGTCTACGACAACAAAAACGACGATTGGTTGTACTTCTCATTCGACTTCAACAGCTGCGACAACTTGTCTTCGGTGTTCAATGACTTTGGGCCTTTATTTTGATAGTCTGGGCTCCTTTTGGGAGATGATGTTGTTCTGTTTGTGTAGACTGATTGTTTAATTGGGTTTGTGTAATATTTGGTGTAGATGGTGATTGAATTTTATTGTCGTTAGGATGCGATCAGTTCATATATTGAGTTCTGTTTTGTGATGTGATCAGTTCCGTTTTATTTGCATTTGATTATATTTATTTGCTCATACACAGAGAGAATCTGTTATTGTAATTTCAGAACTCAGGTACCTGAGTTTTAAAGAAGTCAAATTTGGAATTAATTTTTGAATTCCCAACGGAACTTATCCAACTGTCTGTCATGGAAATTCGTGTTTACAATTACTTAATGAAGTGCCTGTTCTCACTAATTGACAGCTAAAGAGAATGTGTTGTCTGAAATTCCCCGACACAAAATCTTTGATCTTTTACGGTTGATTTTGATTTTTAGAGTTTGTCGTAGATTTAATTGAATGAGAATCATAGATTTTCTATAAAATAATCTGACCGTTGATTATACATCAAACGATGGATATTTCTTTATCTATTGACCGAGCGTACATTGAAGGCTCACCGGATCATCTGATTATTTCGAGTGTGTTTTCACATGTTTTGATCTGGCCAATTCATAGGAGGTGTTATGTTGAGAAAACACATTCACAATTACGTCCATTATCCCCAAAAAATATCTCCATTTGGTTTGCATCTCTATCTAAAAATTAAAAAAATTATTCAAAAATCTGTATCCACATATAAAATAAAATACTCAATTAAAAACTGTGGAACATATTTTTTAAATCACTCAGTTAAAAATTGCAGGAACATATTTTCCCTGTTATAAAAAAAAAATTGTTAGGAACCATCAGTTTTGGTTTTGGATAATGTTATGTATTGCCTCTTTTTCATTTCCGATTCCAGTCTACACATGTTTTGAATTTTGTAAAAATATTATACCTCATTTAATTAATGATGCACATGCTTTCATAAAAAAAAAAAAAAAATACTCTAACAAATTTCATGGATGCATTTATAAAAAAATGTAAAAAATTTATATCGAAACATATAACTTATAAATCTGACTATATGCTATGTCAGCCAACAGATGTGCTGCAAGGAAAAGGAATTGTCCCAGACACCGCTTGTAGGCTGTGCAACAGAGAAGTGGAAACAGGTGCACACCTTCTCTACATAGTTAGTCTATTAGATGGTGCATAAATGTCAGCCTGTCAGCCAACAGATGGTGCATAAATCTTTGTTTAGATGCCTATATCATTTTTCCCAGGGAAGGTATAGTAATAGTTAGTCTATGCCTCACATTTATTCCCATTGACTGAAATTTGTTTACATGAGGTAAAGCCTCATCAGCCTTCTGCTTTCCCAACATCTTAATGCACTCCTCTACATAAGACATAGCTTGACTAACCACCAGCATCTCTTTGAAAGATAAATCTATTTCTTGCCAACCATATCTTCCAACAAATCATTACAGAAAAAACACCATTCTAAACATCCCAATGATATATGTGGTGGAACCTGAGCCCCGAAATTGTCCTGCAGAGTAGTATCCAGATCTTATTAACCCAGAAGGAAAAGCTGTGAATATTTGCATTATCCTGTATCTCTGCCATTCTGGCTAGAATATGTGCTTGGACAGTTGAGAGAATTTGACAAAAGGATCAAATGTGCTAGCCCATTTGAATATATCAATTCAAATCACTTATCATATAGTGGAACTCCAAGATAGGTGGATTACTAATCAGATACAATCAACTCAGGGACACATTACCTCGACTGGGCAGTGGGCATGAGTTGTATAGTTTTTTTTTTTATCATGTAATATAATTTTATGCTAGCTTGACCTCTCATTGGAGAGGGTGATCTACCAAAAAAAACTTAGCTTTTTCTGGTCCAATACATAGAGGAGTTTACGAGTAATGTTTTTTCCAATCTTTCCCCCATCTTTTACTGATGGATCTTCCTATCATATGGCATGTCAAATAGAGTCACCCAAATTATATTTAAGTAATCAATAGAAGAAAAGTTGCAATCAACTATGGTAAATATATTGGACATTGAACTTCAAAATTTATTAAAGAAGCACATCAAACCCAAATGAAAGAAAACTTCAACCCATTATTAAAAATTTGGCTTCAACTTCTGCACAAGTCCAGAAAACATGAAGGCATACACATAAATATACATATACATATTTCCCAGGGAAGGTATAGTTAGCCTCGTGTTGGGGTCAGTACTTCCATCTGTGATGATAAACATTTTTCCTAGGGAAGATATAGTTATAGTTAGTCTATGCTTCACATTTAGTCACATTGGCTGAAATTTATTTACATGAGGTAAAGCCTCATCAGCCTTCTGCTTTCCCAACATCTTAATGCATACTCCTCTGCATAAGACATAGCTTGACTAACCACCAGCATCTATTTCTTGCCTACCATATCTGCCAACAAATCATTACGGAAAGAGTCATGATACCAAGCCCCATAATATAAGCCCCACTCACAAGCCCCATGAGATGTCATCATTTCATTGGTTGGTTTGTTTGGTTTGTTGACTTTTTCAAAAAATGGTAAAATAACAAAATACAAATTTGCCCTTCATTAAAAATTTGTCTTATTAACCCAAATCCCCCCATTTTCTCTATTTGGTTATGACTCTTCCATGTAAATCTTAAAATCCATTTACCTATTTCAAATTTTGAATTTTGAAATCATTACCTAAATTATAATTGAACCTAGATTACACCAAAAATTACCGAAATTGTTTTCATTAAAATCCTTCAAACGGCTCATTTTCTCTAGGTAGTTATTGTATTCAAATTTAAATAAAAAACACATATAATTAACATATGAAACAGTTACATTTTATATTGGTAGTTACAAATACATTTCTTAAATGTTTACATCTCTCACAATGATTTGTTACATTTATATAAAAACTGTTACATTTATATAGATGGAACAAACAATTATATTTACCTAAATGTCAAACAGTTACATTTACTATTTAAAATTATCTATTTCAATTTCTAGTGCACTGTCTTCCAAAGAAAATGTATCAGAATCCTCTGTAAAAATATGTACTTCACTGTTACATTTATACGTCATTTCTATTTGGATTGTTAAAAGAAATGCACAACATGAGATAATGTTATATTTCAGAGTGTTACATTTATGAATGTAACAAAATTGTGTAAATGAATATCCGAGTTCGGGAGTCTAATATAAACATCACACGAACCAGTAACAATTAAATGTAACAATATCAAAATTACATTTATGAAATTATAACGAAACAAATATAAAAAAAAGTGTGAAATAGTGATCAAAACATAAAAAAAATTTATTTTTTGAATTGAAACATGTAACATAGATTGAATATTTGATCATCAAAAATTTAATTTCAAATTCGATGTGACTTTCATTCAATAAGATAAAAAAAATAAAAAAAACAATTGACAAACCTGATCCGGAAGAGAGATCCAACTCGATAAAGAACAAATCAGTTTTTCAAACTTCTTCATATTAAAATTTCGGGACTGCTACGAATATGTTCATCGTAAATTATTAGGTTATTGTTACCTACATAAAATAGGGATTAATGATTTTACACAATGCAAGGAAGAAGAAATACAGTAATTAATGAAATCTCCACAATCCTAGGAATAAATCAAACCGTTTTCCTTGTTTAGAGGTGGTTATCAATTAGAGGGTATAATAGGTAATGTCCTATTACCACATCATGAGGCCTGTGATGGGGCCTGGAAAGTTGGGGTCTAGGAATCATTATTGTTACGGAAAACACACCATTTTAAACATCCCAATGATATGTGTGGCGGAACCTGAGCCCCGAAATTGTCCTGTAGAGCATCCAGATCTTATTAACCGAGAAGGAAAAGCTGTGAATATTTGCACTATCCTGCATCTCTGTCATTCTGGCTAGAATCTGTGCTACGACGATGGAGAGGATTTGGCAAGAGAATCATGTTGGGATTATGTCTCGATCCGGTGTATCAAATCGGATGGCCATTATGAAACCATATTAGGTTGAACATCTAATGAGTTGAAAATTATTTAAGATTTGATCTTAATTAATATTTAAAGTAAATCTCCTAAAATAGGAAACAATATTTGTTTGTTTATTAGAAGAATGAATATCTCCTAATTAATGGGAACAATATTTGTGTGTAATAGCACTCGTTGGTTTTTTGTGCCCTTGCTCTTTTCAAAATATATTTACTTATCTAATGATACATGTATATACAAAAAATGAAACACATTTATATTGTATCTTTCAACTTTGATATATATTAGCCTAATGCTACACTAGGCTCTTTTTTCGATTCAACAATATCATGTCACATTGCAACAGAACTGATCGCAAACAAATACACTAAATATTTAATAAAAATAACTCATTTTTCTAAATTAATCAAGCAATATTTTTTGCCATACCATGATATTTGTATATTTCTACTACCTGAGTCATCACATTTTTCTAAAAACTGTGATAATCAGTTTATAATTGATCACAGTTTATGTAAAACTGTGTGATACATATTATTATCATAATTATTTAAAATGGGAACAAAAACCTAGATAATGTGGAATATTGTAATAGTGATTTTATGGCTAGAAAAAAATCTTCATACAAATAAATTAATTGTTCTTGTATAATTGTAATTTTTCAAAAATTATTTTGTTATAATTTTATATCTTGAAATAGAGGAAAAGAGAGAAAATGAGAGAGAAAAAAAAGAAGAGCGGTGGGTGGCGGTGTTGGACAGAGGAGGTAGCTATCTATGGAGTAGGGCGACAGGAGAAGGGGGAGAGAGAAATATAAAGAAATAAAGTGGGAAAGAGGGGGTTGGTGGTGGTCGCATGTCATCCTCCTATGCCCACCATCCTCTCTCTCTCTCCCCCTCCCCCTCCCCCCATTATCGCTTCCTCTGCCAGCCACCGCCGCTCTATCTGTCCCTCCCTTTGTTTTCTTTTCTTCTCCTCCATTGTTGTTGTAGGATAATGGTATTGGTTGTGACCCATTGTGTCTATTGTTTTTCATCATCTGGTAAGCAAAAAATGACCACCCTAAAATGAATATTAGCAAAATATCCCCGTCCCTCTAATATTAGCAAAAAATAGCCCCAAGACCCAGTCAACGCTGACCCACGTAAGCGCTCACTTGATTTTTTTTTGTTTTTAATTCTCAAATGAGATGTAATATATAAGTCACGCCTCCTTTTATATATAATTTTAAAAGAGGCGTGATTTATATATTATGCCTTCATCTCAATTGATTAAATTAAAATATATATTTTATTTATATGTCATGCCTTTTGAATTATATTTTATTTAACTATATAAATTAAAATTAATTTCGAATTAAAATATACTTCAAATTTTTATCTCAATCTTATCTATTAAATTTAATATGATTCAAAATTTAAATTTATCTCAATCTTTACGTACTAAGATTTTATCTGAATTTTAAAATATTAGATAATTTAAAATTTAAAATTAAATCTTATATGTGTTGAGATTTGATAAAATTCAAATAATTTTATCCACATATAATTAAATATTTAAATACTATCTGATTTTAATTTAATTTGAAATCCAATCTAAACATATACAGGAATGTTAGATAGAAAAAATATGGGAGAGAAAGGAGGCTTGATTTATAAATCATGCATGGAGATGTGATACATATATCACACCTCCATTGTAATTGGAGGTGTTATATATATATATATATATATATATATATATATATATATATATATATATATATATCACGCCTCCAGTTAAAACAAAAAAAAAATCGATCAACGCTAACGTGGCAGCGCTAATCGGGTCCGGGACTATTTTTTTTTGTCAATATTGAGCTAAATGTTTAATATTCATTTTTGGGGGAGCATTTTTGCAAATTGTCCAAAACCCACTTTTCTTTTCTTTGATATTGTAGTAGTGCAATATTTAAACCATAGATCTTTCAGTCGATCCCAGTTCAACCCCTGGTGGATGAGTTAGTGCATCCACTATTTTCAAAGTTTCTGAGACAGCATTAAATTTGATTTCTTGTGGGGTCAAGTCATCAGAATCTTGAACTAACCACCCTCCACCAATTTATCTCAAGGAGAGCATTCTCAAATCCTTTGACTTTCCACGGAGGACCTCAAGACCTTTTTCTGAGAACTTAAGTGCAATCACTATCTCAGAAAACATCCGTGATATATACTCCATCAGTTGGACTTTTGAATTCCTGGATTTCCTGCGCTAGATCCTCGTCAACTTCAACATTAAAGGCCAATATCCCACCAAAAGCACGCACTAACAGGATCTCTTTGGACAAGCCTCAGGACCAGCCCTGGCTGAGGGCATGATTGTTGCGGGACCAAAGGCCACCCAATGTAGCTAGGTGGCACCAACGACAAAAATGAGGGGGGCTGAGGGTGAGAATGAAGCGGCCTGAGGGAATCGAATGAGAGCAAATGAGAGAAAAGTGTAGTGTTTGTTTTGGCTTTTGATGGTGAGAGTATTTTAGTCATTTCATCATTTAGGATTAAGTTAAACCACAGACCAGTTACACAAGAGCAACAGTATAAGTGTGAAGGCTAAAATCTCGTAGGTGCCTATTATGGCCGTCCTTTGGGCCTTTTGCATCTCCCGCAACCATCTTTTGTTTCGATTTACTAAAGTCTACGTGAAGAATATTTTGAAGATGATTATGCATCAAATCAAAGATTGAGGTGTATGTTGGGCGGGAGCAAAGAAGATATCTCTAATTGAGGAACTATTCGGGTGAGGAGTAGTCATTAATATGTACTTGTTTTATTTCATCGAGAGTGGTTAGTAGACGTCTCTTCTTCTATTTATTACCCTCTCGATGGGTTGTTATTGTATTTTCCTATTTTGGGTATTCTCTTTCATATGATTAATTAAGACTAAATGTCTACTATTTCTTTTTAAAAAAAAGTAGTAGGTCCATAAGAATTAACCGATAAATTAAAAGGGATTAATGAATTTTCAAAAAAACTGAAGGATCGATATGGATATATCGACAAACTTTCAGGGGCCATATGTGTTTTTTTATGGAGATGTATATTTCATATAACAAAACACGGGGGGTCACCTTCAGTGACGAGATGATGTGTATCCTTGGGTAAGATGGGGGGTCAATTCCTCCTTTGTTAGAGGCCTTTTTTAACTGGGAGGACGACGGCGCGAGTTGCCTAGTTTTCTTTTCTTTACATGTATTTACGTTTTCTATTCTCTCACATTCCGGAGTATGTAATTCGAATTTAGGAATGAAATCGAGTAGTAAACATCTATCTTTCTTATAAAAAAAACACATATAATTTTAATAAAATATATTAATATTTTAATGAAATGGCCCATTATCAAAAAAATATAAAAATCTATGACTCCGTTTGGCTCGTGCCATTCTGGAACAGATTTTAATTCCATGTGAGATTACCAAAAAAGTGTATAAAATTCAGTGTTTCATTAGTGATAATCTTGATTGTAATTGTGTACCCATTAGAATTAGAATCAAGGCATGTGAGAACGGGATGAAATCAAATTCTAATCCTTTTTTGTGGTAATTTCAAATTCCACAAGGAATCTATGACTGCTTATAGATCAACGCTCGTTATGCTTAATACATGCAAGTCGAACGTGGTTTTTTTATTTATTTGCATTCCTTAAATACTTATAAAAAAATTACTCATTTTTTTATAATTGTGATATGGGAAAAGAAATAAACTTTGCAAGTAAATGTATTATAGAAATTTAAATCAAATTTTTTTGTCATTTTCCATATGTGAAACAAATACTGAAAAATAATTCTTTTCATAAATCCACTAGCAAACCAAATAGTTTAATGGAATCTGAATTCCTGATAAAAATTTTCATAGTAAAGTAAATCCATCTAAAAAAATGACACGAACAAACGGGGCATATATATTTTTTTTAACGAAGCACCTCGTTGTGGATTTGGATTTCAGGATATGTTGCAAGAGTACGGATCCTCTGTGTGAAAGCCACAGGAAAATCATGTGACATCCTACAAGATCATGTCACATAGATAGAATAATTTTGTTAAAGTTATCAACACACAATTCTTTTGTAAATATCAAATAATTTTTTTCATTTATGTGACATTTTCTAATTGGTTGTCGTAGGATTTCTACATGGCTTTCACATAGAGGATCCGATCACATGTATAACAGAGCCTTTATTTTAATCATCATTAAATATTTATAATTTTTTATAGATCATAGTTTTTTTTAAAAAAAATAATTTAATTTGAGCCTGCACATTCTAGTTAAAGAGATTCCACAAGTCCCCTTTGCACGCAAAACAATCAAAACGGACATTCTGGAATCAATTGATCCACTGCAACACCCTAAGAGGCCACCACCCCTACCACCACTTTTAATTTTTTTTCTCTAATAAACTATATGGTATCATGAGATGGTGCTTGCAAAAAGTTGTTCTAAAAATTATATATTATCAAAGGCAACTCTATGGAATAGAGATACCAGCTTGTTTGCCTTTAAGTTCAAGTATGTCATGGTGATCGCGGAGAATGGCACCATAGCCTGCCCTGTCCGGAGATAGTGCCCCATCTGAATTTGACTTCAACCATCCAGGATCTGGGGGGATGCCATCTGATTAGATGCTTGGTGAACTGTTTTTGAGAGATAATAACTCCCCAATCTTGAGAAAGCTTTTTCATGGGTGGAGTTAAGTCCTCAGTCAACTTCTTGTCCATGTGGAGAAGGTATAGTAATAAATCTAAACAAAGCTATGTTTTGATTTGTTTAAATGGAGAAGGAATAAATGTCGGGCCGCCCTCCGCTGCCTCCGACAGTGCTCGGACAGCCCTTGGCCGCCCCAGTCAGCCCTCCGCCACCTTCGATCGTGCTCCGGCCACCCTCGGTCACCTTGGGTAGCCCTCTGCCACCTCCGATTACGCTCCAGCAGCACTCGGTCATCTCAAACAGCCCTCTACCGCCTCCAGCAGCGCTCCGGCAGCCCTCGGTCACCTCGGGCAGGACTCAATCGATGCCGACCGCCTCCTAGGGATCTCAAAACACTTAATCGGCCCCTATTTCCTATCTAGAGGTCCAATTAAGGTGTTCTAGGGGTCCGTTTCGATCGATTTTTTGTCCCCGATATCATCGTTTGGTTTTAAACTTCAAAAAAAAAATGTCAGATATCAATTCTCCTTAGACAAGCACCTATTCTATGGTGTCTCGTCAGTCCTCTTCCTCGTTCATCTATGAGGGCATCCTAGGGGCCGCTCCTGCTAAGAAGCACCATAGACCGCGTAGACGAAGACCGACTAAGAAGCGTCATATACCGAAACAACGAGGGCATCGTCTTCCTCCTGTTGACGCTATGACTGCTACTCTGCTTGGCTCCATGCAGCCACAATTGGGTCAGCTTGACCAGATCAGTCAGTGCCTCGACCACCTGATTCTGCAGCAGTCTATTTCTTGTTCTTCTACTCCTTTTGCATTATCTTCTACTCCGGGCATGCCTACTTATTGGATCTTTGATTCGGGTGCCTCACATCACATGACACCTAATAGTTCTGTCCTCACTACATGCTCATCTGCACCCTCCCACCTACCTTCGATTCATACTGCTAATGGCTCTCCTTTAGTCATCACGCAGTGTGGCTCGATCACCACCACTTCTGACCCTACTGGCCGATTTCATTGCCATTTGTCTTGCATGCTCCTGAGCTTTGCATGAATCTTGTGTCTATTAGTCAATTGTGTGATTCTGGATTCACTGTTACCTTTACCTCTTCTGGGTGTTTTGTGCAGGATCCACGTTCAGGGCAGAGGATTGGTATTGGTCATAGGATTGGCGAACTATATTATGTGGAGTATCTTCATCTTCCTGTACCTGATCCATCAATTTTCTGTGGTAGTATCACCTCGGACACTGTCCTGTGGCATAAACGGTTAGGTCATGTTTCTGAGTCTCGTCTTAAAGATCTTATTCAGTCTGGTGATTTAGGTCATGTTTTATTTTCTCCGCTTTCTGTTTGTGAGGGCTGTAAACTAGCCAAACCCATTGCTAATCCATTTCAATCTAATAATCATCAGTCCTCTCGTCCTTTTGAGCTAGTTCATTATGATATTTGGGGTCCTTCTCATATCATATCAAAGAGTGGTTTTTCGTATTATATCAGTTTTATTGATGACTATTCTCGTTTTACTTTGATTTATTTATTGCGTCATCAATCTGATGTCCCAAAGATATATGAGATCTTCTTTACCACTATGATTCATACCCAGTTTCAGACTCGTATCAAACCTTTAGGTCTGATGTGACGAGAATATATCTCTTCCATGATGCGTTCTCTTCTTCAATCTCATGGCACTCTCTTCCAGCAATCATGCCTTTATACTCATGAGCAGAACGGTGTTGCTGAAAAAAAATATCACCATATTCTTGAAATCGCTCGTTTCGTCTTACTTTCTTCTTTAGTCCCCAGCGCATTCTGGGCTAAGGCTGCTCTTCTATCTGTTCATCTTATCAATATCACTCCCTCTTCTGTCCTCTCTGATATGACTCCTCATGAGTGTCTTTACTCCTCCAAACCTGATTATAGTAGACTTCGCACTTTTGGATGTACTTGTTTTGTGCTTCTCCCTCCTCACCAACGCACCAAGTTGGCCGCTCGATCAGTCAAGTGTGTATTCTTGGGGATTAGTTTCAAACACAAGGGATATCGCTGCTATGATCCTGTTGGAGATCGTTTGTGGCTCGCTCGTCATGTGTCATTTTTTGAGGATGTTCCCTATTTTTCTTCTACACCCATTGCCTCCTCTTCTCCTGTGCCTTCTCCTGTTCAGGCTTCCCCCATTGAGTCTCTACCTCTTCCCAGGCCGTCTATTGTGCTTGAGCCCGCTCCTAGTTCTGCTCTCCCTGAGTCTCCTCTTGGCACTCCTACTGCTAACTCTCCTGGTTCTTCATCTCCTTTTAGCACTCCTGCAGCCAACTCCCATGGTCCTCCTTGTTCTCCTCCTATTGTGTCTCCTCTTGCTCCTCCCGCAGATGACTCCATTGATACTCCATCTTCTATGGATGACGCACCTCCCACTGATGTGGATCCTCGTCCCTTGACTCGCTACCCTCAGCGTGAGCGTCATCCACCTGCTCGCTTCAGTTTTGACTCTAGACCACCTGACCGATTTGGCTTTGCATCCGTGAGTACCCATTCCCCACAGTTTCAGGCCTATCTCACCGCTATACATGCCCATCGTGAGCCTCGATCTTATCAAGAGGCAATCGAGTACCCTGAGTGGCAGCAGGCCATGACTGAGGAGTTACAGGCATTTGAGCAACACAGACCTAGGATGTTGTTCCTCTTCCGGATGGTGTTATTCAAGATCAAGCATCGCCATGATGGATCCATTGAACGACATAAGGCTCGTCTTGTTGCTAGAGGTTTCACACAGGAGTATGGTATTGACTATGAGGAGACCTTCGCTCCTGTTGCCCATATGACTACTGTCTTCACCCTTCTCGCTGTTGCTGCTGTTCGTCCTTGGCCTCTCTTCCAGATGGACGTGAAGAATGCTTTTCTTCACGGTGATTTATCTGAGGTTGTTTATATGCAACCACCTCTGGGTCTCAGCGCTCCTCCTCAGCATGTTTGTCATGTTCGGCGGGCTATATACGGACTGAAACACGCTCCTCGTGCCTGGTTTGAGCATTTTCGAGTGTTATTCTGACAGCTGGTTTTGTTGAGAGCTTCCAAGACCATTCTATGTTTGTGTGATCCTCATCACAACGGCGGGTTATCCTTCTTCTGTATGTTGACAACATGATTATAACTGGTGATGACTCCGCCGGTATTACTCTGGTAAAAAATCACCTCAGTTGACAGTTTCAGATGAAAGATCTCGGTACTCTTCGCTACTTCCTTGGTCTCAAGATTGCACAGAGTGATCGTGGGATTCTGCTTTCTTAGCAGAAGTATACAGCTGACATTCTAGAGCGTGCTTCCCTCACCCGCAATGCAGATACCCCTCTCGAGCTTCATGTGAAGCTTCGTCCTACAGATGGTGAGCCTCTCCCAGATACAGACAGATTGTGGGTCAGCTTGTGTATCTCTGCATCACCAGACCTGACATTGCTCATGCTGTTAGCATTGTAAGTCAGTTTGTCTCAGCCCCTCGATCAGTGTATTATGGTGCCCTTATGCGTATTCTCATATATTTACGTGGTACTATCACTAGATCGCTATATCTGTCGTCCTCTTCGACTCTGGTTTTCAGAGCTTACACCAATGCTGATTGGGCTGGAGATCCGACCACTAGACGCTCTACCACTGGGTTCTTCATATTTCTTGGAAATTCCATCATCTCTTGGCACAGCAAGAAACATGATGTTGTTGCCCTGTCCAGCACTGAGGCTGAGTACCGCGCCATGGCTATTACCACCAAGGAGATTGTTCATCTTAGACGTCTCTTGGTGGACTTGGGAGCCACTGTGACTGGTCCTACTCCTCTTCATTGTGATAACCGGTCTGCTATTCAGACAGCCAGCAATCCGGTCTTTCACGAAAGGACCAAACACATTGAGATCGATTGTCACTTCGTTCATCAGCACTTTCTTACAGAGACAGTATCGCTTCCGCATATTTCCTCCACATAGCAGCTTGCTGATTTCTTTATGAAGTCACATCAAGTTCCTCGGTTTCAGTTTTTCATTCGCAAACTCACCTTGTATGATCCATCATGAATTTGAGGGGGGCTGTTAGATTATATGTGTTATGTCATAGTGTATTACACGTGTAATCCTATGTGTACTTGTATATAAAGGGATTGAACCCAAAGTGCAATACAAGGATTCTCATTATCTCATTTTCTGATTCTAACAATAATATATTTTGGAATTTTACATATGATTGGGTGCAAACGCTACCTTGACGATTTTGTTTCCCTCTCCAAAGCCACCTCAAATCCAAAAATCTAGAAAATGATAATTTATATCTAGGCTAAACTGCATCAATTGTCCCTAATACATCATCTAAGTTAATATTGCTAGTATAACATGTCACATAATTAAGGTAAATAAAATATGTGCTTCATGAAAAAAAAAACACTCTATTTCAATGATACAACTATGACTATGTGCTAAGAAATATTTGGTATCGACAAATGGTGAACTAAAAACTGAAAATATGAATTGCTCTGAAGATAAAAAGAATAAAAAAATTATTTTTCGAATATATAATCTCCATTATAGTTTTAACTATTAATTACATTCTTGTATATATAACTTATGGGACATTTAATATATGAATTATCTATCCTCGAATATCTTATGCCGCTACCTGGACGAGGCTGTGATAATATAGGTATACTTTATTTTTTAGTGTATCTCAATGTGTATTTTATTTTTAAAATAATATATAATTCATGAGCGACTGTATAATTAAAAAAAAAGTGAGGGTTGTGGACAGGTGTCAGACATATCATTTTAAAAAAAAATTTTATATTGATAAGAATCTTTATCCAATATCATTTGAACAAATCACAAAAGGTCACATGTCTTTTCTCATCCCAACCATATCTCTATTTTTTCAATTATAAATAGCTACTACTTTGTTAAAGTAAAAATATTTTTTTATATTGATAAGAATCTTTATCCAATATCATTTGAACAAATCAAAAGAGGTCACATGTCTTTTCTCATCCCAACCATATCTCTACTTTTTCAATTATAAATAGCTACTACTTTGTTAAAGTGATTCATCTCTATCTTTCAGTCATTTTGATCATCTCTCTTTCAATTAAATCGTTTGTAATTTGTTTACCTCTGTAGTACATTTTATTTCATCTATTGTTTCTCTCCCCCCCTCCCTCCTCTCTCTCTCTATATCTCTGTCTTTCATTCTTTATCATCAATTTTACAAACAAATAATTTTTTACATTTTTTTATGACATTCAAAACAAAAGTTGATAGCGACGATTATATCATCTATCAAAAAAAAATATCTCCCATATGTGTAAAGCTAAAATGGCAAGAAATGGAAAGTTAAGACCGTCGTGTTATATGCTAGAGACCACTGCCTGGTGTATGCCGTCAATAGGAAAATGCCTATCCAAGAGCTAAAGGTGAGGTGAGGGAGAAAACAAGTGTTTTAAAAGTTAATGGAAGATACAGCTCACCAACTTGGTTGACCTGTTAACAAATTTTTGGAAGTTCATCCTAAAAAAGGGTGGCCTCTGAAGGCAATGAGGTTTGCTTGGAAGAACTTGCATTGATGGTTCTTCCTCACGCAGGCATCAAAGAACAAAGTAACGCCAGACAAGTCTAAATATCACCTAAAGATTGTTGCTATGTCTCCTAAATTGGAGAAAAGCAATTGGTTCTTAGTTGGCTTGTTCTCTCTCGCGCAGACATCGTAGATGATGAGTTGAAAGATAACTTGAATGTAATTATCATGTCTCCTAAACTGGAGAAAAGCAACTGAATGTTGCTTCCAGGTGAAACGGATGTTTTGGAGAAGCTCAAGCTAGCGACAATTGATGTTTTTTTTGTCATTGAAGATCGTAGAGAAATGTTGGGGATGATTCATCATCTAGTTGATCGTATTTTTTAATGCATTTAGTTTCATATATGTTCATTCTTGATCATTCATTCTTGATTGTATTGTATGTGAAAAGGAAAAGAAAAATAATGGCATAATGTACTATTAATTTGATATGTTGAATCCATTTTTAGTTTTGGTTGTTTGTTAATATTCTTGTTTTAATTGGTTAATTAATTTGATATGGGTCAATCGTACATTGCATGTTTGGGTCTGGCTGAGAGGATCTACGAGCAATCGATCTAGAATTTTTTTTCTATCCCAACCCGCGAGGACACCTTATTTTTGTGAATATTTCAATGAATAATTCTCATTTGAGAAAAATCCAAATAACCCCATGTAAACATATGAAAATCCATATAACCCCCTGCATTTTTTCAAAATCTAAATAACTTCCTGCAAACAAAAGCAAAATGCAATCCACCCCTTCTGTAAGTTTTTTTAACCCAAGGTTAACCAGAATTCAACCCAATGTGACAAGTTACCATTATACCCTCCTCCACTTTTGTCAAATGAGAAACCGTAAAATCACCACCTCCATTCGTTCTCTCCTCACTCGACGCCTCTTCTCACCCCATCGTCGCCACCCCCCTCTTCGGACCATCTCCTCTGATCAACAACTCTCACCCTCATCGTCGCCGCACCTCTTTGGACCTCCTTCTCTAATCACCGATTCTCTATTCACCATATTGGCATCGTTGTCAGCCCCCTCTGCTTCTCCTCACCCTTCTTGCATCGACACTCGCGTAGTCAAACATATGCGTGACGTGGCCTATGATAAGAACTGTGGGTGTTGGATGACTAGATGAAGTCCTCAAACACAATTAAAAGCATTAGAAAACACATAAATAACTCATACACATAAAGACTAGAAAAATAGTTGGTTCATGCATTTTATCAAACACATCAAAAGCAAGAAGTGAAATGCCTCACCATTTCAGACTCTAGCATGAAATGAAATGAAATGCCTTCTTCGCGGTAGATTTTGACAAGCTCCTTCATTCTTCAAAGAGAAGAGCCTGCAGAGGAAGCTGTGACCTCCCATATAGACTTTCTTTTACAATATTGTCCTGCCATCCATGTAGCCCAAAGAGAGGGATGATGGGTTGCAATCTCCCACAATCTAGTGCCCATGGCAGCTTCATTCCAGTCCGCAATGCGCTTAACTCCAAGCCCTCCTTCAGCCTTTGGTACACAAATGTCTACCCAACTAATTGTCATTAGTTTAGCTTTTCCTTCTTCCCCTGCCCAGAAAAACCTTCTACATATTTGTTCTAGGGATTTGATAGTCTTCCTAGGCAAAGCAAAACCAGCTGTCCAACAATGAGTAAGACTGAGAAGAACAAATTTAATAAGCTCTAGCCACCCTGCCTTTGATAGATAGAGACCTGCCCAAGTTTGAAGTCTATTCCGCATCTTCTCCACTAGAGGTGCACAAGAGGAATTAGATAGATATCCCGATTGTAAAGGCAAGCCTATGTGTTTTACTGGAAGGCTGCCAACTGGGATTCCCAAGCATGCGGACAGTGAGGAGTGCTAAGTGTTGCAGAATACTTGACTTTTTAGCTAGTTAAGATGAAGCCCGGATGCTTTAGCGAATTTCTGTAATAGGAGGAGAAGCTCACTTGCTGAAGACAATGAGCAATTTGTAAAATAATAAGGCCATTTGCAAAAGACAGGTGAGATACATTGTGAATGGAGTTGATATGTCTTCCTGAAGAGACAGCTTCTGAAGAGACAGCTTCTTCAAGAGAGTGTGATAATGAATTCATTACTAGAACAAAGAGGGTTGGAGAGAGAGGATCCCTTTGGCGCAATCCACAAGTTGCCTTGAAGAAACTAGAAGGGCTTCCATTAACAAGTACTGAGAACGAAACCGTCTTCACACACTGGAGAATCAAGTTAGTCCATGCTTCAGGGAAATTGAGGCTTCTTAATACTTCTTGAAGAAATTCCCATCTCACACTGTCAAAGGCTTTTCGCAGATCCACTTTAATGCAAGAGCGGCCCAAAGAGGAAGGAAGAGATAGATATCTCACTAATTCATGAGCAAGCATAGTACTATGAACAATATTTCGTCCCTTCACAAAGGCAGCTTGATTAAGCATGATGATTTTGGGGAGCACGCCTTGAAGCCGAACAGCTAGAATCTTGGTTATTGTCTTGTACACTGAATTGCAAAGGGAAATCGGGTGAAAATTATCAAAAGAATAGGCATGCTTGGTCTTCGGGATAAGAGAGATGAAGGAGTGATTCAGTTGTCTGAGGAGAAATCCTGATTCAAAGAAAGATCTGATTGCTTTGATGAAGTCTTCTTTAATAATAGACGAGAAATGTTGGAAGAACCTTGCCGGAAATCCATCCGGCCCAGAACTACTAAAGGGTTTTGCAGAAAATAGAGCTGACTTTATCTCTTCATCCGTGACTGGTAAGCATAAAGAGAGGCTATCATCATCAGATAATTTAACAGGGGGACTTGGGACTTCAATTGGATAAGACCACTATTTGTTTAGAAGGGACTTATAATAATTTGATGCAAGCTCTTGATCAATTCAGGATCAGATGAAAGAGAACCATCTTCAAGTTTAACTCTACAGATAGAGTTGTGCGCCGCTCTAGCTTTTAAGGAGGAATAAAAGAATTTTGAATTGCTATCCCCTTCTTTGAGCTATATTTGTCTAGACTTTTGACGAAAGAGACATTCCTCCCTTTTTAGCACCCTTAAGTATTCCTCCTTTGCTAGTCCTTCATACTGAATGAGCAGCGGATTGAGAGGGTCTCTTATGGTTGCAGCCTGCGCACTCTCCAGCCTTCTTCAAGTGGATTCAAGTTGACTTTGAATGTTGCCGAAGGTCTCCCGGTTCCAGTCCTTAAGGACCCCTTTTAAATGTAGCAGTTTTTTTACTAAATTGAACATTGGGGAGGCTGCAAAATTACAATTCCATGCTGAAGAAACTAACTGGGCTAAGTTAGTATGGTCCTCCCAAGAATGCAAGTATTTGAAAGGTTTGGGCCCGGATGGTAGAGCGGGGAGCACCATCATATGAAGAGCAGAATGATCCGAGAGTCTCAGAGGCAATGAGTGATAGTAGCTATTAGTGTGCTCCATCATCCATAGTGAGTTCACCATAATTCGGTCCAGCTTGCAAGCAATTCGGTTCTCTTGATTATTACTCCAAGAGTAGTGACAATCCACATAGCACAAGTCCTGTAAAAGGCATTCAGAGATACAGTTGTTAAATCGATTTAACCTACGAGAGGAAGGAGAACGCCCACCCATCTTTTCGCTAGCAAAATGAACTTCATTAAAATCTCCCCCAATGATCCATTTATAGGTAGTAATTGTAGTTGCAATGGATTTCAGATCACTCCAAAGTGCATAACTTTCACTGAAAGAGTTGGAGGCATATACCACCGTGATGTAGAAGCATGGTAGGCTACTGTTGGAGGGAGTGACTTTGCAATGAAGAAATTGTTTTGAAGAGGAGATTGACTCAACCTTGACCAAAGACTAGTTCCATAAAAGCCATATTCTTCCAGCAGAGCATGGGTTGATGAGCTGATACTGAGGGAGAATGTACTACTTACCATAGAAGCATTTGAAGAATCCACCTTTGTTACAACTAGAGAAATAATGGGGGAAGCATGCTTTAACAAAAAAAAAATTAACATCCAACTGTTTCTCCTTACTGTTAAGTCCACGAATGTTCCGAAAAACGCAATACATCAAAAAACAATATACTAGTGATGGGGGGCATATTTAGGCCGAAGCATTAATTGTCCCTAGGGGTAGCCTGCTTCTTCTTTTTGTTCTTCTTTGGTTTTAGAGAGTTGCCCACTGAGTTAGAAGCTTCGGACTGCTCGATGCTTGGAGGGGCCTTATGTTTCATGAGTTTGGATGCCTTAGGCTGGGGAATACTTCGGTCTTCAGACTGCCCTTTGCACAAGGGGATCTTGGCTAACAAAGATTTTGAATCCTTGGGTTGCAGGACATTGTCGGGATGAAGTAACACTTCAAGCAGTGGGTCTTGTGAGATGGGTGGTAAGCAAAATAAATTTCCTGGTGAAATAATATCATTATAGGAAAGTGTGGTCTCTAACTCAACTTCTCCTTCTTGATCTCTTGAAGGTGATACAACAAGCACCACTGCATCATCTTGAACACTAATTGGTGGCTCAACTAGTACAACTGCATCAGCCTGAACACTTGAAATTGACTCAACTAGCACAACAACATCAGCCTGAATAGTCCCATGAACCACTACGGAAGAATCCTTTAGATTTCTCTGTCCTGGGCCAACCTCAGAGGAGGGATTCATCTTGTTCGAGTTAGTATCATCAGAACCAATAGGCTGAGGATAGGCAGCAGGGGTCGGTTGCTGGGATGATGTTGTCACATTACAGCCATTGTTTCCTTTGGTAGATTCTTCAACGTGTGAAACTTTTGCTAAGACACCATGAGCAGATAAACAACTCTTCTTACAACATATAGACTCCTCATGGTCAAAGGTGTTACAGAACTTACAAGCTTCAGGCCTCCAATCATAAGTGACCTTGACAGCTTCTCTATCCCCATTACGAACTTGAAGAAAAACCTCATCTGGGAGCTCCTTTTCTGCCGCAGTTTCAACACAAGCCCTTGCATAAGCTATTCGAGATCGGGTTCCAATTAGACTTGCTATCTTCCCTATACATGTTCTGGACCCGAAGTGTAAAGGTAAATAAGGGAATTTAATCCAAACTGGGATGGAGTTGAGTCTTTCCCTCTCCATTCGAGTATTTCTATTCCATTTCTGTATGACAAAAGGATGATTGTCCATAGACCATGGTCCTCCCTCAAGGACCTTGATTAGATCTTCCTCTAGAGAGAAAGAGACGGTAAAAACAACCATTTCCTTGGAGCGATAGAGTTAACTCTCTCTTGGGTTTCCATTTGTTTTTGATGAACCGCAAGAAAGGTGTATAAACCGGGTTTTTTCCCCACACATAGCCAAACCATGATAAAACCCCATGCTTCCTCTGCTTCCTTAATTTCATTCTCCTCAAGGAGGGCAAAGTGTTGCGAGCATTCAGACTCAGTCATTTTTACCAACCAAAACTCAGACCTCACATGTTTTCATTTCTTTTTAAATAGTAAATATGACCTAATGAGATATATATTTTAATAAAAAATGTATATAAACCCATTTTGAGTTGAATGAAGAGCTTATTTTTAGTAAGTGTAAAAAAAAAAATTAATGAGATATATGCATCATCTAACAAGATATATGCTTCATTGAATTTGTAACGAGGTATGTAGGACTTTATTTTAGATTGTAAAAAAAACTAAGTGTAACAGCACCCAATAAATAAATATCCTGGTGTATCTTTGCTTAAACAAAGTTTTGGATTGGAATAAAAAAGAAACAAAACATCTTGGTCCATGCATATGGGCTCAAATACATTTATTTGTTGAAGTTTTGCTGCAAGGAATATGAATGTTTTAATGCTTATAAATTTGAAGCCAATATTAGCCCAATGCTGGCCCATGGACCCGCCCACGAGCCCGGTTCATGGGCCCATGAAATCCTATGCGGGAGTGCCATCTGGCTAGAAATGACATAGGTCTGTGGGTGGGAGGGGTGGGGGTGTGCCTCGGCCAGGCCGGCAGGGCTATTTTGGCCCGGGCTAGTGGGCAGGGCCTGTGCCTAATTTTTTTGAGCGCTGATACACGCAGCCCTTTATTGCAGTCCGTTTTGCAGCCCGTGCGCTATGATAAATCTGTATATACTGCTTTATCATAGCGTATAGGATTCTAAGATAGTATATGACTCAATTTTTTTTTTTTTTTTTTTTCATCATGAAAAAAAATACACTAATGTATCTCAGTATATATATCATTTCATATAATAGCCGCATGCACTTCAAATGGTGAGTATATAATTTTATAGAAAATGAAAAATGGGCTGAACTGCAAAACAGGCTGTAATGAGGGCTACATGTATCTTTTTCAAATTTTTTTTTGCTTAGGTAGGACCCAGACAAGTCAGCGCTCGTGGACTTAGACCTAGGGTCTGACTTGGGCCCTATTTTAACGAACCGGACCAACCCAGCCCGTTGTCCATGCCTTGCTAACCCAACAAGCTTTGAACCTATTTGGCATCTTTGACAACCTCAAAGTGATACTACGTCTTAGGTGCAACTAAAATTTATCCCATTGAGTAAAAACCACACACTAAAAAATAAACAAAACAAAGGGTGGGGTGCTCCTCAAAAATGAATAAAAAACTTAAAAAAAAAAAAAAGGGTTTGGAGGGAGGTGGAGGGCTTTATCCCTTCGGTTGATGTTGTGCGCCACCTCCGCCCTTTAATATACCTCTTTCTCCCTCTTTATCTCTGTTCTTCCTCCCCCTTCTTCGCAACCACTACCTCCACTGTCCTCAGCTACCTCTGCCACCCTCCACGACCCCCGCCACCCTTTCTTTCACTCTCTCACTCTCTCTCTCTCTCTCTTTAAGATGTAAACCCCACCCCGAACATTGGGGGTGAGCTTGCATGTTGAAGGGATTTTTTTAAACCCACACACTATTTTTTTCAGCTCCAATTCTAATTTCATATTAGTCAATGGATAATCATCAGATCATATATTCTCATTAATGAAGTAAATGCTTTGAACGTTTTCTACAAGGGATTTTTATTTTTAAGTTCATGTAAACTATGTTATTTAGTGATCAATCCCTTCCTTTTTCATATTTTTTTTTTTAAGTCCCCAACTTCAAATGAACATTTCATTAATAGTATGTGTGCCAAACGTCAGTTTGAATACTGTAATTTTGTGTAATGTAATTTTTATTTTTAAGTCCCTGTAAACTATGTTATTTAATGATCAATCCATCCCTTTTTCATATTTTTAGTCTCCAACTTTAAACCATTTTTTATTAGTCCCAACACAAAATGTCTGTATAATTTTATAATTGTTTTGATATTTGGAACTTGTGTACAAATTGTTTGGTGAAATAACTAAAATAAAATTGTATTTGCATTGTTAAGTGTTCAATTATTTTAGTGCTATTCAACATTGCATATGTTTACCCAATCCAAGATTGCATTATCTTATAGAGTTAGTAATCTAATTATGATCGATTACATAAGTAGAAGAATAACAATAATTAAATTAGCAAATTTGAAAATTTTTGTCATTGAATTTTGATTTGAATGATTTTTCTTGGTTGAAAATTCTAAATTATCAAATTAGATATTTTGAGTTTTTAAATTTCAAAATTTAGATGCCATTAAAAAATTTGTAAATCGTCAATGAAAATTTTATTTTGTATGGTTCTACACTTAAAATTAAATTAAAGATTTAGCGATTTTATGGTAATCTAACATATTTTTATTATTATCTTTTTACATTTAAGCTACTATTATTTTAGTTTTATTTATTTAATTATTTATATTTAAAATCTCATTCACAAAGAATCTTAGATTTCCCCCCACTGTTATATTATAGAATCATGACTAAGCCATTGCATACCATCATAGATTTTCTCATTCACGAAGTTGAAAGTGTGTTGAATAAGAAAATCAATATCTTGATTACACAAAAATTGAAAATGGTATATTGGGACTTTAAAATAAAAATATGAAGAAAAGAATGATTAATTACTAAAGAGCATAGTTTACAGGGACTTCAAAACTAAAATTTCAATTGGTAGTTTAAGAACGTAAACTATCTTCCAGCCCAAACAGAAGGACTTTTGGCCGAGGGACTAATAATGAAATAGCATTTGAAGTTGGGAACTTAAAAAGTAAATATGAAGAAATTTGTGATCAACCACTAGATAACATAGTTTACAGGGATTTAAAAATAAAAACCTCATTCTATAAATGCATCAATGTAATTTATTGAAAATATATGCTTCTTTTTTATAAAAATATGTATCTCATTAGATGAGTTAAATTCAAAACACGTGTATAGACTTGAATTGGGACCAGAAAATTAACTGCACAGTATTGTTTTGTTAACCCTCCCCTTACCTAAAATAATCAGCCCAATCACATGGATATTTATACGAAGGAGAAAGATTGGATCTTGTTTTCGTCAATCCAATCCATTTCACTGTCATAGCAATTAATAAACGAATAATATCCCTGAAGTGTATCTTTATTGGGTGAACTCTATGGCCACATGGTTGTGGATTGGACTAAAATAAACATGGTCTGTTTTATCTCACTCAGTGATTCAATATAAGTAGTTGTTGAATTTTTGGTTTTATGGACTCTGAACGATTTAATATTTATTTAATTTTGAGCTAATATTATGCTTCAATAATCATTTTAAATTAAATTATATTTAGTATATTTACAGTTGATTGTATATGTTTTATGAATAATGCTATGGACAATCCCGCAAACAATTTGAATATGATTTGCTTTTTTTAAAATAGCTTATTCCGTAATTAATTGAATGTACCTAATTTTAACGAATATAAAATTTTTTGCTATAATGTTCATATATCTTTGTGGATGGCAATGAAAGTATATGAATTATCCACGAGACTATTCGCACATACTGTTAACACCACTCAATATTATTTAGGATTTCATATACGGTTTTAGATGATTCCACGTCTACCATTAAAATAAAATTATTTTCGATCAAATTTTGAGTCATTGCATTGGTACTCATTCTTTGTATAAAAATTTGCTTTATCACAAATTTGTGCAATACTAATGCATCAAATTTGAACTGAAGGTTCCCAAAGTGATCATATTTGAAAAACTTTCTTTCCTTCCTTGGACAGCTGATACATAAAATTAGCCCAATAAAAAATTGGACCAATAAAAAATGAAGTCTCTCACCTGTTCTAAAATATATATCCTCCAAAATAAAAAAAAATAAAATTTTGTTTGTTTAAACGAGGGCATCATATTGTGTTTTTTTGACAGATAGATCTAGATGTTCCCACTTGTTACGCAGTGTTATCACCAAGAGAGTACATGCTTGAAAAAAGAGACCACATATCAATCCCATCCACAATCCCTGCAAATTAAATAAATGAAGAAAAATAAGAAATGAAAGCTCTGTATTTCATTTTAAAGAAAAATACTAATTACAGACCATGTGAACTAGACTAAGAATCAATAACATTTGGGGTTGTAATAGAGCATTCATTATTTAAAAAAAGATATGTGAACTTTATGTTTGTCATCACCAAGCATGGTAATATTGATTTAAAAAAGAAGAAATAATTTAATTATTTTTTAATTTTTGTAGACTGCATTTTGAAATCAAAATTAGATATTCACCAACCCATTCACCAAATACAATTAAAGAGAAAAATATCCCTAATCCTCTTTTAATCTCTCCTCCCCATTTCTTCTTTTTTTAATGTTTTGTAGTCACTATTTCTTATCCATTTATTTTTCTACAATGTCTTTGCCATGACCGAATCCAATGTTTCCAAGATCCATCATGCATATGACACCATGTCCATATTATATTTTGTATTTAGTAGTGACTTATGTGTGTCTGCTGCATATCTAGCAACCAATCCAAGTTGCCAACCACTGATCTAGTGAACTTTACAGTGAAATTCATGGCTCCAAATATCCAATCATGCGACATGCATGTTTCCAAACTTCTGTGCATCCAATCCTCTCAGTCGTACTCAATTCTCCTCATTGGTTTTCAAAAATTGTTTGGATGTCTGTTCCAATTTCTTTTTTTGAAAGCATGTCGCAAGGTTTAATTTTAGAAATTCGCTTAAAACCCTGTCTTAGTTATGAATTAAAAGAATGACATCTATGGAGCCATCAGAGAAAATTACGCACCTTCCCATACAGTTCCAAGTTAAATGCAAAGAGAACAGACAACGGCATTCCAATGACGTAGAAGGCCCCCAAGTTGGTCCAAGCTGCTAAGTGTTGCCAACCACAACCCCTGGCCACCCCTGCAATTCAAACAAATTCAAATGACATCATTTTCAAAACAAACTATAGCAAGACATTAACTATTTAAATTCATTAGATATCATTAATTGTACCAGATAAAATGCCTTGTGCCGAATCAAATAATATAGAGACTGCGAGCAGGGGTGACAAATAAGCGAATTCCCTTATGATTGAAGGGCTGTTTGTGAAGAAGCCAGCCCAGATGTTGTGGCCAAAAGCCAGCACTAGAATAACACCCAGAGCAAGAAAAACAGATAGCTTGAGTGTCACTGACACTGCGTTCTTCGCCTTGTCAATGTTTCCCGCGCCCATCTCATTAGACACGCGAGTGCTGTTGCAATAAGCATAGTTAGCTTGTGTTGACAATTGAAACAATGAAAGGAATTGGTAGTTGAGAGTCGCGCTTTACCTGACAGCAGCACTGAAGCCATATGTGATCATGTATACCACCGCCTCTGTGTTTACGCTGTTTGTATTATTTAAGTGAACAATTAGTTCAATTTTGATCATATTATTGTGTAGGGATTATAAGTGAAGGTGTAAATTAAAGTCGTACCACATAGCGATGAGCGAAGTACTGTCCTCTGAGTTTGGCATCAGACCAGCCAGTAACACCAGGATTTCGAAAGCCCAGTACTCCAAGCTGATCATAAAAGAAAACATTAGTTTGCATTCTTGAGTATGAGAAGATCAATGGTATATGTAATTGAATTGAATCAGATATTCAGATTTCAAATCATTTCAGAAGTTCAGTTTTTTCTCAATTTAAAGGTATTGTGACAAGTAATTCAGGTGCAGGTGCAATGTCTAGATTGAAATTAAATTTTTAACATTGATAAGTAGGTGCAATAACTAGATTGAAATTAGACTTTTAACACCTTAAATTTGACGTCTCATGAGAAAATTTGAAAACACAGTTTGAATGATTATGTTTCTACGAAAAAGTGAAAAAATTAGCTTTTCAAAATCTATCAAAACTATGTTTTCTGGGACTCTAATTTCAAATCTACTATTCGATATCTTCCCCAAATATTACTTTAATGATTATGTGAACTTCATGCTAGAAGAAAGATAAAAGAACATGGAACAATTCCAAGGTTGAGATATATAAAACATCTCAAGGACTTAATTACCAGACCATAACCGCAGAAGGAATGGCAAGCTTCAAGCTTGGAAGTACATATTGGAAGGACTCCATTGAAGGGCCATGCCAGGTATACTTAAACGTAGGCGAGTAATTCACGTAGAGCGCCAACATAATGAAAGATATCCATAGCGATATCGCGGCCGCCAATGATGCTCCCATGAAACCAAGCCCCAGAACATGAATCAAAAGATACGCTATTCCGATATGGACGATGAAGGGGACAAGAGAGCAGATCACAAGAGGTATCACCACTGTTTGTGTTTGAAGAAACCTCAGAATGCATTGAAGGAAACCGTACGCGAATATCCCTGGAATCAGATATCGCAGGTACAGAGCTGCCATTTTTGATACTTGAGGATCTTGTTGGAGTAGAATCAGAATTGGTTCTGAGAAGAACCATAGAATTGCTACGATGATCGAGAAGAAGAGGGATGTTATGATGGATGATTGAAGATATATGCCCAACATCCTGTATAGCTTCGCGCCATATCCTTGTCCACATAGTGTCTCTAGAGATCCACTTAGGCCAGTCTGAAAGAACATAATGTAAAGCTCATAAGTTTTTTGATCAATTCAACATCAGATCTGCTCTTGCCAAAACAAAGAATCACTTTTTAAATTATAGATTGTTATGTATTAGTCCTTCATTAGATTATCCCAAAATTTTCTAAATTTACAGCAGAACATTCAACAGGTATAAAATTTCAATATGATCAAATCCTCTGTTTTAGATACATCATTCACTAATATAGTTCAAGAACAAGTTCTCTGAAAATTGTAATACTCAAAATAGTAATACCGAGCAACATATAAGATCTGATTTGAAGATATCCTCAAAAAAAAAAAAAAAAAAAAATATAAGCTCTGTTTTGAAGATATACTCAACCAAAAAAACACAAAAACAAATATAAGCTCTGTTTTGAAGATATCCTCAACCAAAAAAAATATTTATATATGTGTCAGTCACAAACCGACCAAAAAAAAAAACATATATGTGTCAGTCACAAATATAAGCTCTGTTTTGAAGATATCCTCAAATGAAAATCACATCAAAATCTCACAAACAAAAGGTAAAAGACTTGGTAATAAGACATTCTAAAATTTCAATAACAATAGAGCAAACAAAGCTCTTCCAAAGCATCATTATAGATTAGTGTTTCATCAGATTATCCAAGAAAAATCATTATTTAAACTAAGTAATTCTGAAATTTCAATATTTTGATAAGACAAACAAATTTGGGTCTGACCCAAATGTGATCAAATCATGTGTTTTAGATAGATTCAGCTGGACAAAAGTATCATATAAGGACATGTTCTTTTAGAGTTCTATTGAACAACATATATGTGTTGCAGTGTTGGCTCAAAAATGTATTTAATTCCTTTGTCTTGAAGACTCCCTCAAATGAAAATTCTGAGACTTCAATGATAACCCAACAAAAAAACTCAGAAATTTGAGGTGCAAAGCATCATTAAACATTAGAATTTCATCAGATCATCCAAACCAACACATTATTTACAGTACATAATTAAAAAAAAAAAAAGTCAAGGATTTGGATGAAAACAACTAATTTGGGTCAGACCCAAATGTGATCAAATCCTCTGTTTCAGATAGATCCTTCACTAAATTCTAATATTTCATAGTAATCCTGGATTCAATTACAAGTCTAGGTAATTTAAAACCTTCAATGATAACTCAACAAAATCAAGCACATTGTTTCATCTTTGCATGAGAAACAAAGAAGAGAGAATTTGAAGGTACCATGAGAGCGAAACCAGTAACCATGGCCCAAGAGTTTGCGAGGGTGGCGCTAGCAAGCTCGAGCTCGCCCAAGTGTCCGGCGAACATGACGGAGACGAGTGTTATCGAGTAGTAAGAGACGTTTGTGAGGACCATCGGCACGGAGAAGAACACCTGGCACTTGGCCTCCTCCATGTCCATGGACAACCACCACCACCACCTCCTCTCCTCGATCTTCTCACTCTCCAATCCATCACCATTGGTGCTCTCCAACAATGGTGCTTGAGACATTTTTTTGTTGGCCTTCTCTTCTTGGGGTAGAGGGGGTATGGGTGGTGTTATATGTAGGTGTTGAGTCATTGTTATTGAAAATTTGGTTTGGATTATTTTATTTGTTTGACTTTTTCTTCTTTTTTTTGGGTGATCACAATGAAATGTGGTATTTGATGAGTGGGGGATCAGCCTCTTGTTCTTTCCTACACCAATCAAAATGTGGGTAAAAGGGTAAATGATTTATTATATAAAATATATATATAAAAAATTTCTCATGACTCACTGTATACGTAATACATTTATATAATACATTTATATAAAAAAAATAAGCTATTTTTTTTTGTTTAGTTGTAGTTTTTAGTTATTCTAATCGAAAAATATAATAATAAAGTTTTTGTTGTTTAATTAATAATGAATATATTACAGATAAAAAAATGAAAAAGATGTGAATAAGGATTTATAAAGCATGTAAAATTCATTTGACATGTAAAACCCCTAATTTATTAGAAGTGATGATAGGTGATTTAGCATATAAGCTCTTTTTATAGCAATGAAATAAATTGGATGGAATAAAACAATTTCAGTAAGACTTGGAATACCAGTATCAGTTTATTGTCATTTATTATAACATAATTATATCCCTTATTTCTTGTAAATAAACAGTTTTTTTGTCTTATTTTCTTCTACTCTTCTCTATTCCTCTTCTATTCTTCTATCTAAACAGGGGACTACAATTGTGGGCATACGCTTCATTACATGAAAAATACAACTTCAAAATAAAATAAAATAAAACAAAATAATGCAGGGCTGTTATTTGAATTATCACATAATTTGTAGAATTTAGTCTAAATGAAAGGGTGTTGTTAAAATCCGCGTTACTTGTATCCTTATTTATCATTATTTCAACTAATATTAACATGGTTCATTTGAAAAATATTTTAATATTTATTTAGTATAAATATGCAGGTATATAATAACAAGGGCAGTAAATAAGACCCCATATTTATTTTGTATAATCCAAGTTCCCATTGGTCACATGAGCGTTGCTTTTAATATGGTTTTACTGTTCTTGGGATCCATGACATTAAAAAAATAGATCCAAGTTCTTGCGATCCATGGCTTTAAAATATGATTTTTCTGTTTGTTTTTTTGTATTGTCCGGATATTTCACGTGCATAATATATAAAAGAAATTAAGCATTAGTTTCCCAATTTTTCTTAATAAAAACATTGGAATTTATTAAATGAAGATCTCACAATGACCTGTCTTCCCATAACACACATGTTTTGGTTAAAACATTACCCGTCATTTATAAAAATTTTAAATTTTATTGCGTATCTGGAAGTTGCGTTCTTCCAATGTAGTGGTTCAGTGTGACACACTTTTTTCACTTAAAATATGAAAAAAAAATGTTATAAACAGAGATGTACCAATAATCCGCATTATTATAAAAATAGTAAATCTCATCAAATTAAATATATGTTTTTGATGAAAAATATATACACAAAAGAATTAATTTTTAACAAATATTAAATTTTTTATTGAGATATATATCTCACTTTTCACAGCTATAGTGGTATATAGATTGTCTGTGAGAATTGCATGTATGCATGAACCTTTAAAAGAGTTTTTATAAATATTTTTCTTTCTATATATTTTTTGGGGTTAAAGATATCTACATAGTAAAAACGGAAAATCTTGTATAAATCTCATTCAAAGTTGGGGGCAGACATGCATGTTTGGATGTTCCAAAAAACTCAAATTAAATAATCAAATATTATCCCTCGGTTAAACTTCTATTTTAGACTGAGGAAATATTCAAGTATTTGTGTTGTCGTTGTAGTACCTATAGATAATAATAAAGACATATTAATCCCAACAAAAGATCAAATTGTCCATTTCTACTCTTATATTTCTCATTTTCTTCACTTTGTTCACACTACACTTCTCGTGAGCATTTGAGGATAGTTTAATCATTTCATGATCTGAAATAGATTTAACAAGAGTAGGTTCAAAATTAACATTTGTTCACGACATGGATGCATTTCGGTTTTTTTTTTTTTAATAAAATTTTTAGAGACTTGTATGTCTTATCCTAGCTGGCTAGTTTTGATATATAGGAATTTATATTTGATTAATAGTGTTTATAAGTACGTAGATGTCTTTAACTTCTTTCCTTCTTTTTTTTTTTTTGAAAACGTGAGACCTTTTATATCTTAAAACAAAAATTATTATGGGATTTTTTTTTTCTTTAACTTTTTCTTTTTATTTAAGGGAAGATCCCTCATATTGAAAAAACATAGTGGTGGGATATTCTTTGGTTGTTAAGATAAAATATTCATTTTGGATTCAATCAGCATTCAAACTTTAGAAAAAGATATACGCAGTCTTATTGCAGTCTCAATTGTGGTTCGTTATTTTTTTTTTTAAATCATACAATTATCATTTGAAGTGCATACTATATATGAAATAAAGTATATATTGAGATATATTAGTGTATTTTTTTTATGATGAAAAAAAGAAAAAAATTGAGTTATATACTATAATAAACCTCTATATATTATGATAGTGTAGTATATATTATGTTGTCATAGAATATAGGTTATAGAATCGTAAACCAGGCTTCCAACTTTATTAATTTTTCCCACTGACTTGGCAATACATGTTTGTTTTTTTAATTGACTCTTTTTGTTGAAGGATGCAGTTGAACGAGTCAATAGAACAGATCATGTTCAAATAAAGTCTCCTACCATCAAATTTTGGGGAGTTACAGGCCACTAATTCTGTATATATCATTCAACAAGTCTTGTCGGTTGCAATTTATAGTCACTTTTGTGAAACAACACGGGAAGCACGTGGTGTAGTTATGGTACAGTGTAGCAACAATCATGCAACATGCGAAATGTCAGAGATGAATCACCTCTGTTTGTGGCCATTATAAAAATCAACTTTCATTGATTTAATTTGTTTTATATATTATATATTGCGAAATATCAGAGATGCATCACCTTATCATCAGTGGCTGTTTGTGGCCATTATAAAAATCAACTTTCATTGATTTAATTTGTTTTATATATTATATATAATATATAAGATATATCAATTTATACGTTATTGACTATTGGGAGTTGGAACAAGTCATCAAATTGAAAAACAAGGAGACTTAAGTATGGTGAACACATCTAGCTAAGGTGAAATTGGGGTTAAAAAAAACGTGACTCAATAATTTATTAATATGAGTATATGTTCTAATAATTTTCTATCGACACATATAGAATTTAAATTGAGATTGAAATAAAAACTATGTATAATAATACTAAATAAAAATCTTTGAATTTAATTCTATAGGTGTATTTGTGTGAATTGGTAAGAAAAATAGGTGTTGGGCCGACGGGCCAAACAAAAAATTGGATCAAGTGTATTTGTGTAAATTGAAAAAATAATGGTAGGGATTTTTTTGCCGTCCATTGCATTATATGATACCTGACACACTCAGGGGAAAAGAAAAGCAGGATGAGAGCAAATGATCTAGTCATCTAGACCCCTAGCTATGATGGAGTTTCTCCGTGAGGAAATATATATAATCAACCTATGAAGAAAATATAGAATGGAGTGGCAGTGCATATGAACAAAAAATTGCAAGAAATGATAAGATGCATGTTGTCTGCTGCTGGTTTTGGTAAAGAGTGTTTAGATATGTATCCGGAATTGTTTAGTGCAAGACTCCTATTTAAAAGTGTGGTCTTCAATTGCCATTTTTTTTAGTATAAATGTCAGACTCAGGCCTAACCCCGGGTGTAGGCCCAGTTAATGTTTGGATATGTGATATGAGGTTTGTATACAGTTTGGATATCGTATATGTGGTTCTATAATTTTTTATTAATAAAAATTAATTTATAATGATTTCTAAACAAGAAATAATCGGATAATCTTTAAACATATCACAAACAAGACCTAATTTTTCTCACTACGACATTAATATTATGAATATGTTCACAAATTAACTTTCAAAATATATACAGAGAGAGTTCTGATTTTATGCGGATCATGCAATCGCGGGTCTACCATGCGGCAAACAACTTAGATAGTTTGATTTCATTTTAAGTAGTGAATTTAGAAGAAATGGTTACTTGTATAACAAGTCATCACCTAACCAATAGGTGACACTCATTTTTTATTTTGTTACGCGATTATAAAATTAATTTTACAAGAATATAAGTTTAAAAACTGATTATGCAGGAAGCTCATCTCCCCCAGCTTTTAAGAATCGCAGCTTTTAAATATTATTTATTTGAAATCTATGTGTAAAAAATTGATACAGTAAAATTATTTGATTGCATGATTATAAAAATAGCTTTCTGTAATCACAGAAGATACACAATCGTGAAATCAAATGCTCCCATGTATACATGTGGATAAACATAAACCCATGTCACCTTATCAACTTAGACCCATGTTCATGTGTCAGATCAAAATAGACATTAGCATATTATATTGCAAACCCGCGTCCATGTGCCAGAGAGTTTAAACTTTAAAACAAGATCTAGGGCCGGCTCATTTTCATTAGGCGAGTGAAGATAGAGAGAGACTGAAGATGAAGAACCGGACAGGGACCCCGCATATATATAATTCCACCCATTCAATGATTACATTTCTTTCTACTTAATTAATAATTTTTAGATCCTATTTTAAAAGGTGAATTAGTCACACTCTTTTTTTAACGTTTTTATTTTTTCCTTTATAGGTTTCTCAATGACTCTCTTTATCTTAACACACTATCTATAAAATCTCAATTAATCTTACCAGATGTTAGACTTTTTCAAATTTGATAATCTAGTATTCAACAAATCCTTATCAACAAAAAAAATAAAAAGAAAAAGAAAAGGTCAACATCAGCTTTCACCAAGAAGAAAAATATTAAATAAAAATTTAAAATACAAGTCCTTGATGTAAGCTTTGAATACCGGTCGTGCTTTGATGATCTGATATAGATCTATCATGTGTTTTTTTTTTTGCTTGGTCATAGAGCTATCATGTTGACGACCACCAAACCAATTATTATGGATGATTTGCGATTTTAATTACGATCACTTATTATTTATGAATAATTAGAATTAGTTATTATTTGTGATATTATTAAGATATTATTTTATATTTTTATTTTGGATTCAGTTAGAATTCCTTTCCCAGAAATATATAAATTAAATCTCTTCAAAAACAATTAGGAGATTTGATGATCGAGATCAATTTTTTTTGTTTTTTTTTGTTTTTAGTGAAATAGCAAGTTTATAAAAAGCTACTCATTTTGATATTCTATACCAAAAATCAACAGATTCATTAGAGCCTATAGATCCACAACCCTTTATGCTCGAAGATTGATTGGATCCGTGGAAAAGTGTACCCCACGCTACATCATGATAGCTTTGCATGTGGTACTCTAGCTAGAGATATATAGTAACGGGAAACATCACAAAGCCTTGTGATGCAGTGTACGAATATGCTCTCCTGAAGCGCTGTTGATTCTTCAAGAAGAATATCATGGCGTTGGACTATAACAAAATACAATAGAGAAAATAAACATATTCTAATAATCAATAATCTAATTAATCAATTGGTTTACATGCTTATTTATAGAATAGAGAATTCCTAACAGATTAGGATATCAACTGATTATCTAACTGATTATCTAAATATGTAAAAATAACAACTAAATTCTTATTTAATCCTAATTAATATTCAAATTCGAATTCTAATCAATATTTAAATTTCAAATTTAAATATGAAAACTAAAACAAAGGAATAAAATCCTAACAAACTTAAAACTACCAAAAATAATAAAAATAACTTTCAACAATCGATTTGACCCCAAAGACGATCACAAAACGCTCTGAAAATTAGCGTAGTGGCATTGACAATGCCACTACTTCTATATGGCTCATCGATACGAACGCATAGACATTTTATAATAGCGATTCTGATCTACGGTCTGAAAGTTATGGCCGTTTGAAGTTACGGTACTCCCAATCGATCAAAATGTCTTCTCTTTTTCTGATTTATCTGATCTCGTCCCTCCATATAATCTGTGGCTATGATGTTTGCATTACCTTGTCAACTAGAGTTAGCTCAAATCACTTGTGTGGAGGGTTTGCGCCTCTGTCCCACATTGAATGTCAATTGGGTGGTAGGAATTTGACTCCATATCAGTGATGGCAGGATCCCGTGTATTTGCTTTCAGAGATTTGCATATTTGCGCTCATTTTCTTTATTGTCGGCCCTTTTAATTAAATGGAAGGTAACTCATGTCTTACGGAAAGGAAATTTTGAACTGTCTCCTATGGAGAGTAAAATTCATGAACCGCCGATATTTCAGGGGGGGGGGGATCTTGCAATGGGACATAGAGGCGAAGGTCGCTCTAAGGAACAACAAATGATATTTCTGTTTTGCTGACCCTTGCTCTTTTTTTTTTTTAATGTTTTTTTTTTACCTGTACTTTTCAATTTTTCACATGAATTCAAATTTTATCAAACTAAAAAAAAAAAAAAAGAGGTCCGTACCGGCTGCATTTGTCACTTTTGTTATTGTTGAAAATTAAACAACACGTACGAGAAACACGTGGTATATATCTATATTCCAGAGCCAAAACAACCATGAATGATATATACACTGTTTACTTTAATTTTCACAATAACGACAAATTTGACCCAGCCAATATCTAATGCTGTCAGAAAAAAACAACCACCGACCTTTTTGCTTTTTTAATAGCTCCACCATTGAGGGATGTTTTTTTTGTCATTTCGTCAAGGGTGGGTCGTGAGCTGTTTGATTGTTGTGGTGAATGTGTTTGCCAGGTGTTTATTTGATGAAAAATGTAAGACTCAACCATATTAATCGATTAAAACATAGATCTTATATGTTTTTATTTTTTAAATATAGTAAAATCATCTAATGAGATATATACTTTGATAAAAAGTGCATATCGCACCATTTCGAGTTGGATGAACCTATTTTTAGTAAGTGTATAAGAATATTTAATGTCATATATACAATATGCATCTAACGAGATATATGTTTCACTAGATTTCTAAATTGGTATATAGGACTGTGTGTTGGACTGAGAAAAAAAACTGAATGTAACAACACTCTTATTTGATTATGGGAAAAAGGTGAATGGGCTTGCTGGGTGTTGAATGGGCTTTGACCTTGCCATTGCTGTTTGAGTGCTGATACACACAGCCCATTTTTACAGCCTGTTTTGCAACCCGTACGCTATGATAACGTAATAGATACTTCACTATCATAATATATACCGCAGTTTTTTTTCACCATAAAAAAATACATTAATGTATCTCAGTATATACTTCATTTCATATAATAGCATGCATTTTAAAGGGTAAGTGTATAATTTTATAAAAAAAAAAAGGATAAATTGCAATTGAGGCTGCAATAGAGGTTACGTGTATCATTTTCCTTGCTGTTTTGGTTATTGAATGGGCTGTGAAAAAAAAAATCATGGTAAATTCGTGGTTGTTCGAGTGAAGGTAAAAAATAGTAGTTGTTGAAGGATCCTTTTGATTTTCGTCTTCTTTGTTGGTGTTCTTTTAGGGCAGGTGAAAAGGAGGTGCTACTGATCGGGTATGATTTATTTATTTATGTATTTTTTTTTTTGGGATGGTTTATTTATCAATAATCCAACATTGTATTGTATGGTTTTTGTCACCGTTGAACAAAACTGTAGATACCCAAGTATATAGTTAATCATCGATACACGATACGGAAGAAAGTTGGGTTGATTTTTTTGACAATCTTGAATAGATTTGAAACGTGATATGGACCTCTTTTATCTGTATTATATATTGGCCTACTCCATTTCCTCTTACAGCATGATATTGAAGTTGTTCTTTCAAGTTATGGCTTCAATGCAGCAATAGCACTGATGCTATGCTAGGTAACTTTAACCATATTATAGAACCTGTTTCCAACAATATAAATTAGCTTGTTTCAATCAATGTGTTCCTTCTTACCAGTATTTCACTTAATGCAGCTAATACAATGCAAAATATGGAAACACTTCATGAAAAGTAATCAACATTAGCATTTAGTATATGTATCTTGACATATAACTGTATAAGGTCATATCGCCCAGTTTTTCCTTATTATATATTTTAAATTCTTATGGTGGATATAATTGTAAATTCTTGAGTTACCTCAAGACCACCTCTCTTTGCCATTGTTTTCTTTAGGTCCATTAGAAATAATATCCCACTTGTTATCCAAAGCACTCACATGTGACAGCTAAAAAAAATAAAAAAAAATATGGACCTCAAGACCACCTCTCTTTGCCATTGTTTTCTTTAGGTCCATTAGAAATAATATCCCACTTGTTATCCAAAGCACTCACATGTGACAGCTAAAAAAAAAATATGGAAGTTAAGCTAAAAAAAATAATATCCCACTTGTTTTCTTACTGTACAGCTAAAAACAAAATTTGGTTCTTCATAGTCTATTATTAAGACAAACTAATATTGGACATTACATAATGGAAGTTAAGCTGCTGTTCCCCTACTTTTTCATCTTCTATATCCCTTGAAATCCTACAAAACAAAATCAATCACCATAGATTCATTGTGTGAACTCTACATATTTAAACTGTACCGACTGAATATTCTGTGTCACCTTACATTGTTATATGTTGTGCTGGCAAAATTAATAGGAGCTTCAACAGCAAAGATGGGGAAACCAGCATTATGCAGTGTTAGTCACTACAACAAATTGCGGTATTAGCTACGAACTTTTATCTGTGAAATAGAGTTTCGTAGCTAAATGAGACTTTTACCGACGAATAAATATTCCGTAGCTAATAGTTTACCCTTTCGCGGCGAAGTTGGTTGTTGTTGTAGAAAGTATAACCTTTATTTGCCAAATACTTATTTCGTAGTTAAAGATATGACTTTTTAATGCGAAATTGTTTCCCATAGCAACAGATATTACCTTTTGCTGCGATATTTGCTTTCGTAGCAAAAGGTAAGATTTTTGGCTGCGACAATATTTTTCGTAGCAAACAATATGAATTTTAACTTGCAAAATTGATTTTCACAACAAAAGATTTAAGTATTTGCTGCGTAAATACATTTCGCAGCAATAAATATAAGTTGTTGCTGCTGAATACTATTTCGTAGCAAATACTTATAAGTTTTTATTATTTTGCAATAAAAGATATAGGATTTTGCTGCGAAATGAATTTCGCAGCAAAAATTACGAGTTTTAGCCAAATGAATTTTTGCTGCCACATCATATTTTTTTTTGTTAAGATTTAATTTCTTACAAAATCAGAATGTAAAATTCAACAATGTATCACTATCAAATTAAAATCCTTTTGACTATAAATGTAAATTATTTATTATACTGTCATTTTTGAAGGGTCATTTTTTCATATTTTTTTTTCTCTTGTTCAGATATATAAATAGAATATACAGATAAAAAAATTAGTATATTATATTCAATCTAGATATATACTTTATTTTCTATGCTAGTCCTTCATCGAATTAGATGGTTAATTATATTAATTTTGTTTATTATAATTAAATCTTCGTAAGGACATTTTGGATCATGCATGTGTTTATTATAATTATGTCTTTTCAACCATTGTAATTGATTGAAGTTTGTTGCTATTAAATTTGAGCATATTCATTTTGATATTATATGCAATTCGCTTGTTCCTGTCTTTAATAAACTTAATATCAAGTTACATTTTCAGTTATCGTTCTCTATCTACTTTGTTCTTGACATTCTATCCAGCATAAACCTCATTTTTTTGTGGTCTGTGCTTACATGATAACCAATGCACATCACTATTTTGAATAAGATATCATCATAGTCATATATATATTCAATGCACCATCCAAACCCCAAAACACCGCATAGTATCTCTACCGTTCAAGCGAATTAAATATTATCTTTTTATATATCAGACATTTATTAAACTAAATAAACTGATGTTTAAAATAGATGAAAAATTCATTCAATGTAAAATCAAAATGACAATGATATATACAAAAAATATAATAAAATATTATTTGAGTTTATTTTATTTTATTTTGTATAGAGACCAACAATCCCAACTATATAACTAGACCCAACATGTACGGCCCCCTTAAGTTTTTTATAATGAAATGTTATTTGAATTCGTTGAGTATATACGATGTTTGTATCATTATTTTCAATAAATTCTCTTTTATAATTTATGAGAATATTTGAAATTGTTAGAATTTATCTATATATTCAAAGATATAAATTGTTTGGATAAACTTTGGTGTGTTAAGATTTGATTTATTAAAGAGAGTTGGCTTATTAATTAAACTGAGATTTAGTTTTTTTTTATTGTTATTATTTGTTTACAACAAAACAACATATCATCAATTATAAATTATTTAAGTGCATGACTAAGATTTATGGCCTACCAGCATAGTGAATCCATTTAAATTCATTATATTCTGCATGACAAATGAGTTATATTTTATATTTTTTTTACATTAAATCAGATTAATATACTATATTTAAGATTTTTATGAATAAAATAAAATCATATTTATTATAAAATACAATATATAAATAATAATAAAAAATTTAAAGCCCCACTCAGCCAACTAATATATCCGCCCCTGTACCCATCAAGAAGAGCCCATCGGTGGGTATAATAAATTTTAATTTAATTTTTTTGATAAAATGTGTTTTTATTAATTCAATGATATAAAAATAGTGCCACTTTTTTTTATTAGTCACAAATAGTAAATAAAATAACAACAGCATATTAACAAAAAAAAACATATATATATTTTTCATTAATATGTATTTAGAAAATAGATTAATATATCTCATCTTATTAATGCTTAATATATATGTCTTACACAATGGCTATATATTTGAATTTAGTATAAATAAATGTTTACAAATGTAAATTTTTAAAAAATGATTTTTGAAAGTACAACTTTGATGTTCAGGGACACTTAGGGTGCGTTTGTAACGCAGCGTGAAACGATAGAAAGATTCAACCAGCGTTGAGATCTCATAAGCTCATTGAATCCACAAGGAATTCTTGAATCCACAAGAAAGAAAACCCCAAAATAGAAGAAATTCGAAATATTATTGATAAAAAACTGTCAACCCTAGATTACAAGTCTGCTATTTATACTAATAACATAAAATTAAAAAAATACTAAAAATAGTAAAATTCAAAAACTAATTTTTCTGATTCTATGAGATCCTCAATGATCATAGGAATTGATAGAAATCAATTCCGATCTGTTATGATTGAGATATCACAAATCTAAAACTTACTAAAAATAGTAAAATCGCTAATTTAAAGGCCTAAATGAATTAATTTTAAAAAATAAGAATTGATAGTTGTATAACAACTAATCCAGAAGATCTCCTTGATATATTTCACCATGTAAATTTTCATGCGATTTTGAGATCGTCACCATTGATTTGTAATTTATTTGGTGGACCTCTTTTGGTGGTCCCATCTGCATATTCTGTCCTACATCAGACTCCTCTTCTTCAAAAGAACTCGTCCTCGAGTTCTTCTGGTCTTCAATTGATGTTTCCTTGTATTTCACCTTTGGTAAGAGAAGAGACGTTTTCTTTACTTCAAATTTATTCTCAATAAAATCGATCATGTAGAAAGTTGAATGCACCTCAATTTGTAGCCCAAATTTCTTCACCATTGTAGTAGCCGCAAAGTCTTCATCGTTATCATTGTTGATGATGGCATCCAAAACACTTTTGTTGATGGTGCATATATCCTGCAACACGAGCTTCTGTAGGGGCTCTTCCATCTTGGGGGTCACCGCTATGGACCGTGGAAACAACTCCTTTTGTTCTCCTCTAATGACATCTTTAGAATCACTAGAGAGAATAATATCCTGTGCTTCTTTATTGCTCACGTTCTCATCGATTTCTGGTTCAACGATGAAGTTGACCCGCTCTCCTTCTTCTTCTGCGAACTCGGTGCCATCATATATATCATCAATTTCTGGTTCAGCTAAAACTTCGCTCTCTTGTTGATTTTGATTTGAGCAAAATTATAGTTCATTGGAATCTTCACACTTCTCTGATGATGGTAGATCATAAGGGTTGGCCCTCGAATTATCCCCATCTTTTGGAGGACTTGCTCTTATCGCCTATTGCGTCTTTGATAACTTCAGTCATGATTTCACCCTTACGGTTTGACGACAATTTCGATACAATTGGAGTAAATATCGTTCATAATTTCATGGCAGAAATTGATCCATGAGGAGCTTTTTCATCCTCCTCCACGTACGAATAAGTGATCTTCCTTGCCGTTGTCGGGTTTTCTGAAATTGGTCCTACCAAGCAGCGGCACCACTTTTTAATCGAAACGCCACTAATTTGACCATCTTCTCCTCTGGAGCCTCCATCATCTCAAAGAATCTCTCGACCTCTGAGATCCAATCAAGGAAGTCTTCGATCTGCATATTACCATTGAAATATGGAATATCCGCCTTCAATCGGTAATCATTGTATTTCATGCGCCGCCTCCCCGGCTGATATTCATGAAGTTCATCACCTTCATCCTCTGAGTCTTCCTCATCATCAGGTTGATAACGAGTGGGACGTCGAACGATGTTCTGAGCAATAGGTCGGCCTTGGGCAACTCCCTCGGCGCGTCTCCTATCACCTTCAGGATGCCTGTTATTTGCGTTGAGATTCAGGCCAGCGATCATCGTGCAAATCTCTCGCATCTGATCGCGCTGTTCCTCGATCACCTTCCGCACATCCTCCAATCCACGACCAGCGTCATTAGATTGGTTGTCTCCCCCTCCATTATTTGCCATCACAACAAGGCAAATCCTCGCTCTGATACCACCTAACGCAGCGTGAAACGATAGAAAGATCCAACAAGCGTTGAGATCTCATAAGCTCCTTGAATCCACAAGAAATCCTTAAATCCACAAGGAAGAAAGCCCCAAAATAGAGGAAATTCGAAATATTATTGATAAAAAACTGTCAACCCTATATTACAAGTCTGCTATTTATACTAATAACATAAAATTAAAAAATTACTAAAAATAGTAAAATTCAAAAACTAATTTTTCTGATTCTATAAGATTCTCAATGATCATAGGAATTGATAGAAATCAATTCCGATCTGTTATGATTGAGATATCACAAATCTAAAACTTACTAAAAATAGTAAAATCGCTAATTTAAAGGCTTAAATGAATTAATTTTAAAAAATAAGAATTGTTAGTTGTATAACAACTAATCCAGAAGATCTCCTCGATATATTTCACCATGTAAATTTTCGTGCGATTCTGAGATCGTGACCATTGATTTGTAATTTATTTGGTGGACCTCTTTTGGTGGTCCCATGTGCATATTTTGTCCTACATCAGTTTGGTTGCGCGATTGTAAAACTGATTCTGCAAGAATCTGGGTTTTAAAACTAATTCTGTATGAAGCTTAGTTTTTCAACCTTTTGAAATCGTAGCTTTTGGACACTATTTGCCTGAAATCTGTGTACAGGAAGCTGCTACAGTAAAACTGTTTGATTGCACGATTACAAACACAGCTTCCTGCAATCGCAAACGCTGCGCAATCGCGCAACCAAACGCACTTCAGAAATTCCACTTCATCGATGGTCCAAATCCAACTTCCAATGGCTTGCAACACCACAGTCCCACCACCGTCCACTTCATCAACAGTCGATCATATCCAACTCGTTTTCACTCGTTCTAACAAAACGAAACTAAACAATAAGGTGGTGTTTGGCTAAACAAGTTTTCAGCACTTATTATGCTAAATCCGGAAAATCAGAGCTTTTTTTGTTAAACCATTGTTTGGTTGAGACCTACGATCAGCACTTACAAAAACCGTGTTCAGCAAAAAAACTCAACAAATGTTCAGCACCGATGACCTCGCTTATATTTAAGTACCCGCTTTACGCTATTTGATGACCCCTGCAAAAAGTCCATATTGCCCATGCCTTATGTTCATTTTTACCATTGTATTAATCACAGCCCCAGGTGCCCTTCTCTCTCCTCACCATCGAAATGAATCTTGCCTCTCATTTCTTACGAAACCCTTGCAGAGAAGCTCCACCTCCATCACCTCCTCTCTCTGTCAAACTCTTTCCCTTCTCAGATATTGACTTCCAAAAAAACCCAAACGCATATTTTCAAGTCGCCATTTCTTTGCTCTCTCTCTCTCTCTCTCTAATTTCCTAGAAATCAGGGTTTTTTTTCATGCTATTCTGATGTGCCTCTTGTTGCGGATGCTCATGTCCTCGTTCTTATACTTGGAAATCCCTGGCTATCCGGCAATTTATTCATGTAAAACTGAAGTTGGAATTTGTTGTTCATCTGATGTTTATTTCCTGTTGAGAGGAAGTTGGGGTCTGCTCTTACTGCACATTTGGTATGGATGAATGTTCAAATTGTTGTTCTAATGTTTCTTTCCTGTAGATTGCACATTTACCACTGCATACATATGTCCCCTACATTTTTTTTAAATCTGTATAGGCTTGTTATTCGAACTAATCAAATTGCAGTGGTGTAATACATGTATTTTAATCACTATACCAAATATTTTTTTTATAAATAGAAAAAATAAGCAAATCTTTAAGTTTTTAACCAAACATCAAATAACATTCAACACTTATTAAATGGATCAAAATATCATTCTAATAAGCTCTACTATTCAATGGTGAACCAAACACACTTATCTTCATAAGTGCTTATAATTTCTGTTGAACCAAACAGTTTTTTTCTGAACTAATTAAAATTTATCAGAACTTATATAATCTGCATTTATGAATCAGTACTTAAAATCAGCATTCCGCTGAACCAAACAGCCCCTAAGAGTGGTTTAAGGATGATATAAAAATGTATATGAAAAATGGCTTGCAACATTAAAGTATAACTTGGTATTACTAAGTCAGTTTAAACGAGTATAAGAGAGTATAACAATTCTAAGTAACTTCTAAGATAAGCTATATTCAGTTTATCTATTTTCATAGATAAGTAGGGCCCACCCACAAATAAAAAAAAAACATCTTATTACATCAAATCACTTATCAACACCTTTTATACACCAATAAAGCACATATATTAAATCAACTTTTTACATTTTATTTATATTTTATTTTTCATCAATCAAACAACTCCATCTTTATTCTTACATTTTTCAATAAAAAAAAAAAAAAAAACACAATCAAATAGAAAATCTTTTATTTATGGAGAATTGTTATTTATATTAGCATAATTATCTATTTAGAATAATTCAATTCCTCAATCCAAATGCCCTGTGGTTTCCCTCCCTCTTTTTCTATGAGGTTTTCCCTCCAAACAACCCCTGCTCGTCTTCGGCCACTGCTCATCCAAGGTTGGATTGCTCGTCCAACCTTCCGTCATCGGCCTCGCCGGTCCCGGTCTCTCTCTCTCTCTCTCTCTTCACTTAATCTTGTTTTGGGGGATTTGATTTTTTACTGAATCGTGTTTTGGGGGTTTCGAAGGGACGGCGGATGTGTTGCCGTTTGTGGAGGTGGATCTGAAGAAGATCGTGTCTAGTTGCCATTTGTGGAGGTAGATCTGAAGAAGATCGTGTCCAGAGTCATCGAACGGGCTAGGGTGCTCTGCATCTCCAAATCAGTGTGTGCGAGAACTTGAGTGGGGTGAGTGTTAACTTTTGGGTGAGATTGTGGTATGCGATCTTAATATGATTTCCTGTTTTGGATCTGTCAATTGTAGCATTAGACCTGATGAGTTTCTGTTTTTGGATATGATTTTGTAGGCTTTTGATAAAACCAGCCGGTCCTCTCGCTCACTGACAAGGAGATTCACGGGGAAGGCAATAATACTAAGCTTGAGATCTTGGCGAATGAAAAAAAGTGGTTTTTATGACTTTATATTTACTTTCCATGAATCTCTCATATTGGAGTTCTTCATACAAATGCCTCAATCTCATTGGGCAGTTTGGAGTTAGATTCTACTCTAGTAAACTAGTTATATTAGTATACAACTAGTATACTAATATTTTAAAATATTAGGAGTGGCAAGGGAAACTTATTTACATTCACCTCATTAGATGAAAATAAAATCCACCAATGACTTGCTTTCAGTAGTGATCGATTTGGAAATGTCTAAACTTAGTCCTTATCGCATTTTGATTGGTAACTAATGACTTTTAAGATTGTTAAGTTTGCCATTTATTCAGAGTGGAATTGGATATAAACCACCTTTGAATTAATTTTTTTTTTATTGCAACTGAGTTATTAGTTAATCCAAAGGAATTTGAATTAATTAGTGATTTCTGGTCTCCAACGAACTATCAATCTTCATTTGACAATCACAATGTTCATCTTCTGATGCAGCTGCTCTCACCAATTGGAACATGTAGAAAGGAATGCTAAACACCTCTTTAAGTCTAGACCTAAGAAATCTCCTCAATTGTACCAAAGTCTATTCACATTTTATGAGTAAGTGTTTTTTTTTCCTCTTATTAAATATTTTTCTACTGAGTAAGACTTGAATTCAGGACTCTTACTTTTAAGATTGAATTCAGGACTCTTACTTTTAAGATTGTTAAGTTTGCCATATATTCAGAGTGGAATTGGATATAAACCACCTTTGCATTAATTCTTGATTGCAACTGAGTTATTAATTAATCCAAAGGAATTTGAATTAATTAGAGATTTCTGGTCACCAATGAATTATCAATCTTCATTTGACAATGACAATGTTCATCTCCTGATGAGCTGAAAAAATTGTTGGAATTTGGTGTGGAAACCTATGATGCAACAAGTGGTCAAATTGTTTTGTTACACACAGTTGTCATGTGGACAATTAATGATTTTCCTATGTACGGGAATTTGTTTGGCTGGAGTACACATGGTTATAAGGCATGACCTATACGCTTAGATGATACTTCATCTATGGGGATTACAAGCAAAATATGCTTCATGTTTCATCGCCGTTATTTGCCTGGAACTCACACTTGGCGGAAGAGCCGATTACATGACGGTCGTCATGAGATGAGAGTTGCGCCTTAGGTGAAATCAGGTGATGAAATATTGATGCAGTTAGAACATGTGAAGAACATAACGTTAGGGAAAAATCCTAACAACAAAGACCACAAAAGAAAATGTACCCCGTTGAAGAGTAACTGGACAAAGAAGAGCATATTTTTTGAGTTACCATACTGGTCGAAATTAAAGATAAGACATGTCCTTAATGTCATGCACATTGAAAAAAAATATATGTGATAATGTATTATACTCTGTTTTGAACATTGAGGGAAGGACAAAGGATACTGTAAAAGCCAACAAGATTTTAAGAATATGAAAATACGGAAAGGGCTTTGGATCAGGGAGGATGGAGGGAGAATGGTGAAGCCTCATGCAAGATTTGCAATAACTTCAATGTAGAGTAAGGAGTTTTTGGAGTGGATATCACATGTTAGATTCCCTGATGGGAATGCGGCAAATATCTCGAAGGGGGTAAACATCCAAGGTGGTAAGATCTCTGGTTTGAAGAGTCATGACACTCATGTAATGTTGCAGCGATTGCTTCCAATTGGAATTCGACCATATTTGTAGAAAGATGTCTGTACATCACTTGTAGAGCTGTCTAATTTCTTCCAACAACTGACTGCAAAAACATTGATTAAGTCCGATCTTGACAAGTTGGAAGAAGGGATAGTGATGATATTGTGCAAGCTCGAAAGGATCTTCCCACTTGCATTCTTTGATGTGATGGTTCATTTGGCTGTACACTTACCACACAAAGCCAGACTTGCCGGGCCGGTTGGACCTAGGTTGATGTATCCAATTGAAAGGTAATTATTGACTTAAATGCTTAAAACTTATTATTGGAATATTTAATTTCCTTGCACAATATTAATTGTTGGAATTTTTTTGTAGGAATTTGGCTACATATAAGGGATATGTTCGAAATAAAGCAAGGCCAGAGGGTTCTATTGCAGAAGTGTACATTGTTAATGAATCTTTGACCTTTTCCTCGATGTATCTTAGTGGTACTGAAACCAAATTCAATTGGCCTGAGAGAAATTATGATAAAGAAATTGATTTGGAAGGGTTGTTTGTATTCTCACAAAGGGCTAGACCTTTTGGTGCCGCCAAAGGAGTTACATTATCTAGGGAGGACAGGCAGAATGCTCATTGGCATGTGTTGAATAATTGTGAGGAGATAAGACATTACGTTGAGTAAGTTACATTTATTTTGTTTGTTTTTTTATAAGTCGGTCTTTAAAATTGTAATTAATAGTTTTTTTTATTTCTATGCCAATTAAAAACACAGTGAACACATGACACAACTTAAGGCTAAAAACCCGGACTTGCTTGTACAAAGACAACAACAAACATTTCCTACATGGTTTGAGAATCAAGAAAGTTGTAATCCATTTGGCTAGGTAATATAAGTCTTTGCATGAATTGTCATGCATTTGGTTAATTAACAATGATAATATTTATTATATTTATAGATCAAGAGGCTACATCATTAGGGAACAGAAGAACTATCTAAGCAACTGTATGCATTAGTATGCGTACCTGATCTTAGGGTGATAGAATATCCAGATTGTATTGCAAATGGAGTGCGCTTTCACGTGAAAGATTGGAAAGATAACTGAAAAACCCAAAATGATGGCCTGGTTGTACCCGGGGGGAGCATGGTGAGGATATTATCGACTTCTATGGATATTTGAGGAAAGTTGTCGTGATCCATTACATGAATGACAACCAAGTTGTGTTATTTCAGTGTCAATGGTATAACACAGATCCAAATATGAGTTGGAGACCATAAACGGGTTACCATTTCATAAGCATTAATACTTCCTAATACTGGTACAAGGATGATCTGTATTTTCTTATAAGTCTAGCTCAGCAAGTGTATTACATTGATGATCCAAAGTTAAGATTAGATTGGTAAGTTGTACAGAGGGTGCAACACAGGTACTTGTGGGACATTCCTAAAAAAGAAGTCATTGAAGACGATATCTGGTAGATCAAATCGGCTACACGTTAGAGTGGTTGGATGACGGAGAGCCTTAGCCAAGATTGTGGGTTTGACGAGCCTGTTTGCAAAGTGATGATGCCCAAGGCAGGTTCCATTGGTGTGGTTTATATTGTAGTCGGGCTTTGGTGGACTTAACGGGTGGAGTGGAACTCCCTGTATTGGCCGAGCCGATGCAATTGCATAAATGGATCGCCTAGGAGAAGTCATTGCGCGACAAGAGAAAATATGAGACGTTTGTATGTAGTGACATTTCAGTCACTAGAGTATATATGTATAGCGTTACTAACATAGGATAGATCCCCTGTGGTATGGGACGCAGATGGATCTGTCTTTATGTTAGGGACATAAAGAGGTAGTGTGAGTTGGCCTGTATTAATTTAATCATTGATGTAATTATTTATGGAGAGAACTGTACTTTGAAGTGTCTTGTAGTTAGTTCCATTCACTAGGCCTTCACCTGTCACGCCCCAGGGCCGGCCGTCCCCGGGACGCGGCAAGTGTATATATGATATCAGTAAACAGGAGTCAATAATATACCATAAACAAGCAACTAGAATGACACGCAGACAACAAGGAGGCTGACATGATATATACACCAAATGCGGAAGCGAAAGACTGAATCTGTAAATAAAACATACTACAGACTCGATACACAATCATCTGTCCTGTGAGAGCCAATATACACAATATACAACTGAATATATACAAACGCGTGCTCAAGCACGGAAATAAAATACATACTGCCAAAAAGGGATGCTGATAGCCTCTAACTCTCGCGGGACGTAGCACTGCTCCGCTACTGAAGGAATCCCTCGGAAGGCTCCTCCTGCTGATCCGGCTCGGTGGCAACTGGAGAAAACAATTATGCGAGGGGGTGAGCCACACGCACAGTGAACAGCACAACCCATGCATCACAACTATATTAACCGCAATTAAACAACAACCAGCCTCAAAGTGGCATATCATCATAAATCCAGTGGTTCGTACAACGCCGAACCACCACACCCTCACCCTCACCCTCAATGGGTGACATAGGATGTTGGGACATACTAGTCTAATAATCATCCTTAGACCACAATTCCACAAACCAGTGGGTCACCTCTCGGCTAACCCACCACACCCTCACCCTCACCCTTCTATGGGTGACATAGGATATTGGGACTGACTAGGCTGTTGGTCACCCTTGGTCCACCGATAGTCTCTCCTCCACTCCGTAGGCCGCTTGGCCTTTACCCACAACTTCAGCACAGTCCGTCACAAATATCGGGAGGCGCCTACTGATGGGAGCCTTCACCCACAACTTCAGCACAGTCCGTCACAAATATCGGGAGGCGCCTACTGATGGGAGCCCTCGGAAGGGACGGCCTTTCCAACGCTGGGGCAGTCTCTACACGGATCCAACGAAGGGAAACAGAACAGCCTATCCATACGCATATGATCCACTCGGATCCGCCGACCACACATCTCTACAACTCTAATGCCTTGAATTCTTCAGAATTCCAACAGGGCGCATAACCAGGATGCGGGGAAACATGCATTATAATAATAAAGAGGTTGGAATATTAACGGGGAAAGAATCCTTGGGAGGGCAGCGTGAGGTCCCGATATAGGACATCCCGACAACCAAACAAGGAACACGGAGTACCCTAGTCCGGGTCTCACCGCTGTCCTCGCGAGGCCCCTCCCCTATAATATTCACTAAGATAGGCTAATAATCACGTGCTCGGATTTTATTTAAATAAATTAAACTAAATGGGAACATGCATCGGTAGGGGCTTTCCTAGCATGGAAACATGATAACAGGATGCATGATTCTTATACGGGTCCTAAGGGTATAAGTCCCTAGCATACAATCTAGGGTGGCATGCATACTACAGATTATCATGCTTTCATAGTCTTCACATTTAACAGGTTAATATTCACTACGATGCCCCAGGGGAGGACGGTACACGCCCAAGTGCATGTAACGCCTCCCTACTGGGTTGGATCGTCCCACTCACCGGAAGTCGGGTCGTCGCGCGACCGTCCGTCAAGATATGCAAGACAGGGTATTAACTGGTGAGTCAAATCCACAAATACCATAAAAATACACAAAACACTCTAAAAGTACTCAACACTCGGGCAAACGTACATACGGCCCGTACGCACGTTAGCCCGAGCACTCCGACTCACTCTCGCACTCCCGGCAACCACCCGCACGGCCACCCGCCCCCTGATGCACCGCCGCGCCTCAGCCCGCGCACCCAGGCGCACCGCCGGTCCCCTGCCTGCACGCCTGGACTTGCCACCGAGCCACCCGGGTGCACCGCGCGCCCACTGCGCCCCATCGCAGCAGCCCGCGCGCACCCCGTACGCCTCGCGCTGGCCCGCGAGCACCCCGCACGCCCCGCGCGCGCCTCCGCTACCCTTGCCTCGCTCCGCGCGCACCACCCACTCGACCAGCAGCTCGCCTAGCCCCGGGTGCACCCGTGCGCACTGCGCCCCAGCGCAGCGCCCCGCACTGCGCCCCAGCGCAGCGCCCCGCACGCGCACCCGCCCGCTCGCACCCACTGCTCACCTCACCGCGCGCACGCCTGTGCCTCTGCCCAGCGCCCCGCGCGCACGCCTGCGCCTCTGCCCAGCTCACCCAGCATCCGCGACACAGCGCCCAGCGCCCAGCACCCGGGACCCTCACCCAGCGCCCACGCGCACGCCCGCGCAACACGCGCCCAGCGCGCCTGGCAGCCTGCCTGCGCTGCTTGCCTGCGCGCATCGCCGAGTGGCCCGAGCACCGCTCGCCTGCATGCCCTAGCACTGCCCGCCTGATGCCCGAGCACCTCCTACCCAGCACGCCTCCCCCTGCACCCCCCGAGCGCACGCCCGCGCGCACGCGCTCGCGCGCCCGGCAATCTGGTGCGCCTGCCTGCTGCGCCCGCTGCCAGCCCTGCTACCCTCCCGAAACAGCCCTGCCAGCCCTGGCATCCTGCCCGGGATTGCCTAACACCCTGTCCGAGCACCTCCACCACCAACCACCGGCCACCCATGGCCTCCGACCGCCCCCAACCACCTCCGACAGCCACCCACAGCCACCGACCGCCTCCCAACCCCAAAACCTTCATCCTAACAAGCATCTATGCAAGGAAAGAGAGGAAAAAGGGCTTACCAAGGGAAGCAAGGATGCTCAGTTGCTCTCCGCGCACCGAAACCTCTCCCCAAAGGCCTCCAACGCCGGGATCTCCCTTGGCCCTCGAAATGACCCAAATCAGGGGAGAAAAGAGGGGGGACGGAAGGGCTAGACACGCCGGAATCCGGATTTGAAAACACCGGGATGTAGATCGGGACCCGATCTACACTTCCTATGTTTTAGGTTTTAAGCTTTGAGGACTCTAGGGGGCTCAAAAGCTTGAAAAAGAGAGAGGGGAGAGAGAGAAAGCAATTTGAGAAGATGATGAATAGTGAAGGGCAACACTTTTAGCTCACTTAAGTAGGTCAAACCAACATTAATTAGGGCTTAAGCTAGGTTAATTAGGCTTAAGTGAGGATTAGATGAGATTTGACTTGGGTCAACCCAACCAAACTAAAAGACAAAAAGGGTTGACCAAGTCATGGGCCCACTTGACCAAGTCAAAGTCTCCCAATGACTTCTCGCTCGGTCAAAACCCGGATACGCCCCAGAACTGCGAAATTCTGAAACGTACCGGAATTCGACGAAATTTTCGTGAGTGGCTTGGAATGGCACCAGGACACATAATATACAGTTAGATTCTTGATCGGAGTCCTCAATCTCAGGGTGATAGCTAAAAGCCCGAAATTTTAGCGGTTCCGACTGAAAAACGAAAAAAATTTTAAAAACCGCCAGAATGTCACAACGGTTACCAGAAGGTTAAAAGTGACACATATATAACATCACCGGCTTACCCCTCTATTGTTATGGGTTTCTTCCAGGTGTTGCGTAGGGTGGGGGACAGGATCAGTGATTTTGGGGTACTACAGGAGCTTCTTGTGTGCCTCCCGGTAATTTGACTAGAGCCTGTCAGCTATTTTGTGATCTTTTTTTATCAAGTCTTTTGTAGCTCTTGTTGGTATGTATCATATAACTTTGTAATTATGTCTTATGTTCACACGGGACTGCGATTGTGTATTCTTTTGAGAGCCAATGTTATATGTTTCTTGGCCTTGTGTTGTTTATATATATATATACTCTTTCGCTGTTATCTCTTGTGCTTCGGTCCTTTGTTATTTTATAATTTAATGTGGTCTTGACATACTCGGTATCATACACTTGTCACCTCTCGGAGACGGCTGCTCTTGGGGTGTGACAGTGCAGACTTAGGACTCTCATGTTGATAATAGATTGAAAGATGGTATATATTACTAGGAATGAAACAATTACAATGCCAATTGACAAGTCATGGAGCTTTTCTAACAATTTCCATAACAATTATTGTGCTTCATATGCTATGAAAAATGTTGTTATATTCTCATCCAAGTTTTTTTAGCTCTCCCCTCCTTCCACTATGATTTTCCATAGAATACTGACTACTGTGGAATGTTGGACAAATTGGTGATTTTTGTACTTACCCAACTCTCCTGTAACTCCTCTGCCACTCTAAATCCCACACTTGGTTTTTCTTTAATACACTCTTGTTCAATATTCTCACACCTTTGTTGCCGCATATCTTAACATCTCATTTCCGTGATACATAACCTACTAAATACTTCCCGCTGGGAGCACAAGGCTTATCCTACAAATTTTCTTGACTGGTACTTTTCTTTAATGCACTCTTGTTCAAGGCTTTAAATATTGTTGTATTTCTTTTTATCCATTGAATATTCATGAGTCTCCTTATTTGTTTATCTATATAGTGAAAAAGTATGGATAAGAGTTGGATCGATTCACAAAATAGGATCTCTCAGGCATACATGGATGGAGTTGAAAATTTTCTAGAATTTGCATATAATGAAAAGCCTGCATGGGATAAGAAATGGGATAAGTAATTGGATGGGTTTGAATTGAATAAATTCACATAAAAATACGACTTTTCTTAGGGTATTATACCTTAATTGATATCCGAAATACTAATAATTTTGATATCCAAGTGAAATTTATGCATCTGAACCTGCATGGGATAAGAAATCTCATAAACAAATTAAAATTTTATGGTAATCTTGGTGGGGTTTGGACTTTTCTGATTTGTTGTCCTTTTCACTTTGTGGATCAAGTCAATCTCATGAATATAATAATAATTGATCATAATCCATACATAAAGTTTTTGGAGAATCTATATCCATTGAAGATGATTTTATGTATGACAAAGGCCTGTTGATATTTTTTTTATTTTCAAATGTATAGAAAGCCTTATTCAGGAATAATGTGTTTTATAAAAGAGTAAGGAACTTGTGATGACTAAGTATGTTATAATAGGGACTTAGTAATTGTGGTTTGAGGATCAACTGTCATTCTCTTATTTAAATGATTGGTGAAATTATTGATCTCTTTTAATTGAAGGATGTAACAGACAGATGTTGTTGTTCTTTGTTTGGGTACTGTTTGAAGCAAATTTTCCCCTCATCGCAGGTGGTGAATTGAGGATTAAATTGGTTTAAGACATTGGTTGGTCTTAAGAAATCAAAGAAACTACAGCATTTGGAGAATAATGAGAATGTGAGTACTGTCTTCTTACCATGTCCTCTGTGCTGAAAATGAGTCAATATAAAATATTTGACTAAAGTTTTGATCGGTCATTATTGGTAATTGAACTTCATATGAGGCTTTTTTTCTTTGCCCGCAAAATTGAGAAGTTGGGAAAAAAAAAACTATATTGTATGCTCATTCATATCTGGATGTTTCTCACGTGTTGAATTCTTGGTCAAAATGGTAAGTTTTCTGATATGGTAAACAGCTACCCATGCTCTTTCAGCTACTAGGGTTTAGTGTTGAGTTTTGGCAGTCTGAACATGGAGTGAGAAATCATTCACATTTACATGCTTATAGGAAATGTTATTCTCTTTTAATAAATTGTTTTTGTATAAGCATATTATAGGAAGTTGAGAGTTATCATTATAACTAACTTGCACGCTGTGTGGTTACACTTTAATGTTTTATGCTTGCATATATGGATAAGAAAGTTTTTCTCTAGTATTCACTTTGATGCTTATCTTGACATTCTTTCACTGACTGATAGGTTTCAGCAAGATGACACATATATATGCACTCTTCAAGTGATTATTAATGTTCATCATTGTCAAATGTTATTGTAGATTCACCCAATTTTTGAATTGAACAAGCGAGGAGAAGAAGCCTTCCATTTGCTTTTTTTTTTTCCAGCCCTCTGTGTGATACACTTGAACATGCTTGTTCTCATAGCTATAAAGCTTATAAAGTTAAAACTCTTTTATTATCTTGAGTACCAGATCAACATATGCAGATGGCATATTTTTGTTTTTCATGAATGAATATTGTATTTTTTTTTCAGGAATAAATATTGCATCATTTGGTTTTTCATATAATAAAAAGTTATTTCATTTGCATTTTAAGTATTTTGAACCTAGGTTATGTATGAAAGAGTTTTCTAAAATCTGAATAATGAAGAAGATGGAAAAAGTTATTTGCGACAGATGAGGCCGTCGCAAAATGATATAAACAATTCCCTCTAATTTTTTTTGCGACGGTTGACTTATCCGTCACAAAAGGTGCGTTTACCCTGATGTTGTTAATTGTAAGCTTTTGCGACGTCTTATTTGCGACGGTCAAAAAACCATTATAAAAGGTATTTAAGACAGCCAAAAACAGCAGCTAATCTTTTGCGATGCCGTTTGATACGACGGAACCCAAACCGTCGCAAATACACTGTTGCAGAACCGTCGGAAAGGTATTTGCGATGGTTCTAAAGACTATTTGCGACGGTTTTGGAGACTATGTGCGACGGTTTGAACCGCCGCAAATGCATATTTTTCTTGTAGTGAAAGAATGAGAAATAAAACCACAATTATTTTAAATAAAATAATATAAAATATTATATACAAATAATTTAATTTAATATAAAAAAAATACACACAATTTTGGCTTCCACTTACATGCCATGTGACCCACCCCTTTTCACCTTCTCATCCTCACCATCTCTCCCCAAATATTTTCATCACATATATAAACTCTCTCTCTCTCTCTCTCTCTCTATAGATCTTCTCTTTCTTTTTAAACCACTTTTTTCAGGTCAATCCGAAACCGTAAAAACCCTAACCCCTCACCATCTCCTATATCTTTCCTCAACCCCCAACTCCCTTCACCTTTACATCCTCACCATCTCTACCCAAATCTTTTCACCATACATATAAATAATGTCTCTCTCTGATTTTCTCTTCATTTTTAGATGTCTAAAAATCCTAACCCCTTAACATTTTCTCTCTCTCTCTCATTTTATCTACCTTTTTGAACCTCCCTCTTTCATAGCCAATCCAAAACCCTAAAAGCCCTCTCAACATCATTCCAACAAATGAAGGAATAATGATCGAAATCAAAATAATCAAAAGTTATATATATATATATCTTATTGGTAACCAAGATTTTGTATTACTATAAGAATATCATCTTTACAAAGTTAACAGCCCTTTACAACCAGTGAAGAAATTAAAAAAGAACATAAAAAAGCCTAGACTAATAACAAGCCCAAAGCTGCTCTTTTTAACTAATGCAAATTTCAAAATTGCTCTAATTTCCAGCCCATAGCAGACCTGTAGAACTACAACAAGCATAGCAGAGCCCCTAATGACCACATCAAACTTTAATTTTTCATTGTACTTCAAAAAAGCGTAGTCAATACATGCCCCCCATCAAAACTGTAGGGAATTAAGTTATTCTCTGGTATCCTTTCATTGATTTATCCTCCTTTAGCATGTCCTGTAGCTCAGGCCAAATCTGTCCTGGATAGAAAGAAGTTTCACCCCTTGCTGACTGAAATGCAGCAAGGAAATCTGTAGGAGCTAGAATTCCCTTCACGGTGTATATGTGTAGCCTTCCAACAGTCCATATTATCCAGAGATTGATGAAGATGATGGAGAGATCGAAAGGCAGTCCATGGGATACGACCCTTGCCTAGCAGCCAGGCGATTGCAGTTGTAGAGTCAGATTCGATCCATAATTTGGTGAGATTAATGGATAGACCCAAATCAACAGCCTTCTCAATCGCTTTAAGCTCCAAGAGATTGATTGAAGGGAGATCGAGATGACCGGCCAGTCCAATGACAAATTCAGCATGCTCATTGTGAATAAGAGCCCCATAACCTCCCCTATCATCTGCTAAGGAGCCATCCGTGTTCAACTTAAACCAACCCTCATGGGGAGGAGACCAGAGGATACTATTGATAGAGGGGACCTTCTGTTTCAGCTGCAGACCAAAAGAATCTGCAATTTTTCGATTTTTTGGAGTTTCTAAAGCATAGAAGATCTTAGAAACTGTCCTCGCATGAATTCTTTTGGTTATATTGAAACCACTCAATCTGCAATCAAAAGTTATATTGAAACCACTCAAAAGGTTTCAAACTCAGGAGAGAGATTGGAGAGCATACCTTGTATTTTGATCGAATGGGATTCGGTGATGGGGTGGTAGGGCGGTGGAGATCGGTTTGGCGCCATCGTGTGGTACTTTTGGTTGGGTAGTTTTTTTTTTTTCTTGATATGGTGGGGTAGGGTTTTCAATGGGGTCGGGTAACTTTTACTGGGATAGTTGGGGTTTTTTTTTTTTTGATCGGTAATTTGATTTTGCATTGCTATAACGGAACAAATTTACAAGCGAAACTAAAGAAAGTCAAGATGTAAAATTTAGGAAGTTGTTCGGGAGATAGAGGGAACGATGAACCTAATCACTGTGCATCCTACCAATCCTTAGCAACCACCTTATTTACAATCCTTGCTTTACAAGATACAATCCTGAGAGTCAGGAGGTTTATATTGAAGCACAATTGCATAACAAACTGAAAATGACATTCATGGCTACTGATGGCGTGTGTATATGGTGCCAACCTTGTCCGAGAGGAGAGCCTCTTCAAGTGCTGGCCAGATTTAATTGTTCATCACCAATAAACTGTAAACTGTGATCAAAGTTCACTTTTCTATCAAACTTTCAAATACACCGTGATCGTACGTCAATGCACAATTTACACAAACCATCATTAATTAATATAAATTCGTATCACGGTTTGACAAAACGTGGTAGTATCATATATGCATGTGATCACGTTTCTACCAAAAGCAAAATTAAACCACTTATTAATGTAAAATAAATTAAAAATAAGCTAAGATAACATTGAGCATAGATTTTTTAATCACCGTGATCACAATTTTTAAAAACCGTGATCTTATGACAGGTTGATCTTAAATGATGGCTATCATGGTTTTAATGAATCCGTGATCTGTTGCATTTTTAAAACAGTGACATGTTTTTATCACGCTAATATCTCATACAAATGTACAAGACATAGATAATGTTACATCAAGTCTCATTTCCAGTCTCGATTCTAGTCTATATGTGCTTTGAATTTTTGAAAAATAATATACCCCATCCAATGAGGTACATGCTTTTATAAAAAAAATGAGGCATACACTTTAAAGGTTTTGATTCCCTACTTATTTTTCTGTACTTGTTTTGTGTTTTAATCAATTAGACGGTTATAAATTCATTAAATAAAATGGATCCATTTATCCATTCATGATTTGATATATTTGTAACCGTGTGATTCTAATTGTGATGATGTGACAATCCGACAATAAAAGTCAAATATGATATAAGGAGGGAAAATTAAAACAAGCAGAGGATCCAAACCCATACTCTAATGAATTACATTGATGTATTTATAGAAAATGTAAAAAAATTCTTTCAAAGCACATGTCTTGTTAAGGTGGGCATATGTGTCAATAGATTTCTATTAACGCATATTAAACTTGAATTGGAGCTGAAAATAGATCCAAGTGTAACAGCTCCCATAAGACATATATCATTTTCAGCGTTTCTAATCTGAGACATAAGCCAAAACAAAGGGTATTCGTCCGTACAGCAATCATTGATCTTCTTCTCGAGGTAGATTGTCTTCCATGTGTTGGATTTATCTTGATCACAACCAATCAACCACCACAAGAAAGTCATAGAACAATTACATATGCAAGCAAAACAAACTTTTTTTTTTTTTTTTAATCTTCTACTTGTACTAGATTTGTGGTCATATATCTCAACCACCACAAAGGGGCCTTGCATTGAGTCATCCACATCGAATTCATGATATATGTCTCCCTAAAAAAGGATTCAAGCAACACAGGCCATACGATTTCACGCACAGCGTTTCATTTTTAAATAGTAAATATCGAATTGAGTCATCCATATCGAATTGCATATATGTAAAAAAAAAATACCGTTAGGCGCGGCCATAGTGTAGTCCCATGTATAGGCAGCACATGTTTTAATTTTTTTTTTAAATAGTAAATCTCACCTAACAAAATATATGTTTTAATGAAAAGCGTATATCGTTCAATTTTGAATTAAATGAACTCATTTTTAACAAATACAAAAAAAATTAACGAGTTATATATCTCACTTAAGAAGATATATACGTCACTGGATGACTAATGAAGTATATAGGACTACATTTGAGATTGTAAAAAAGAATGTGTAACAGCGCCCGCCCGAAAAAAAGAAGAAGATGAAGAGTAGGTTTTCCAGCTGTTGATGCCATGCAAATTCGCATTGGACTCTGCTCTCCTTCTATATAAATGGCAAGGCACATCTTTGTTTAAAAACACGTCAAGTAGCAAGCATCATATAGAAAATGGCCACATCCATTGCCTTCCATGTTTGCTCTGGCCTTCCTATGAACTTTTCAACTAAAATAACTGCTCCACAGACCACACTTAAGACTTCGACCATTATCGCCACTCAAGATGAGGCACGCCGTTCAAATGTTGGGGTTTCCCGGCGATCGGGGAACTACAAACCAAACACATGGGATCATAGTTTCATGCAGTCCTTGAAGAATGATTATGTGGTAATACATCTAAATCATTCATTATGTCTTTTGAACTACATGCAATTTCTGCTATATGCATCTAAATCATACATTTTGTCTAAACCAATACCATTTAATTAAGAAAAAATTATCAAATCACTACTGTCACACTTTCAGACCATGGCACAGTCCACCAGCCCACCAGTTGACCTTGCACGGCCCTGTGAGTGGTTAGTCACATACATTGAAAAAGACATATTCAATAATATTGATAATGAAATTATCATGCAACGATTTCAAAATATGAAATCTTGTTGAACACAATTGTAAAAGTTTATATATTAGAAATCTTTCGTCTCCTTTCATTGATAATTTATTTTTTATTAATGTAAGTTGTTCTATATTCAAAAGATGAGTTTATGCTTTTTATAAATATATGATAATTTTTGAAAATTTTGTGAAATTTATTTTTTTAAATGATTTTATCTATAAAAATTCCTGGTGCAGGGAGATGTCTATATCAGCCAAGCTGAGACACTAAAGGATGAAGTGAGAATGCTATTTGAGACAACTATGGATCCATTAGAAAAGCTCGATCTGATTGACACCCTTCAACATCTTGGCATCGCGTATCACTTCAAAAAAGACATCAAGGATAGCTTATCGAACATATCAAACAACAAAGAGGATGTTCTATTAAAGAAGGGCCTTCATGCCACAGCTCTCCTCTTTATTCTCCTTAGGTTACATGGCTTTGAAATCTCGCAAGGTATAGTAGCACGATCTAAAATCATTTGTCTTTAACTTATGTATACAACTTAGGAATATAAAATTAAGTGCTAGTCGACACAGATGTCTTTCAATGCCCCCTCCCTCCCCCATCCCTCCACGGTTCATGCCCCCTCCCCTCCGCTCTCTCCCCCCCCCCCCCCCCCCCCTCCCTCTTCATCTCTCTAGGTTAAATCATGGGGAGCCTTTCTTCAGAAAGAAAATCCGTCCACACAGATTGGCTCCATGAGATTCATTGAACCAATAGTGGAAGGCTCCTCAGTGGTGGCAACACTAAACCCAACAGCCTATGCACAAAACTCTCTACAATGGGCCCAGGCAGTGGTTATTGGAAAAATTCCTGTCTATACACAATTTCTGCAATTTCTTCAAAAACGGTGGAACCCGAAAGGCGAGATGAAGCTGCTCCTACATGGTAATGGATCTTTTACAGTGAAATTCAGCCTTGTTGAGGATTTGAATATTGTGCTTGAAGGAGGACCTTGGACTATGGATCATCGCCCATTCATCCTCCATAAATGGTCCCCTGAAGTGCGTATGGAACAGGAAAGGCTCAGTAGCATACCTCTATGGATTCATTTTCCAAATCTTCCCTTGCACCTTTGGGAGGAGGACTCTTTAAGTTGTATAGGCAGCCCCATAGGTGCCCTGCTTTACGCTGATCCACTACCCTCAGATGCAGTCAAGCATCTTTTGCTCGATTATGCGTGGAAGTTCAGGCATCAAAAGCTCTTCCAGATTCTGTGCTAGTTGATGTTTTATCGGGTGACAAGGAATCCTTCAAACTTGAATATGTTTGGAAGCCAATCGCTTGTCAGTTTTGCCAGACATTTGGGCACGATGAAGCATGTTGTATCTTGAAACCAAAAACAATAAAATCAACCATAGTGAATAGCAAAAAAGGGGCAGCAGCTCTAGCACCAGCTAAGGGCAAGGATAAACAAATTATGCAATGGTAGGAAGTTACAAAAGACTCACAGTAAGGAAAATGCAAAGCTCATGTTGGATGCCATGAAATAGGGCTCCTCCAGCTCAAGGTCAATAATCAAGATACGATTCAAATATGTTTGAATCCTTGAAAGAAGGTTCTCAATCTAGAGAACCTACAAAGGAGCCATCCGGATCATCTGGGCACTCACTGCCTTCTTCAGAAGCACATGCAATCTTGACGGGGAACATAGTGTGTCCTTCCTAATACGAGTGCAAATGATGTGTTGGTGGACTCTGAACTAGATACGGGCCAGGTCACCACACAAGCACTTGAAACCATAGAGGGGGAGGATGATGCTCCGAAGGTAGAGATCACTTCTTCAGTCTTAGTTGGTTTAACTAAAACTCAAAAATTCCAATCAGAGCAGGCATCTAAAGTGAATGGGTCTCAAGCCAATCAACCTGCTTCGGGGGAGGATGAAAAAAATGGTGAATTTCTCACGACATCCAGTAAAGGGGGAGAAAATAAGAAGCCCAAGCAGAATCGCAGCAACAAGCAGAGTGGGACAGCCACAAAACAAGGGAAGCAACAGAAAAATGATCAGATTAAAGAATTCTTTAGAGATCTTGCTGATGGCCACTCATCTCCTGACAAAAGTGTTCAAGCCCCCCCAAAAGGTCCCTCTACAAAAGGGACCCGGAGGGCCTAAAACCAGGTTATGCAATGCTCGCCCTCCCCCAAATCTGTTTTTATGGAAAGTATATTCTGGAATATAAGGGGTTTAATGGGTGCGGAGAAACAAATGGAATTGAGTCAATTTTTAAGGACTCATAACCCATCTTTTGTAAGTCTGCAGGTGGCTAAACTAAATGATGTTGGGCATCGTGCCTTGAAACGTAAGCTGATATATCACAAGTCTTCCTTTCTGTCCATGGAGGGACGCATATGTTTGTTTTGGAATAGCGATATGGTGGAAGTCAAAATTCTGGATCAATCCTCACAACATGTTCATTGTCACATCCTATGCAAGAAAACTCAGCATTCCTTTTTTGTCAATTCGGTTTATGCTTCAAATCTTTATTATGAAAGATTACTACTTTGGGGCACAATTATCGCGATCTCTGGATCAGTATTGAATTCTCCCTGGATTGTTGGGGGGGGGGGGACTTTAATGAAGTAAGATACAGTTCAGAAAAAGTTGGTGGCTACACTGCACATGCATGGAGGCTTCGTAAATTTAATGAGTGCATCTCAAAGTCCCTGCTCCATGATCTCAAGGCAATAGGACATATTTTTTCATGGTCCAATCGTCAGGCTGATCGAATAATGAGTCGTTTGGATCGTGTTCTCATCAACTCCTCATTTATCAGTGTTTTCCCACTCTCTATGGTTAACTATTTAGCACCTGGTATTTCAGATCACTTCCCCATGAAGATTTCCTTGAGCCAACCATTCCAACTGGACTGAAGCATTTCAAGTACTTTGAAATGTGGGAATCTCATCCAAACTTCAAATTAACAGTGGAATCTGCTTGGGCTACAGAGGTAATCGGTGACCCTATGTACAGACTGGTCAAAAAGATTGCTGCTACCAAACTTGTGCTCAAACAATGGAACAAACACTGCTTGGCCCGGTGCAGAATATGTTGCAGAACCATCGGGAGAACCTTGCTGCCATCCAATATCTTCTACAGCAAAGTCCTTTGGATCTGAATCTTATCTTACAAGAAAAGGATGCTCGGGCTCAATTCATCTGGAGCCTTAAACAGAAAGAAAGTTTTCTTCGGAAAAAATCAAGGTAACTTTGGCTCTCTTCTGGTGATACTAACTCTCGTTTCTTTTATGACTCTATCAAGAGCAGATCGGTAGTTAACACAATCAGGTCTCTTCGCTCGTCGGACAGGGAATAACTGAATGATCCTATCTAGATCAAAGATCACATTGTCAATTTTTCCCCATCTCTTCTCAATAAGGACTCTGGACTCCCTGTCTCACTTATTCGGCCCTTTGGCACCATCTCCCTGGTCTAGAACAATGCTCTGCTTGCTCCTATCTCCTTGGAAGAAATATGGAAAGCTACCTTTAGTCTTAAACCTCTCAGCTGTCTGGGGCATGATGGTTTTCCAGCCCGCTTCTTTCAACTTTTTTGGGACCTAGTGCATCCTGATCTGGTGGAAGCCATTCAATGCTTCTTTAGATCGAGCAAACTACTCCGGCAGGTCAGCCACTCCTTCATTGCACTCATTCCTAAGACATTGAATGCCGAAAAAATGGATAATTTGTTACCAATCTCCTTACGCAATACCTTGTACAAAATTATTACCAAGGTAATGGGTTCGAGACTCCGCAATGTCCTTCCTCAACTTGTCAGTGAGCATCAAGCGGCCTTTATAAAAGGGAGGAGTATACATCATAACATCTTACTCGCTCATGAGATGGTCAAGTATCTTAGCAACCAAGGGAAGTCATGAGCTTGCATAAAAATTGATTTGCGCAAGGCTTTTGATAGTGTCAGGTGGATTTTTCTTGAAGAAGTGCTAAGGAGTTGCTAGCTTAATCATCATTGGGTTCAACTCTGTATGGAATGTGTCACCACTGCCAAATACTCAATGCTTATTAATGGCTCGCCGGAAGGCTTCTTCACCTCAAGTTGTGGAATTCGCCAGGGTGACCCCCTTTCACCTCTTCTATTCACACTAGTCATACAGGCTCTATCCACACAGCTTGACCATCTGGTAAAGGATGGCTTAGTGGGGAGTTATCCTAGAGGCAGGCTAAACATCTCCCATTTGGCCTTTGCGGATGACTTACTTGTATTCACCGATACAGACCCCAACACAGTAGCAACCCTTCAAGAACTGTTTACCCATTTTGCAGCCATGTCTGGACTGATGTTAAACAACACTAAGTGTCAAATCTTTGCAATTGGTGTTTCCTCTTCAGAGGCCTTTGAAAATCATCTAAACATTGCCCTCTTCTCCTTGCCTGTGAGGTACCTTGGCTTACCTCTCTTTCATGGGTCATTGAACAACCGACTTTGTCAGCCCCTTATTGATAAGATTCGGCAGCGAGTCTCTTCCTGGGCTGGTCACTCACTCTCTACAACTGGGCGGGTAGAACTCATCAGGTCTATACTAGCTTCATTCCAAGTTTTCTGGTCTTCAACTTTTCACATCCCTAAGAGAACTCAAAAAGATATTGAAAAATTACTCAGAGATTTTTTTTGGCAAGGATGCTCAATGAACAAGAGGATGCATCATGTCAGCTGGGATACAATCTGCCAACCATTCGAAGAAGGGGGATTGGGTATCAAGAACATTTGTGACTAGTTTAATGGCTCTATAGGGGTTCGTTTTTGGGAAATTGCAAGTAATAAGCTATTGATGTGGGCCCCGTGGATGAGGAACAGATACCTTCGAAGGGACAATATTTGGAAGGCGAAAGCCCATTCGGGCTGCTCCTCTACTTGGATTTCTATGCTCCAGGCCAGAGAATGGATTCTCCCAAAAGTGCAATACTTGATATTTGAGGGTAAAACTATAAACTTGTGGTTTGATCCCTGGATGAACGGTAAAGGATTAGAACAATACCTTGGGCATGTAACATACGACTGGGACCTCCAAAGGAAGCAACATTGGTAGCTTTCATTAAGGATGGTCAATGGGCAAGGCCAAAACGCTGCCCAATGGAACTTGAAATGTTATGGTCAGACATTCAGCAACTAGAAGTAGGTGGACTTGGTGATGACTTGCTGATATGATCACCTAGAAAATCGGGCAATCTAAGCCTATCGGAGGCCTGGCAAGCAGTAAGAAATCGGGGAGAGACCTCCTTGGGTGAAGTGGTTGTGGCAACCAATTCAAACTCCAAAGCACTGCCTCTGAGCGTGGCAAGCGCTCCTCAACAAGCTTCCCACTCTAGTTCGTCTTCAGCGGAGAGGTCTCACTCAATCTATGAACTGCTCATTGTGTTCGGTTGGGATAGAGGATGCGGATCATCTTTTTTTGGGGTGCTCCTACTCAAGATTCATTTGGAGTAAACTATTCCGAGACCTTTAGTTAAGAAATCCAGTCCCTCAAAAGCTTGAGCTATTTGCTCCTTGGATGACAGTGAATATAACTGATCCATTCAAAAGAGAGCTTGCCTACATCCTACTCTCCACATCTTTTAGGTTCCTCTGGACTGAAAGAAACAACAGGGTCTTTCTGCCAAAAAAAACTCACAAAATGGCCACCTTGAGGAGAATTAAGGACAACATAAAGCTTAGCACTCTATATAGGGTCTTCAAAATCAGTCATGCTCCTGATCTCTTTAAAATCTCAGAAGCTTTTGGTGTCCATACGATTGAGAAGGAGAAGGTTTCTTCAATTGTTACATGGATGCACCCTTGAAGATGGTTGGCTGAAACTCAACACGGACGGCTCACTAGCAGAAGATAGAGGGGCCTATGGGGCACTCATTCGAAACCATAATGTAGATTTTCTCATTGGCCTAGTTGGCAGACTTGACCTTCCTTCTATCAATCTTCTTGAGCTAAAAGCCATTGAGCAGGGAGTCAAGTTGTGTAACATGACTCGGGTCCAAAAATTGTGGATTGAATCTGATTCAATTACTGCACTGGCTTGGCTGAAGGGAAGAGGAACCATCCCATGGACTGCGATAAGATCACTTCGAACCACCCATAATTTCCTTAATCAGCTAGAAGACTGGAGGACCACACACATACATAGAGAAGGGAACTCTCCCGCTGATATTCTCGCACCATACCAATCGATGAGGGGGGAAACTGTTTATCATCCTCACCGGCTTCGGAATGAGATTGACGAAGCTCTTGAGCTGGATAGACAAGCTAAAGGGAACACGCGTATCAAAAAATAAAACACCCTGATGGTCTTAATTTTTTCATGAAAACAAGGGATTAAGTAGGACAAGGGGTTGTGTTTGTGGCGCCCTTGTACTTTTTCTTCCCCCATTTTACATCATGTAAAGGTCTGTGTATTTGTAAATCTCTTATAGCAGAACAAACGTTTTGATTACCAATAAAAAAAAAAAAAAAGTTTGCCTATCAATGCACATGGTCCGGTTCTCTGCTATGCTCTCTCTGCTGCGATCTTGCTATGTTTTTTTTCAAAATATGTCACGTATCATATTACCAAATCAACGGTTAGAAGTCACACTATTATTTGTATGGTGGGCCCCATTTTTCTCTCCTTCAATACACACACGTGGATCCATGCCTCCACCCCATAAAAAGATTTTTTTCTTTGGGCTTGTTTTCACCATGTGAATTTTTAAAAAATTCTATTTAAAATTTTTTCAAAAATTTCATTTAAAAATTCTACTTAAAAATTTTTATTTCACGATTTTTAAAATAAAATTGTTTGACTACTCATACTTTTATGTTATCTAGTATTTAAATATCATTACACATATTTAACTATTTAACACTCCAATTAAAGAACATTAATAAATAATAAAATATTTTTTTTATTTGTGGATGAAGTTTTTTTTTGTGTATCTAAATACACTATTAAGAGTTAAATTGTAAAAAAATAAAAAAAATTATTTTAAAATATTTTTTTTAGATATTTCTAAACTTTATAAAATCATTTGAGATACTTACATAACTTTAATAATATACAAAAAAATGCACAATCATCCTTTTGTATTACGTTCATTTAGGGGTGCAACTTGTGTGGGTTGAGTCGAGTTGGAGCTCAACCAGAATCCAACCCGATGTTTGAGAAACCTAACTTAACCTAACTTTCAGGTTTGAGAAGCTCAACCCGAACCCAACCCATCGGGTTTTGTTCCGGTTCGGGTTTGATTCGGGTTGGGTTGAGTTGACGTTTGAGTTTAAAAATGTATTATTTTAAACAATTAAAATTTTACTAGAGTTTCTCCTCATAACAAAAATATAAAAAAATGATGAAAATAATGTACATTTTTATTCAGAGAATAAAGATATGGAAGTGAAAGATTCTAAGTAAAAATAAATTGTACAATTCAAATTTTATCATATATATTAAAAATTATAATTTTACTTAAAATATTTTTATTTAGATATGAAAATTTCAGGTTTGGGTTGGTTTAGGTTACTCAAACCCTCAACCCAAATTAAGTTCGAGTTACTCCGGTTAATCTCAAACGCTAAAACCCCAACCTAAACCCGCCCAAATTTCGGGTTGGATTCAACCAGTCCAAGTTGCACCCCTATGTTCACTATTATTTTTATTTTATTTTTTGATATCGAAGAGACCCCTGTGACTGACTTTACAGTCGAGCTAGAAAGACTATTTCCGCCTGTTTGTCCCGGTCCTACGGAAAATTCTTTCGAATAATCGTCAACAAACAGATGGGTAAGTCAACGTCAAGACTCAAACCCAAGACTTATTGATAACACCGTTAAACCCTGAACCGCTGTGTTATGACCACTAGAGACTATTATTATGTTCACTATTATTATGATGATTGAAATTGTGTATTATGTCTCTAATTTTGTTTTAACTTTTAAAAATAGTAAACGACTTCTAGTGAGGTTTATGATTTTATGAAAAATGTATATAACTCCATGATATATTAAATCGACCCATTGGATTAAAAACATGAAAATACCTCGATAGCCCTCAATCGATGACTATTTAAATATATAGACTGTGCGAGACCGTCCCCATAGACTACATGTAACAACGCTCTAAATAAATTAGTCACTTTATTATAACCAAAATTTCAGACCATTACAAGGCCTACCCACCATCAATGGCCCCTCATAACAAAAGGAGTTATTATTCATAGGGGTGTAAGGAAAAGTACTCATCCCTCTAGTGCCTGAAATGCCTCACATTGGTGAAAAGAAGCGAAACACCGTATTTATTGCAACAGTCGATGGCGTCATTGTCTCTCCTACTCCCACCTGGTTCTGCAATCACCACAACTCCGCTTTCACAGGCTTCTTCCACCGCATCATTCCACGCTGTATAGATGTGAACATTATCAGAGAAGAGAAATGCTTCATAAGCATAACTTGGTACAGATAGAATGAAATTCAAGAAGAGAGAATAGCGATGAGTGTTTCCATAGCAATGAAAGGATTCTACTGAATTCTGTATGTGACCAGTGTTCAATTCAAATAGAATGAAATTCAAGAAAAGAATAGAGTGAATGTTTTCGAAACAATGAAAGAATTCTTTAAATCTGTAGTGACGGTCCATAATGATACAATGCAACCAGCTTTGGGACATCTAGTTGTAGGAAAGTGAAGTCTAGCTGATTTTCTCCAGGTAAGCTGAGAATGGCAACTGCCATATAGTTTTAGTTTCTAATAAATTGTGAAGCCAGTCAATCATTAAATGCATGATCAAAAGTATTAAATTCAAACCATATTGGCATGTGGAAAAACTGCAATGATTTTTATGCCTACTAATTACAAAAATAAAATTTGATCTCAGGGTCCAAAGGTGTAGATGGATGTTTAAAATGAGAATTTAAACAAAAATTATGATATTAAAAAATGAAGCAATTGTTGCATTTAAAATTTGTGACGTGATGAAAATATGCTCATCTCAAGAACATGATGGATTCACAAAGCTAAGATATTCATTAAAGTTTAATAGTCATGATGAAAAAATTAAAGTAAATTGGTGTGCTATGTAATGCGACTCTAGGTCCCCATAAGTTGCATACTACAAACAAGAACCCAATGCAAACTTTATGTAATAATTCACATATATGCAGCTTTGATTCATTTCATTTTAACAAATATGATATTTTTTTTTTCAATATTTTCTTTTATTGTAGCTACTAAAATCATTGAAGATGATTAAATACCACATTAAGTGGATGAATGTAGGCGATATCTGCTTTTATTCATTATAAAATGCCATTGAAAATGAAAAACAATCCGTGTTGGTTTTGCATCAGAATATACAAATGGTACCAACAATGTGTTGGTTTTCAATCAAAGGCATAAGACTTTAAGCGCCCATTTAGGTAGCGATATAAGCTATTCCTGGATAGATAATTTAAGTTATGGAAAAAAGTAAATAAAATGTGGATAAGAAATTATAAAAGTTTAAAAATTGATTTGACATGTGAGCCCCCACATTAATAAGATAATTCTAAAATTTTCAAAATGAAATTAACATTTTTTTAAAGGTAACCAATATCAATTATTTTAAGCAAATTTTATTTCTTTCCTTTTTTTCATAGCTTTTCTCATCATTGATGCCAAAAATAAATAAGTAAATAAAGAACATGATTCATACTAGCAAAATCTGATTAAATTTTTTTCCATGAGTCTTAAAAACTGATACCAAAATGAACACTAAGATTGGTAGTATGTCAACGTTGAAGTGGGGAGTGGAGAGGGGTGCAGAAGGAACCTGCGGGGGGGGGGGGGAAGTGATCATGTATGCGACGCTTCTTGCTAAGATGCAATTGGTGGTCATCAAAAAGAGCGTGTGGGACAAGATGGAATGGAAGCCCCAGCCAAGGTTGGAGTTCACCATCCACAGGTGCTACAGATGGTGGAGAGAAAGACCAAGAGTGCGGGAAATAGTGATCAAATCAAAAGAGTTGTGGTTCAAAATTCCCGCTAAAGATGAAGGTATTCATGTGGTTAATGGGGTTCAAAATTCCCGCTAAAGATGAAGGTATTCATGTGGTTAATGTATCACAATAAGATTTACAAAGGCCTATAGGGCTAAATGAGCTCCAATGATGACAATACATGCAATTTGTCATGCCGAGGAAGAAACGACAGATCATCTTCATCTGACGCCCGGTGGTTCGAGATATTTGGGTTTGGTAGGCGAATGCAACAAGGATAGCAACTGGATTTAACTTCATGGAGGGTCTATGTTGGCAGGAAAGAGGTTGTGGGCAAGAGAAGGCGGCTGATTTTACCTTCATGGAGGGTCTATGGTTGGCAGGAAAAAGGTTGCAGGAGAGAGAAGACAGAAGTGTTAAAGCAAAAAAGTTTAAGTCTTTAGTTCTGACGATGGCATGGGCTCTTTGGCTAATAAGCAATGAGATCATCTTCAAGGGTGGTGCCTTACATGGAAAATATAAGGGAGTCAGCTATTCGCTTCATCAAAGATTGGGGGATTTATTGTGCGAGAACGTCTTCTGTGGTTATATTTAATTTATGCTTTTTGTATTTGGGCATTTACTTCATTTTAATAATTGGGGTAGAATGCCCACTTTTTATTAAAAAAAACAGGATACTGAGATTTACTAATATTAAATCTAAAATTGTCATTTTAAGAAGATCACGATGGTGCCAAAAAATGAAAGATGAGAAAAGGAGTTCTTTGTCACCATGGATTTATTTGGTTAAACATGGACGAATATATTAGCATTCAACACTGTTCTTGTCTGTCATTCTATTTATTCTACATCACCTAAGAAGAAACATGCAGAATCACCCAAAAAAAGAGGACTGTGCATTTGACTTTGTTATAAATCTAACTTCTCAAAGAAAAGATGTATTACCAAATGGGAAGAAGGCATCGCTGGCCAGAGAAGCTCCCTTGACCTCTTCTCCTGCTTTTCTCAAAGCAATTCTTAGAGACTCCAGACGGTTTGGCTGCCCACTTCCCATACCTAACATGCAGTTATTCTACAAACAATAGAAATGGAATGAAAATCAGCAAAGGATTTGATAACAATATATTAAGTTTTTCTATAGCCACTAACCAACCAAAAGAGGAGCCCCGCATAACAATAGAGGAGTGTTTTTCATTAATTTGAGGGTAAAAAAAAGAACAATCATCAGGTCCTACAATCAGCAAGAAGCCTTTTCAAGATTGTTCTTCAGAATGGCCTATACTGAAAGAATAAGCATAAGAATTAACCTTGGCTATCACAATTGCATTGCTCTTGACATGCTTAACACAGGTCCATGCAAACTCCGCGTCAGAAAGCTCACTCTCTTTTGGAAGCTTTTCTGAGACTGCATTAAATTTGATATCTTGTGGGGTCAAGTCATCAGAATCTTGAACTAACCACCCTCCACCAATTTGTCTTAAGGAGAGCATTCCTTTTTCAGTCTTCTTAGCTTCAAGGATTCTCAAATCCTTTGACTTTCCACGGAGGACCTCAAGTCCCTTTTCTGAGTACGTTGGTGCAATCACTATCTCATAAAACATCCGTGATACTCCATCTGTTGGACTTCTGAATTCCCGGATTTCCTTCGCTAGATCCTTGTAAAATGGCGATAAATTAAATGGAAATACATGTATAAAGATAATATATAATGATGTATAAATATAAATTCGTGTATATATAATTTTGTTAAATTGCTTACCTCGTCAACTTCAACATTGAAGGCAACTATCCCACCAAAAGCACTGACAGGATCTGCTCTCACAGCTAGTCTATATGCTTCAATAATATCATTGCGTGATGCTACACCACAGGGATTTGTGTGCTTCACAATAACACATGTCGGGTTCTTAAAGTCCGACACACAATTCCAAGCAGCATCCGCATCTAAATAATTATTGTAAGACATCTCCTGCATTAAGAAAAATATCATGCATGAGGTGACATATGGGACAAGTACAAATTGAATCAAGAAACATGAGACTGTATGAATGCCAAATGATCCATTGTCATTAAAAAATACTAGTCATGTGAGTCTAAGAGTTCCTTAATGCATTTATTTGAAATTTTCTAATCTTCTACTTTTGGCCACTCAATGGGTTGGATCAAGAAGGTTGGCTTAGCCTTGGCTTGGGTTTGACCAATTCCTGACCTGACTTGCTAGTGGGTTAAAGTGCGCAAACCTACATTCTAGCTGTTTGACAAATCCAGAGATCAGGTAAGCTAAGATATGTGACAATTGTATGAGGGCCCATCATGATTGTCAATAAAACTAATTTGAACTTATCATTTAAAACCATTCAAATAACAATTCCATGGTTTCAAAACAACATTAAGATGGTAAGACCAATCACTTCTCTGCAGTCAAAAATTGTCATGCTTGACAACAAAATTTTTATTTCTAAATCACGCAATTTTCTATATGCAGGTAGAAGTGAATTAATATTACACACACAAAAAAACACCCTCCACCAAATCCAATCGTATTTAAGTAGAACATCACTTGATCAACCTGTATTTTTGCATTGTTTTATTGAGCTTAAGATTCTAACGTTCTATCTTATCATCATTCATCGTGACTCCATCTTTCCCTGGCACTAGGAATATAGCATGATATTATACTACACATTTATCCATTGATTTTATTCATTTTTAATGTACTTCTCTAAACTTGTCAGATTCTAAAGCAATATATTTGTAGGATCCATGATCAACCAGACTACTATTCTTTGGCTATGAAGTATAATTTTCATGAAACGATCAAATATTTGCATACCGTAGTATATGGCATTTCAGAACATGTAAGTAGAAATATGGTTTTAAAGGAGAAATTTTATTGCATTGTATTCTATTTTATCACTGACTTCATGTATTAGTTTTGCTGACGCCATTGGGATATGTTGACTCTAAATCAGATATTGTAATAAGGGTACCATGTCCTGCATCAGTATGAAATTGCATTGACATAATATAAGTACATTTATCTAATTAATTTTTATATACAACTAAAATTGATATATATACACCATAATTAAACTTCACGAGCTGAGTTATACTACTCTTTGACAAAAGGTTCCAAGCATATGATATCGAACAAGAAGAAAGCACTATGAAATACTAAGCAGGAATATCATTGATAGATTAGGCCAAAAAATCCTTGGACTTTGTTTACCTTCCCATGATGCTGTATTGCAGTCGCAATACCACCACCATTGACTGCCGAAAGACTTTTATCAACATAAAATGCAGCATTTTGATGTGGATTTTCACCGTACCTCAGTGAACACCCTCGCATCATAGGCACTGTTAAACTAGGCGGAAATCTTTCTCCTAGAAATATAAAACACCATATCAATTGATCAACCCACTAAAACAATATAGGTTCGCATAAAAGCTTAAAAAGAGAGGTAAAAAAAGGAAAGTGTTAAGTTAAACTATTACTTACCTCCCATTGACTGCTTCCACAACCACTCAGAAACTACTGCATCATAAGCACCAGCATGCTGAAAAGCCTTCCACGCAAGTTCCCTGCGGAACTGTTCGCTATCCTTTTCTCCTTGCAAAAATTGGAGGAGGGCAGGATAGTCGCTGGCATCCACAACGACTAATACATCCTTGTGATTCTGATGCATACAAAAAATAACATGCGTATAATAAATTCATAAAATTAAAATTGTTCATTTTCCTAAACAGAATTAATAATTAGATCATTACCTTCGCAGCAGCACGAATCAATGTATGGCCACCAATGTCAATGTTCTCAATGCCTTCCTCAAAAGAGATTGAGGCAGTGGAAGACACCGTCTCATAAAAGGGGTACAAATTTACCACCACGACATCAAATGTTCCTGAAGACAAATATGCCTCCTATATTAGACATTCAAGGAAAAGCATACAATTGGATTGTTTTCATAAAGAAAAGTATATGCGACTGCCAGTTCCATACAGGTGACAAAGATATGAAAATGCATACATACAAAAACTCACCAATTCCATGCTTATTCAGATCTTCCATGTGATGACTTTGATCTCTTCTGGCAAGAATACCACCATGTACATTAGGATGCAAGGTTTTCACTCGACCATCAAGCTGCATTTCACATAGCTAGCTTGTCAATAATTCTATTCGAACTGCTTTTCATGTAACAAAAAGGCTTCAAGCAATATCAATAATATACATACTTTCATCCACATACATGTAAGAAATGGTGTCAATGACAAAGGAAAAATTTAACGAGGGAGTAAACGATATCAACTTCAACAAAGTATTAGACAATTCAACAAAGGCTCGTCGAGCTAAATGGGCCCCGAAGGAGGACACGTCTTGTGTGTTTTGTAATGCCGGAGAGGAGAACATGGAGCATCTCTTCATCCTATGTCCTATGGTGCGGAGAGTTTGGGAGTGGCTTAGTGAGGCGACAGGGATGAATTGCAACTTCTCCAGCCTTGATGGGATGTGGAAAGCTGGGAGAATTCTGAAGGACCATGGTGATCACAGTGTTAGGGCAAAAGTTTCACGGTCCTTTGTCCCTGCGATGGTATGGTCTCTGTGGTATGCAGAGAATATATGGGACTCGACAATTCATTATATTCTTGATAGGGAAGATGTTGTGCTGGTGCATCCCTGTTCAGGATAGTGGATGGGCGATTACAGATACAGGAGTAGGGAGGGTGGTTCTGGTTTTTTGGTTCAGTAGAGTTCTCTTCTACTGGGCTTTTTGTATTTTATTTCTTTTGATTTTCTGCTTTGTACTATCCTGTGGGCCACTTCATTAATTTTTATAATTGAAAGGCGCTCGCCTACCATTTCCGCAAAAAAAAAAGTAATAGAAAAAAGACATATAAACCATCTTTACATTAAGTTCTCTCTCTCTCTCATTTACACACACGCGCGTGCACTTTACACCAATCCCAAAGACACATATACTGATAGAGATCAAGATAGGGACTCTCCTAATGGAGATCCACTTGGATAAGGCAGACAATATCTCTAGATCTACCTATTTTTGTTAGGATGGTATTTTTGTTATTAGTTTGTCATTTAATTTTCTAGATTTTAGGTAATTATTTATAAAGCATAGTTCATTTAAAGACTCCGTAGCTCCTAAATAAATCATAGAAGAATTTAACTCTAAAGTAGAAGGTTTGGCTCCCTCAAAACAGTTAAGGAGGTTGACTCCCTCGAAGAAACTCAGTTTTATTTTTGGTTCCTATCATTTTATATCTTTGCAACTGCTGCCCTGCCGCTTCCATCCTCACTAATTCTGCAATCGTAGCTACCTTCTTTGTCATCGTCAGCTTCTAAACAGTCTCCGCCATTGCCACAACTCCACCATCGCCTAGTCTGTACTGTAGCTCTGTCAAAGTCACAGCACCCTCGTGGCCGCCCCATCATAGTCGTCGCGAATTCCCATGGCCATCTTGTAGCCCTCCCGCCCAGCCCCTCATACCCAATTTGTTTTCCTACACACCCCACCCCCCCTTTTTTAACTTAAAAATAAAATAAAAAAACCCTCCCACTCACATGAAACCCCTTAACCCTCCCTTCCCAACAGACCATCCTAGCCAACTTTCAAAAAGTATGAAATGGACCGAAATGTGTGTGTGTACATGTGTGTGTGTGTGTGTGTGTGTACGTAATAGTCGAAAATACAATAAAATAAATAAAATAATGTAAGGAAAAAAAATTAGACTAGTTAGCTTAATTCCCACTTAATTCCCTGGAGGAGGACTAAGCCCGATTTCGCCTAGGCACTCCCTGCTTAATCACACTTTTTTGAAACACTAATAATAACAGTTCAAATAATTATTGCATGGACATTGAATAAAATGACAAATGGACAAGCAAAATAGTGATCTAAAATACGAGCTCAAAGCATTTTTAAAATTATAAATAATTAATCTGATGATAAAATTAATTACATCATATCATAAATTTATTACATCACATCCCACAACCTGAAGCTTGATAAGAGTAATGCAACCCAGCTAAAAAAGACATCCACTAACCATTTCTGGGAAGCTTGTTATATCTTCCACTTTGGTTACAGAAACTCCAGATTCTTCTAATATAGATGCTGTTCCGCCCGTCGATACAATAGAAAACCTTTCAAAAAGATAGATAAAAAGATAAGAAAAAAATAGCATAAATGTACAGCTGAATGCACACAGGATCAAAGAACTATAGATAAAAAAAATAATTGATAAAAGAAGAACTAGAATACCACTAAATAAGTTATCTCTCTAATTAAAGAACATTAAGAAAATATGAATATCCACTGTGTGCTTATTCGTATCATATGTTTGATATAGGAAAATACTTATATTGTTCACACATTTCATGATACAAAGATATTGTCCTCCATTACGAACTTTTTTTTGTTAAAAAACAGAATAATAAAACTAAGGGAACCCTCATGGTATTAAGGTGGCATTTCTCAAAATCTAAGATGTGTTGCCTCACAAATTTTTAGACAAACTCCTAAGCACAATTCACTACAACAAGCACCTAGAAACAGGTAGAGCACATTCGATTTACCCCAAGGCTTGAAGTCCACTGCTAAGATAAGCTATATCCCTCTTGTCTGATACAGATATTAATGCCTGTTTCTGACCACCTAGCAACAAAAAAAATGAACATGACCAGTGAATATCATTAAAGCAAGTAGCAAGTAGCAAGAATGTCATGCAGAAAACATTACATCTATAGGTCATTACTGGAAAAAAAGGAAGTGAACTGCATGCAAAATTTCCACAATAGGTTCCATAACAAATAGACAAACTCAATTGCATGAATGGATACTTTACCAATACTGTGCATGGATGGAATATTCGTACAATTTAATAAGAATCAGAATATCACGGAAAAATAAAAATTTGAATATAACATTTAATCCTAGGTCTTCTGTCATTTGCTCATTTGTCAAAAAGTCTGACTGTACCAAAAACTTAAGAGGCAACCATTTCCACTTTCTAATATTTTCTAAGTCCTTACTACAGACCAAGTTCCATAGTGTTTATTATAAATGTTTGCAAGGCCATAAAAATTATCATTCATTTTGATGCAAAAAAAATTTACCATGGCCCTTACTGTAGCCATCAAAGAATGATGTATGAAATCTCACACGTAAAATTTCATCTTTACGATTCTTTTCTACCTACATAACAACACAGGTTTAGACTTTGACATGAAGAGGTATACAAAGAGCACAGCACAGTGTAAGTAAAAGCAGTGAAATGTTATGAATAGATGTAACTTTTTTACAATTTTAAGTTTTTAACAAGATACATCTATTTAAAGTGGTCCCTGTCATTCACAGCAGTTGGCAAGTACATGTGACCAAAAGGCAAGTAGGTCAGAGGTGATGCTACTGAAAAAAGGGCAACCAGTGACTTAAAAGAATTGCAATTGAATTTGAAGTCAAACTATGTGCACTTTTTCTTTTTTTCTTTTTTCTTTTCGTAGGTTGGTGGTGGGATTTGAACCCAGAATTTACTGCAGTGCGGAGAAACTTTAACTACAACTTATAATTTTGTTTTTAATCCACAACGACCGGATGATACCCTTTTTCAAAGTAAAGACTCATTTCCATTATGCACAAAAAATGGTCAATGAAGTACATACAAATAAGAAATAATTAAAAAATAAAGTTTAATTCCATCTTTTAAAATTGACAAAAAATAAAGAAGGATAATCTATAAATCTCATTTTCTCATTTATAGTTCTAATGAAACAAAAGACTGAGAGAAATCTTATAAGACAAATACCAAAAATAAAACTTTATCTAGATAAAGGAATATCAACAATTATAAAATCACTGACATGGGGCCTATTCTATATATCAAAACTGCATGGAATTGCATCAGAGCATAAAAAACATAGAACATATATCGGGGGAAGCTGATATAGGGCAGTGAGCATAAACCTAACACTCCATGCATGCAGTGATATAGACTGCCCTTACACAAAATAGATTGCAACTGCTTGGAATATCAGAATTCTATTGTCAACCAGAATTGAGCTATGAATCCAGTCCCACAATGTGCAGTTGTTTGATGTGAACAATTAAATTTTCCATTGAAACATATAAGGCCATGTTTCAGTGTAGAACCATTTTGAAATACGAGAACAATGGGTACAATGTTCGTTATTTTTAGTAAAGAGTCTATGAGTCTCTTCATTCCCTTAATGTTGGAGAGTAGTGCCCAGACACCTTTTTTCAAAAATCAAAAATGAGAGACAACTAGTCATTTCACTATCTAAAATTTTTTACCACTTCCAATATACTTTACAGAGCCAAACCAATTATGAACACTTTGATCAATTAAAACATATTGAGGCGAATTCAAAACCAATTTTCAAAAGAAAACTTTTAAATAAAAATGCTCTCAATCAGCTTTTTCTTAACTGGCCTTTCCCTAAAAACAAAAAAAAAAATTGGGGAAATTAATTATAGGTCCCTCAACATATCCCTCTATTAATTATAAGTCCCTACAACTTTTCAACTTAACAATAAATTCCCAAGTCCCAATACATATTATGTTTGGGTTTTTCGATCCATAACCCATTAACCCCAACCCTTTTTATTCCATTTTTACCCCAGCCCCTTCACTTCTTTGTGCCCCCTCCCCAACCCCGACGGCCCCCTCCCCGCCGCCGCCCCGCTTCTCACTCCGTACCATGCTCATTGTGTCGATCGCAACGAAGAGTCCTCCCTCCATCCATCACGGATCGATTGCTACTCACTCCATCATAGATCGATTGCTACTCAATCCATTCTAGATCAATTGCTTCTCCCTCCTGGATCCACATAATGATAACCCAGATGGTATAACAATGTACTAAGTCTTTTTAAATCTCTAAATAACAATGTACACATTATGCATAACGGTACACACAAAGAATGGGAGGGTAGAATGCAAAAAGTAAACAACCGTTTAGGGTTCTGTTAGTCAGAGCCTCATAGGGACCCAAACATAATAGGTGTTGGTATCTGAGGACCTATTGTTAAGTTGAAAAGTTGCAGGGACTTATAATTAATACAAGGGTATGCTGAGGGACCTGTAATTAATTATTCCAAAATCTATTGAATTCTAACACAAACTTTTAGGACGTTGGGAAAAATTGAGCTTTTATATGAATTAAAAAAGTGAAATGTATTTCCAAACGGTTCCGAAAAAGCACGCCTAACTAAAAGTTTCTTTCAATTTTTAACACTAAAAGTATGCTTTTCAAAAATGAAATTAAAAAAAAAAAGAGCTTTCTCATAATCAAATTTTATTAACCTTATATACAAAATCATACCCACAAAACCGAAAGCTAAACTTCAAAAAAAAATATTTGAAACTAATTATCTTAAAGACTAATTTTACAAAAGCAGAATCAGTTTCACAATCGGTTCCAAAAGGGGGCTTGAATCAAAAAGCTACAAATGGTAACTAAAATCCAAAACTAGGGAAAGTTCCATAAACTATGTGTCTAGACAAGTCGGTAAATAAAACCAATCATAAAACCTAGGAAATCCTCAACCGGCCTTTTCCTAAAAAAAGATATATTGAATTCTAACACAAAAATTTTAGGCCGTTTGTGAACCTGTTTGGGTGGGCTTTTGCTTCTACAGAAATCGAAAAAGTGGGACATATTTTCGAATGGTTCAGAAAAAGCATGCCTAGTTAAAAAGTTTGTTTCAATTTTTTATACAAAAAGTATGTTTAAAAAAAATGAAAATAAGCTTCCTACTAATCGAAATTTATTAAGCCATTTATATACAAAATCATACCCACAAAGCCAAAAGCTAAAGTGAAAAAAAATGTTTTTTGAAACTGATAATCTTAAAAAAAAAAAACTGATTTACAAAAGCACAATCAGTTTCACAATCTATTCCAAAAGGGGGCCTGAATCAAGAAGCCACAAATGATAACTAAAGTCTGAAACCAGGGAAAGTTCCATAAACCACATGTCTAGACGAGTCAGTAGATAAAATCTACTAAATGTTTCCACAGATTTAGATACTTCATTCTCTCTTCAAATAATCATAAAATCAAATTCAAGATGTCAAATTCAAACATCATGTAATTATGATCATTAAATTAGAAAACAAACATATATATGATCAATTGGCCATATCAATGGATGATTCATCCTTCACGCACAAGCTTCTTCGCTTCACCTTCTTCTCACACACAAATAATCAAGAAGTTAACATGCAAGATATGATTTTCACACATTCAACACAAACCACCACCCTCACCTACACAAACACTATAATCTCACATAAACACTTTCTCAAACATCTTTGATGCACTAACCAATCAATCTCCACGCACTAAATCATACCTCCAAATTCAAAAACCTAGTTTTCTCAATTTCTCAGACATACCTGGACGTCCGGCCTCCGCAACCTGAACTCCGGCTTCCGCCATGGCCTCCCCCGAACAAGAAATCGACAAATTACGAGGAACCAAAAGCGATTCCTGAACAAAAAAGGGGGAAAAACAAAGATTGTTAGAAAGAGGTGGATAAAGGAAGGTTTTTTATTTAACAAAGAGACAAAGACTGACTCGACGGGTTGGGAATGGGAGCGTGCGCGGGAGCTGATGGAGATGTTGGGAGGCGTTTAAGGCTCTGCGGGTGAGACGGGGAGCTTCACTAAACCCTCGGAGCGCCGCCATCGCCGTCGTCATTGCTCTGTCTCTCTGTCTCCACTCAATGCGGTTTATTTGGGCCGTTGATTTTGTCGGCCGTACGTATATAAATCTTTTGGGGCGTGATCTTGACCGTTGGATTGAGTCACGGTTCGTCAAAAGCCCTTTGACAGGGCTTTTGTTTTTCAATAAACGATTGGGAGATTTGAGATACGTATGTCTATCACTTAATAATTAAATACCCACTTTCATTGACTATGATTAATTACAGGGGAGCTCTAGCCCCACCATGCAATTTGCTATCCCCCCCCCCTCCCAATCAAAAAAAATAAAACACATAAAATCTGTGTACTTTTGAAATCCATTAACCCCACTAGCCACCCCTCCCCACCAGCCCAAAAACTAAGAAAGCCCTTCCCCACCACCTGAGTTAAAATAAAAGACACAATCTCCCCGCGTTTTTTCCCTCTCCCACACTCTTCGTCGACCAAGACGTGCCTCCTCGACCACCCAGTCGAATTCTAGTGGGACTGGTACACGCTCCGACGACCGTTCTGGCAACCTTGCAACCACTCCCCGCCGACCCTCTGAGAGGACAATCGATGCCCTAATTGGATAATCAAATCATTTAGGTAAAGATCCAATCTTTTTTTTTCCCTGAAATTTTGTATTTTTTATGGGAGATGTGGTTGCATTGGTGAAGGTTATTGTGTTTGTGGTCTCAAAGGTGGTGGTAGTATGTTTAGGGTTTGTTATTGTGGTGTTGTGGTAGTGGTGATGGTGATGGAGGTGGTTTTAGTTGTGCTTGTGATGATGTGGGAGATGGTTTTGATGGTAAGAATGTTATCTTGGTGGTAGTGATAGGCACGGTTGTATATGCTTAAGGTTTATTTATGTGATGTTGGTTGTGGTGGATTTTATAATGGTTGTGCTATGTTTTGATTGTTGGAGATGCATTGGAAGTGATGATAGATGCTTGGGTGGATGGTGGTCATGGTATGGGTGTTGGTGGTGGTGGTTAAGGTATTGGTGATGGTGTTGGATTCATTAGTAGTGTTAGTAATAATGGTAGTTGTTTTAGACCATTGTCAACTTATATAATGTAGATTAATTTATGTTTTAACCATTGTTTTTATAGGTATTCAGACGGCTCGATTTCATTGAAAGCAGAATTTTTTAGGACACCAAAAGTGTATATAGTATGGATAGAGAGGTTGGTCTTTTTGCATCCTAATTTATAGTTTTGAATGAAAAAAATAAACTTATTAATGGCATATATCTATTGTAATTGCAGAAGTCTATAATACCTTTGTTTGAACATGAGGAGGCCATCAACCATGTGGATGAGGAGATCCCCAACCTCGAAGATGCCATCCCCAATGACGCTAACCCAATCATGGACACGACCGAACATTTTAGTACGGTTTTGGTAAGTTTTACTCTCAAACATGTGATCATATGAAACATCATGTGACAATAATATATTATACTGTGTTATTGTTTCAGGGTTTTGAAAACCGAACAGAACTAATTGATTGGGTTAAAAGAGTTGGCAGAAACATCGGGGTGGTCACAGTAATTGATCGATCATAATATTTATCATCTCAAAGATCAACCCTTGTTGATCTTATTTGTGAAAGAAGTGGTAAATATGACAATAAGCCAAGGAAGAAAGATAAAGAGAAGAAGGGCTTACAAAAGCGTCAAACCGGTACGAAGAAATGTGGGTGTCCATTCAAGTTGCGTGCAATTGAACATGAAGGAAGATGGTCATTGAGAGTTTTATGTGGGCAACACAATCATCCCCTCATTGTCAATTTTGAGGGACATTCTTATGCTGGAAAATTGTTAGAGGAGGAAGTGGCAGTGTTAGAGGGAATGTCAGTCAGCGGTGTGCGCCCTCGAGATATCTTAACACATTTGAAGAACAGAGATCCCACAAATGTCAGCTCACTTAAAAATATATACAATGCCTAGAGCAAATTGAGGATCAAAGAGACATGTGGTCGTACTCACATGCAACAATTGATGAAATTAATTTACGAGAACGGGTATGTTGAGAGACATCGAGTTGAAGCGGAGGGTGATGTTTTGTCTGATATTTTTTTCGCTCATCCTTCATAGCAACTTATTAGAGCGTTTCCCATTGTGTTTCTTATGGACTGCACTTACAAAACCAACCGTTATAGGTTGCCTCTTTTGGAGATAGTGGGCGTGACATCGACGGGGAAGTCATTCGCCGGAGCATTTGTGTACCTGCATTCGGAGAAAGAGGAGAATTTCATATGGGCAATGGAGTGTTTCAAAGAACTATTTGATGGTTCACCCTCCCCAAAAGTCATCATCACTGATCATGAGCTAGGCTTGATGAATGCCTTGTCTGTTGTATTTCCTTCAACTGAAAACTTCCTTTGTCGTGTACATATTGGAAAGAATGTGCTGAAAAACTGCATAAAGGCTTTCCCTGATATTGAGTCATGGAATGCATTCATTGGGGCATGGGCGGAAGTGATGAAGGCAAGCACAAAGGAAGACTTCTCCAGAAAATTGAAATATCTGCATGACGGATTTTGCACCTATCCAAAGGAAATTTCATACCTTCATGCATCATGGTTGGACAAGCACAAGGAAAGGTTTGTCTCTGCTTGGATTGACAGACATTTGCACCTTGGCAACACTTCTACAAATCGAGTGGAAAGTCACCATGCGAAGTTGAAGAGATATTTGGGAACATCAGTGCAAAACTTTGTGGGTAACTGGAAGACAATCCATAACCTGCTAGAGCTTCAAATTTCTGAAATAAGAGGTTCTTTCGAGGAAAGTCTGACGAGAATTCCAAATAGATATCGAGGTGTACTGTACAAAGATCTTGTGGGCATAGTCTCCTTGTATGCCCTTCAGAAGCTTGAGTTGGAGGTGCAAAAGAGCGATGGGGTGGGTCCTGACAGTCTAGCTTGTGATCATGTCCTACTCACCACATGTGGATTACCGTGCGCCCACTTAATTGCACAATACAAGCGAGAAGGTCGTCCTATACCGGTCAGTGCTGTACATCCATTTTGGCGGAAGCTGGGAATCACTCCATTTGTGGAAGACTTTACCCATGAGATTGACATCGCTCCGGAGATTGAGTTGTTACTCAAAAGGTTCACACATGGAAATGCTTTGCAACAAAAGGAGATAAAAAAAATGGCTCCAAAGATTGAGTGACCCCTCCGCAACCCTACTTTTGGAGCCCACCGTTAAGGTGAACACAAGAGGCCGAAAGAAGGGTGGGAAGAATAGATCAAAGGCCCTAGCAGAGGAATCAACAAAAAGATCTCTAAGTGGCTTTGAATATGTGTTGCGATCCATTGAGAATACAAGCAAAGATGCCAGTATTGTTTCCAAACTAAGTTCACAGGCACAGAATCTCAACATGGTAAGCGTGCAAAGATTGTTGTGCAAAAGGCAAAGCTTCTCCGAAATCGAGCAGTTGGAAGTTCTATTTACATGTCAGAATTTCCACCCTTCCTATCGCCATTTATACGTAATGTATATGATGTTATTGGTGATGGCCATTGCGGATTTCGTGTTGTTGCTATGTTTTTGGGTATGTCACACGAAGGTTGGAGAGAAGTGAGGAACAACCTCCTACTAGAGATCGAGCAACGCCCGGAGGAATACCAACTACTTTTTTACGGATTGGATCGTGTGGAGGAGGTCAAGAGGAGCCTCAAATGTCAATCTTCATATGCGGACAAGGAGCATTGGATGACAATGCCAGAGATGGGGTTTGTGATTGCTTCTTGTTACAAGGTCATCGTTGTACACATATCGAAGAATCAATGCCTCACCTTCTTCCCAATGAGAGATCCTCCACCACCCATTAGTGCTCACCGAATCCTTTCACTCGGTTATGTAAAAGGTTGTCACTTTGTCGGGTTGGATTTCACTCCCTCCAGTTGCACTCTCTTGGTCAAGGTACCGTCTTGATGCCGGCAGTGATTGGGTGACATTTTATATGGGTAAGATGGATCGTTTCAGGAGCCTAGTTGGGCCCAGTGTAGCCATGGTTGACGTCATTGATGTGAACTAGCTCACTTGTTGGGGAGTCATTTCTTCTTCTATTTGTTACATTGGATGAAGCCTATAGGTGTAAGATTATAGTTTTTTTGTTTGTCTTACACATGTAAAAGTCCAACTCGACTAATTTTGTAATCACACTGTAAATGATGGTATAGATTTTTTGTTAGTCTTACACTTTGAAAGGTCGAAGTGGATTCATTTTGTATAGCGAAATAGATGTGGAAATGTATAAACAATGTGTATCTTTGGATAATGTGAATATGATATATATCCTTAGTTGGCACTTTTTTATTTTATGGACTGAACAACTTTTTAGGTGCTTCGCTTGTAAAATGATACTTGAATTCAGTTTGGTTGTTTTTTTTAGATTGAAGTGTAAAAACACAATTGTTTGCTTCTTTTCGACCACAGAGTAATCGACCTTGGGTGCTCCAATCAACGGGAAACTCGTCGAACAAGCCCCCACATCCTGCATTCTGGACAGTTCTGGAAGTCGTGTGATAGATCTTCAGTCGAACAAAAAGTTCAGGTGGATGACCACAGGTCATCGACCTGGGGTGTCAATGGGCGAGTTGGAGGTCCGTCGAACAAATCGTTAGGAAGAAAGTTTTCTGGATGGAGTTCGACCTTGAAGAGTTGACCAGATTAACAACATGTCGACAATATTTAGTCCCAGGGGAATAGTAGTGACGAAAACCAAATCGAATGAACCATATGAGGAAGCATAACTTCTGGAATTCGTTCGACAACCCTGAAGTCGACCATATGTACTAATTGACGACAACATCTCAGTCGACCTGGGTTTTTATGGGCGACGAGAGGTCCGTCAAACAATGGTTTAGGAAGCATGTGTTCTGGAATCTGTTCGACATAACTGGAGTCGAACAGATGTACTAGTGGACGACAAAAGCAGAGTCGACCTGGGTTTTATTGGGCGACAACAGGTCCGTCGAACCAATGGTTTAGGAAGCATGTGTTCTGGAATCTGTTCGACATATCTGTAGTCGAACAGATGTACTAGAGGACGCCAAATGTTCAGTCGACCTGGGTTTTACTGGGCGACAACAGGTCTGTCGAACCAAAGGTTTAGGAAGCATGTGTTGTGTTCTGGAATCTGTTCGACATATCCGTAGGCGAACAGATGTACTAGTGGACGACAATAGTAGAGTCGACCTGGGTTATATGGGGCGACAACAGGTCCGTCGAACCAATGGGTTAGGAAGCATGTGTTCTAGAATCAGTTCGACATATCCGTAGTCGAACAGAGGTACTAGTGGACGACAAAGTCTAAGTCGACTTGGGTTTTATTGGGCGACAAGAGGTTCGTCGAACCAATGGTTTAGGAAGCATGTGTTTTGGAATCTGTTCGACATACTCATAGTCGAACAGATGTACTAGTGGACGACAAATTCTCAGTTGAACTGAGATTTATTGGGAGACAGCAGGTTCGTCGAACCAATGGTTTAGGAAGCATGCGTTCTGAAATCGGTTTGACATACCTGGAGTCGAACCGATATACTAGTGGACGACAAATGCAGAGTCGACCTGGGTTTTATTGGGCGACAACAGGTCCGTCGAACCAATGGTTTATGAAACATGTGTTCTGGAATCTGTTAGACAAATGCCCATTGTTCATATTGATGAAAAAAAAAAAAACACTAGTTGTTACACAAGATGAAGCATTTTATCATGATGAAATTCATTGTCACATACATTAGCTAAACAAGGAAATACATTAGCTTCATATGTGAAATTCATGCATGACTTTCCCTTTTTTCATTCACATCCCAAGTGATCATTCACATACATTTTAAAAAGGCATTCATTACAAACATAAATATTCAAAAAATTTGAGCCATTGAAAACCAAATGAATGCCATGTCCTCGGGGTTTAGTCTCCCCTATCACAAAATATGACAAGTACTAATAAAGTGATAACAAGGCGGTTGTGATAAAGTCATCTATGTCGATCAATGTCTTTGCGTTGAATGTCGTTCCACACTTGCTGCGTCGGGAAGTGGTGTGCCATTCTCTAAGTATAGAAGCACATCTCGGATGTTGGATTGCGCAGAAGAAATAGTTGTCCTCCTATCAAGTAATGGCTGGAGATGTTGTATTACATTTTTCTTAAGCTACAAATAAAACAGGTCATGTCAAAAGAAGGAATTCATATACTCTAATTACACTAAAAATAACAATAATTCAATAGTATACCATTTGGACATCAGAGGTAGAGGCCATTTGTGCCAATTTTTTGTTCTGCGGGTTTTGTACTAATCTTTGACTCATTCTTTCAAACCATTAGATATAACCCGGAACAACGTCCCATGGTTGGCGATCCCGGTCACCCCTTGTGCCAGCACTTAATACAGAATCCACCCATGCCTCCAATTGTTCCACGCTACTACCGTAATCGGCCTTATATCCAGTAGCGGTGCGATTCCTTCTTGCTACTCCCCGGGGTTTGATTGGAGATCTCGGGATTGTCTGAATGTAACCATATTGTCGGAGTACCCTATCAGGCATGCATGGCTCAAAAATACCATTTATGCAAAGACATCCTTTGAAAAAGGAAAACTCATCAAGTGGTCTGCGATCACGGACGGATCGATATGGATCCCAATGAACCTGCATAAAGTGATATGTGGTTGAGTATGTGTATTTTAAACAAGTCAGAATGAACAATATGATATGCTTTGAAAGAGAAGGACTACTTGTTCTTGTGTAACCATGTCAATGAGCTCACAAATAACATTAAGAGAATTTTTTTGCAACCCCGGAATGCTACGACTACGAATCCACCAATTGGTTCGAGGAGTAACTTCATCATACCCACTGTCAAGTGCTGGACTCAAAAATGGGAGTTCCTCATAAACCCACACCTACGCAAAAGGTTTAACACGAAAGAGTTAAACATTGAACGCAATGCATCAATATTTTAAAAAGAAAAATTGATAAATAAAGTAAACATACCTCCACTAAGGTCTAGATAACCTGCTATTTGCCTGCAATTCACCAGAGATGCGATTCCAAGTTGCCGGTATAGATGTGCTAATGTTGCCGCCCCCCAACCAAAGGAACTTATATTGTCAATTTCAACCAAAAAGCTAAGGTACGCTACGGGGACAGTAACCCGGTCTTGTCATATAATATCGTGCATCCTAGCAAAAACAACAAGTAACCTCTAACAGTGCAATCTATGTGCTTGCTCGACCTACCACCAGACTTATAAGCAAGCATATCTCGTAGCCATACCAGTCTGACAGCGTTACCATTGTACACTTGCAGCTCTTTCTGGATCACTGAAAGTGGCAGATTCAAACATTGTTTAACTAGATCAGAGGCATCCTCAATTGTTAAAGAAGTCGATCCATAAAGGGCCTTCCCCATAACTGGAATGCCCACTATTTGGGCCATATCATCTAATGTTATTGTCATCTCCCCAAATGGAAAATGGAAGGTATTGGTCTCGGGGTGCCACCGCTCCACTATTTATGTGATTAAAGGACTATTAAGTGTCTTGAAAAAATATGCTCCAACGGCCACAACCCACTTTTTTTCACTTGATCTGTAAAAGCTATGGATTCATTCTCCAAATCACAGCTATATAGTGTCTTGCCCGGTTGGCGACAACACAAAGATTGGTCACCCTATAAAAAGATGGAACAAAGATAAAAATTGAACAATGAAATCATTTTATAACATATCAACATATATTGTAGGAGTTGTTCAGTCATATAATACCTTGCCATTCCACACATGATACGCGATATGATGCCTGTAGTCCACGAGGAGTTCGTTGGTTTGCGGCCCACCAGAAAAAGGACCCTTAAGACCATCCTCATCTATCTCAGAGTCAACTAGTTTTCTGCCTTGTCTCTCTTCAACCTCCTGTCCCTCTTCATCGGATACAACTACTTCATCAGGCACTTCCTCTTTCTGAGCATAAGGGACCATTGATGTTGAAGGTGCACTTTTAGCCAACCTTGAAGATTGACGTTTTCAAAGAGATGCGGTTTGTGGGACACGTGGTTTAGGGCCCATCCAACATAAACAGGAATGAAAAGCTACATTCAACTTCGTAACAAATTATTGTAAACAATTAATACATTCTATGTGGGTATGCTATAGGTGAATAAAGTTTGATAACATGGGGTTTGTCAAATACAAGTCCTTTAGGAAAATCAATTCCATTATCATGGTAACATTCAATCAAACATGGTTGTAAGTACTTGTTGACACACTTTGATTAATGCTAATATCGCATCAATTCATCAGCTAAATGAATTTGTTCACTTCATGAGGAATAACATATTAGTATTCCTTTTTAATTTAATCAAAACTTGTTCATTTAGCTCCTTATTTCTTGTTTTTGATCTAGGATGAAGAGGTCAATGTAATTAAAACTAATGTTACATGTTCATCAAAAGCAAAAACACTTTGATCATGTATATTCTCAACTACCTCCCTTGTCCAACCAAACAATCCATTCCGTGTTCTTATGAAAAAAAAAAAAAACTATAGTGGACTTGCCTAAGAAAGAAATTCATTTATACTAAATATTAATACTGTTATGTTAGAAAACTTCAATAGATAAATTTATATATACATCCATCTTCAATATCGAACACTAAAGACAATACAATTCAATAAAAAAATAATCCTAACTTTCTATGGAAAACCATAAGTTTCTATCCCAAATCACAATATTTTTTTTTAAATAACCAATCTTTCTATCCACATTCTATCCCAAACCCTAGGTTTCAATCCACATTCTATCCCAAACCATATGTTTATATCCCAAACCATTATTTTTTTTTTACTAACCAATTTTTCAATCCATGTTTTATTCCAAAACTTAGGTTTCAATCCACATCTATCACAAACCATACGCTTCTATCCCAAACACAATTTTGTTTTTAAAACCAATCTTTCAATCCATATTTTATTCGAAACCCTAGGTTTCTATCCACATTATATCCCAAACCCTAGATTTCAATCCACATTCTATCCCAAACCCTAGATTTCTATCCCAAACCCTAATTTTATTTTTTGAATAATCACATGTTGAGTTTCTATCTCAAACCCTAGATTTCTATCACAAACCTTATTTTATTTTTTGAATGACTATTATTTCAACCACATATTGGTTTTCTATCCCAAACCCTAAATAATTTTTTTTGTTCAATAATCAATCTCTCATTCCAATACACCCTAAGAATAAGATAAAAAAAATACACATTCAAGAACAAACAAGGGTAAATACCTGTATGTGCTAAAGGGATAGTGGATAATGGCGTGGGTTCTTCTTTTTCAATGGCTGGTCCGGTGGGAGGGAGAGGAAAGGAGGGCAGATCAGGTGGGAGGGAGAGGAGAGGAGAAGAGAGAAAGAAAAAAAATTTCGAGTAGGAGGCAGAGGAGAGGAGGGAAGAAAAAAAAAAAGAAAACTTAGGGAGTGGTGGGATTAGAATTTCACTTGTATGTATTATATATGGTGGTGGGATCAGGTTTTACATTGGGCATGGTTTGTGGGATCAGTCAGTAGGTGGGGACAGAAAATAGCATGGTGGGGATAGAGCTAACCTTAATTATATAATTAACTAATCGGATCCTTCAAATCTACTCTTTCCCGAAATTGCTGTTACAAACTTTTTTTTTTCCTACACGATTTCAGTTTTATACACGGTGATATAAATTAATGGAGCATATCTTCGTATTAACAAATAAAAAAAATTCACATTTTCTATAAATCAATATATATAATTAATTAAAACATATGCTTCATTTTTTATAAAAATATATGCAATTAATCAAAATGAGATGATGTATACTATTTTAACAAAATTTAAAACACATGTAGACTGAAATTAAAGTTAAAAAAGGAGTTATACATAACATTATTTTTCCCAAAAATTATTTTCATGCTTCATCAATCAATCAATTGTACAATCTCATATGTAACTCAAAAATAGTCCCTATCATGTACCACACTATAACAATATATAAAAATTAGAAAAGAAAAATTTATAGTTATATATCTGAGTGTACATTTCATTTTTTTATAATAATATATATTTCCGTTAATAAGTGTATATTTTTTATAAAAAAAAATCAATGTAGACTGTGAATAGGGTTGCATATAGAACTAGACCTTTCATTTTCCTAATCAAAACCACCAACCGAGCAAAAGATAGAACTTCCATCAAACATTTGAAGAGTTTTTTTTTAATGATAATGTTATGTAGAATCTTTTTTTCAATCATAATACGAGTCTTCACGTGTTTTAAATATTTTAAAAACAATATACGTCATTTAATAAAGTATATTTTTTTTTATAAAAATTGAAATACATACTCAAATGAATTGTATGGATCCACTTATAATAAATGTGAATTTTCTATTGAAATATATACCTTCATCTAAGTGTATGATGCTAACGAAATATATGAAATTACATTTAAGACTGAGAAAAGAAAAAAGAAAATTCAAACACTCTTTTTTAAAACACCTTAAATAGCTCTTATTGATCAAAGTGTTGAGGCATCGAATATGAAAGTGAGGGTTGATGTGACAATGGTAGGAGACATGTATGGGTTGATATGAGGGAATGAAGGGTTTTTATGTTAAGGATAATGTTATGCAGAGCCCCTTTTTCAGTCTTAATTTTAGTCTATATGTATTTTAATTTTTTTTAAAAATAATATATCTTGTCTAATAAGGTACATATTTTCATAAAAAAATGAAGCATATACTCTAATAAATTTTCTTTGATGCATTTATAGAAATTTTAAAAATTTTCTAACGAAGCATATACCTCGTTAATGTGAGTATATACCCCAGTAATTTTCTATCAACGCATACAGAAATGAAATTAGGGTTCAAAAAAAAAACCTGCGTGTAACAACACTCGTATGTTAACCATTTTGAATAACAATAATTTATCAACATGGTTTTTAATCCCTTGATAATGATAGGTGTCAATCAGCCTCTGTACAAACCGATGGGATTACACCTACATTACAGAAGTGGATTAAGAATTTTCAGTTAGGAATATCATGATGAAAAATATTTTAATACGTATGAACTAAAATAATTTTAAATAAAATTTGTAAGTTGGTCTTGTTACATGCCTTTTTTCCAAAATAAAACTTGTAATTATCAAATTAATCATTGATTTTTAAAAATTATCAAACCAGTCACAAAACCAAATCAAACCATCGATGTCATGGATTTTAATATTTTTATTCTTCCAACTAAAAATGCAATCAAGAGGTGGGGGTCTGGTGAGGTCAAATCTACGATCTAGTTCTATATCACCTAACGAGAGAAATGTCTAATGCTTATATGTAAGCACAAGTCTTATACATGAGATATATTTTAAAACCGCAAAACAATTGTATAAAATAATAGATTTGAGACAACACTAGAGAAATATTGAAATCTCCAGTAGATGAATTTAGTTAGTTTTTTTATCTGAACACCCAAGACATCCATTTTAGTATGAACATGTTATTTAGTTGGATAATGTTACATCCAATCCATTTTCCAGTCCTAAATCTAGTTTATAAGTGTTTTCAATTTTTTTAAAATAGTAAACCTCTTCTACTAGGGTACATGTTTTATAAAACATAAAGCATATACTCCAATGAATTTGCATGGATTCATTTATAGAATATGTGAAATTTTTTATCGAAGCATTTACCTTGTTAAGGTGAGTATATGATTTGATAATTTTCTATTGACACATATGAAACTGGAATTGAGGCTGAAATATATGGGACTCGAATTGGGGTTGGAATAAAAATTGTGTAAAACACTCTAGTTAGTTTTAAATGTAACGCATTTATATTCTGAATAGTAGATTTGTATATCAAATAGTATATATTTTTCACATTATAATTCTTGTATGAGGCAATAAAAAAATAAAGTAAGAATCCTTCATAATAGTATTTATTTATTTTGAGCAATGATAAACCCTTTTATACCTCGGCAAAAGTTACATATTGATCCGTATGTGGGTAGGTAGGGAAGTTACATATTGATCCGTATGTGGGTAAGTAGGGAAGGCGTAAAGTAGGTTGGTTATAAGAGATTTGCAACCCACCAAAACTAAGAGAAGAAAGTAGGGGGGGGGGGGGGGAGAGATAGAGGGAAAAAAAAATTTACATCTTCTGTCCAGTTTACCCCAGAATACTAAGTGTCCCCTGATTGAACTTGTAGATTCCCAGATGTTGTCGATGTAGAATCGATGCCCCCTAAAGAGAATATCATTTCAAGCAAGTCAAACTGCCCGTAAGGATGCAGGGAAGACAAGCTGCATCGCTCTAACTATTGGGGCTTTGCTCCCTTGCTGTGCGCTAGCAATCACGCAGGCCCAGAGCTCCTCCAAGTTGGTAAAGGCTGTGTGCACCCTTCATAATAATATTCAATGCAGATAAATTTACTATATTTATGGTTTGTCTAAATATAACTTTATATTATAAAAAATTGCATGTAAATTTGGTGTATATATTTATGATTATCAAAATTTGATTATGAAATCTTAAAATTTGAAAAGATTTATATGAGTATTTTTTCTTTAATAAATGAGTAATAAATTTTGAATATAATTTTTATTGATAAAAATCTTTTTTATCTATTGGGGAGATTGGTGAGAGAGTAACCTAACATGCTTCTAACTCATGAGAGCTGAAAATGATGTTCCAGATTTACTCATATTTAAAAAAATATCATTTTCCTCTTCAACTAACATAGATAAGGGTCCTGATCCCGTGTTTAAGAATTTGATCAATTTTGTAATTAATCATAAGAGAACATTTCATTCTATCACTTTTTCAAAATGATGTGATCGCTTTGTGATTATTATACATCAATATAAATCACAAAATTGGTATTTTCCCATAAATTAAACATTCTTGCAACCATCCCCTGAATGAACCTTTTCCAAGTTAACTAATCATCAGATTGTGGTGATACCTGTCTAAAAAACTGTGCCATTCCCCAGCTTATTTAACATTTTAGTCTATTAAATAAATATTAATAGAAGATCAATCTTAGCATGATAACTCAAATTTTAATAACATTACAAACTATAGCATTTCTGTCTTGGGGGGTCCAGCATCCATGAAGTCAATACACCTCACATAGATTGCTCCCCTCAATTGAAGGCCACACACACAAACTACGTGAGAGCATGTCATTGTATTCTGTATGTCCATTGATGAAACATATATAGAAGTGCTTGCCACGAACTCTTCATATTATTAAACATTCCAAAACAAATAAGCCTCCCTCAAAATTATGGACCAAAGAGCACAATATATACAAGTTCCAAGTATCCACAGCAAACACAAGTCACCTCTAACATCTTGGCATTGTCAAAAATGAATCCCTCTCCTCCTATATCTCTCCTTTTTCTCCTTCTCCTTCCATGCATTTTCATGGTCTCAGATGCGCAAAGCAAGCATGCGCATCACCCGCCGCAGTTTTCCCCTCAAGACACCGATGATGCCCTCTCGTTCAGTCACTACGAGGAGCGCTGCCCGCATTTCGAGGAGATCGTGCACAAGAAGGTGAACCAGTGGTTCAAGAAGGACTACACCCTTGCTGCCGCCCTCATCAGGCTTCACTTCCATGACTGCTCTGTTCGGGTAACTAGTCTGAACCATAGTCATAAAGTACTATAAACTTTTTAAAATATTCTAGAACATTTTTACAATTGAATATCTCTTGTATTCATCGTCCAAATATTCATTCAGCTTAGATCATTTTAAAAACTAATCTAATTGTCTTGTCTTGGCCACCTTATACTCAATTTAAGAGTTTTTCGCACAATCTTATACTAATGATCAGAATGCATTTTAAAAACAATAATTTATCTCTAGCTTTTAGTCATCTAATGTGCACTTATCCTATATATATCGAACACAACTCTTGTCGAATATTTACAAACATGCAGGGGTGCGATGCATCGATTCTTTTGAAGCACGGGGGGAGTGAGAGAGCGGCGAAGGCGAGCGAGTCGTTGAGGGGGTTCAACGTGATTGATGACATCAAGGTGGAAGTCGAGAAGAAGTGCCCGAGGACCGTGTCGTGTGCGGACATTCTCACAGCGGCGGCAAGGGATGCCACTGTCATGGTTGGAGGACCATTTTGGGAGGTCCCGTACGGTCGGAGGGACGGGCGCGTATCATTGGCGAAGGAGGCCGATGTCGTCCCAATGGGCCGCGAGAACGTCACCTACCTCATTGAGTTCTTCCAGGCCAGGGGCTTGAATCTGCTCGATCTAGTTATACTTTCTGGTAAGCAAAAAAATTCAAGCCCCACATAAAAACTGTGTTTGGATGTGGGATTGAAACTGCGGGATGTTTAAAATCTCATGTTTCAAACTCAGCTTTTGAAAAATGATATTTTGTTAATTTTTAAATCGCATGTTTTTTTAGTCCAACAAGTTAAGTGGTGAGATTAAAAAGTTGAACACTGAAAACCATATTTGAATATGCTTTTAGAAAAACCAAAAGAAGCAAGGTAACACAAATCCAAATGATACTTAGGCAGTGTTTGATAGTGGGATTACAAAACTGATTTTCTGCAAACGCTAGGATTAAAACTGAATCTGCGGGAAGTTGTCCCTCAACTTTTAGAAATCGGAGCTTTTGTGCACTTCTGAAATCACTACTACAGTGAAACTATTTGGTTGTATGATTGTAAAAACAGCTTTTTGTAAAGATAAATGTTGCCCAATCGTACAATCAAACGCAGCCATAATCTATTTAACGCCGACCAACCTTTATAATTAACATTTCCTTGAAAATAACTGGCATTTGTGGCCCTCCCAGAGTTCGTTGAATATAACAAGCAATGACCAGGTAACTCAATACTCAAGTTCACTGTTTTATTGGATGGTAATTAATTCCAAAATCTTGAATTTTTTTTTTTTTTGTAAACTTTTTTATGAATTCTGGTATCAACAAAATCAAATACTGATATGTATAGATTTTTTATGGTTTTTTTATTCCAATCATTTAAAAATAATATTTGGGGATTTAAAATAAGAGAAGATTGAGTTTGAGATAAAATCATTTTTCTAAAATTCATTTAACCCTTTGAAAATATATATATGTAAATTCAAATAACCCTCATGAGTTAAATTTTCGTTAACAAATGAATAATATTTTACAAATATTTTATTTGGTTAACCTTAATTGAAAACACGTACTATATACTAAATATAATCTATTAAAAATTTTAAAAATCCTCTATAAATGATTATTTTACGTCTCTACATAGAGTTTTATAATTTATTTAGATAGCTAAAAATTTAAAAAAAAGTTTTTTTTTTTACATTTTTAACACATTTTACTAGACAAATACATAAAGGACAAAGCTTAACAACTTCCATTGTATTATCTCTCATATTTGCAGGATCACACACCATTGGGAGGAGCACCTGTGGCTCCCTACAGAGCAGGCTCTACAACTTCACCGGCACTGGCAAACCCGACCGTACCATGAACCCAAAGTACCTGAACTACCTCCGAAGGAAGTGCAGGTGGGCGTCAGAGCATGTGGACCTGGACGGGACGACGCCGAAGAAGTTCGACTCGACGTACTACACGAACCTCCAGAAGAAGATGGGGTTGCTGTCCACGGACCAGCTCTTGTACTCCGACTCCAGGACCGCCCCTCTCGTCGCGGCGATGGCCTCGCAGCCCACGCTCTTCTACCAGCAGTTCGCCGTGTCGATGACCAATCTCGGGAACGTTCAGGTCCTCACTGGGGATGATGAGGGGGAGATCAGGAACAACTGCAACTATGTTAATCGATGAGGAGAAGATGATTAGGATTTATTGGTGTTAACTTTTGTGTGTTGAATAAATGTGGCATAAAAAAGGGTTGGCTGATTGTGGATTTATGTTGTAATTTGAATTGAAGAGTTTGTTTTTTAATATTAAACAAACTAGAGTTTTGGAAAGAGCTAGCATTTAAAAAATTTGGGAGCTTTCTTTTTTATTTTTAAGAAACATAAATACATGCTACCAATCAATTTCATTATAAAAATAGATTAATACAAAGTCTGAACATGGGATGAGAGAAAATAGAAAACAAAATCACAGTTTCAAAAGATAAGAAACAAAGGATGCCACAAAACATAGTAGACAAAACCAGGAGTAGGTGCGACATCCCCCCTCCCCCCATCCTTCGCCTAAGGAATTACCTCGATGACCCCACTGCCAAAATGGACACCGCACGCCCACTAGCTCACGCACCCAATCCTGAATGAGCAACGACATCAGTGCCCACATGTTCTCGACATAGACTTGCGTGCTTGCGAACACCGCTTCATTCTGGGTACGCCAAATTACCCACGCACCCGTTGGAATGACCAAACGCGCAATGTGCTTCGAAGTACTTGGGGTGGAAACCGAGCGGAGGCTTGCCTCCGCTTCCCACGTATCCGCGAGGGACTGGAACTGAACCAATGAGGTCGCCGCCCCCACCTCCGACCACAATTTTATGCGTTATTACACTCAGTTATTTTTACAGCTCCAAATGCAGTCTCATATACCTCGTTAACCAATGATTGCCCCTCTCCTGATGGCGCTGGCCTCGCAGCCCATGCTCTTCCACTAGCAATTCACCATGTCGATGACAAATCTGGGGAACGTTCAGGTCCTCACCGGGCAACTACATTAATGGTTAAGATTTAAGCTAATTAGGATTTATTGGTGTTTCTTTTGTTTGTTGAATAAAATAGGGCAAAAAAAGGGTTGGTTGATTGTGGATTTTCTTGTTGAGAAGAGGGGTTATCAATTTGGGTGGAAACTAGATTTTGTAGAAGGGAATTTAGTGGAAGAAGGAATTTGTGGGAAATGAAACTTTGTATTCACTGGCTCTCAATTTTTTGGCTTGATACAAAATGACTCCATAAGACATTATTTATAGGTTTCAAGGAAGTCTCTAGAAACCTTCCGTACAGCCATTTAGATGGACTCTTTTAGACTTGAGATATTTCTTCACATTTAGATGGAATCTTCTACACACAAGATATTACAAGAACATTCTACACACTCTAGACACTTGGAACACTCTAGAAGTTTTAGACACTTAAAACTCTCTACATACAAAAGCACTCTAGGCTACTTATGATACGTTTGGCAACTGCTCAGAAGTACTTTTAGACGACTTCTCCTTCTGCAAAAAGAGAAGTGATTGCGTTTGGAAACCCAATAAATACCACTTCTTATTCTGTAGAACGAGAAAAACTCTTCTTTCCAGAAGAAGAGAATAACTTCTTCTGTAGAAGTTAAAAAAAAATGTTTTGACAAAAATACCCTTATGAAATTTTACAAATTCTCAAAAAACCATTTGCCCATGTTTAGTTTGAATTAAGTTATTCTAAGGTTTATGACTATTTGAGTATAAATAAGAATAAAATAATTTTTTATTTTATTGTGTTTTGAACTATTCTCGTTGGGAATTGTAATAATAAAAATTTTGTGTTTGGATAAAATGTGAATAAAGTGTGGATAAGGATTTATACAAGGTGAAAAAATAATGACAATTGATTTGATAGTTGTTTTATAATAAATTATGACAATTGATGTAATAGTAGGCCAATATATTCTTTTGGGTTGAATAACCTGAAATAACTTAATTCCAAGGATCGGCTGAAATTCATACACCACTTTACACCAATTAATTTTAGCATACAGATTCTCATTTATTTCAACTTTCCAAATACCCATTTTGAAATTATTCCTATTTATTCCCATTTATGCTAGCCCTATTCTCAAACCAAACAAGGGTTTTAGGTACTATATAAAACAAATTTTCTCTCACCTCTCTCATCAGGTGATGTAAGACAAATCTATGATCCATTTTAAATTTGTTAGTTTATGTTCTTTTCTATTTTAAATTTGAATAAGTTTGTTTGTATTTTTCAAATGTTAGAATAAGTCAATAATATCTACCTTTCGTTCAAAAAAAAAAAAAAAAAAGAATAAGTTGAATAAATTTATTAGTATTTTAATTGTTAAGATTTGTTAGTTTAATTTTGTAACCAATTGCGATTATAATAAGTTTGTTAGTATTTGAGATCTATATTTATTTATTTATTTATATTGATCTATTAAGATGATTGTTTCATGTGATTTTTATTACACAAGTATTTTTTTGAAAAACATACATCGATATGTGTTCCCAAATAGCTTCTACTACAGATACAAGAAGCTCCTTCTTAAAAAGTAACTTCACCCAAAAGAAACTATTGTAGAAGTACTTCTAGACAAGTTACTAAACACACCCTTAGATATTTCTAGTCACAAGAACATTCTAGACACTTAGACATTTCTAGATATAAAAAACACCTTAACACGGATTATTCATAAAATATCTATAAGGCCTCCTCAACAAGTTTATCTTCCAACATTTTTGTTGTTTTGGATTGAAGAGTTGTTCTTGAATGTTAACAAACGAGAGGGACTACATGCAGGTTTGGAAATTGGACTCCAAAGTGGTGCAACAAAAATCTGGTTTGAATCCGATTCTACCACAGCTATTGCTTGGCTGAAGGGTAAGGGAAATCTTCCATGGACCGCGCTTCGCACTCGGAGATCCATACTGCACAGTCTATCCTCCCTTCACTCTTGGAAAGTTTCCCACATCCATCGCAAAGGGAACAGTGCTGCAGATGCGCTAGCCTCTCATCGAACCACTATGGGTGAAAGCATCATCAGATCCCATGAGATATGGCACACGCTAGAGAATTGTTTGAACTCTGACAAAGTGGGCACGGTTTATTTGCGCAGCTCCTATTCCCCTATAGGTTTTCATGTCTGCACTTTTTGAGCTTTAAATTGTGCATTTTTAAACTCCTCTCTTGTGAGGATTAGATCCCTTTTTTGTGAACGATGTAATGTGTTATGCCTATGTCATTTGGAGCCATTTCGGTTAAGCCTTGGTCACTTCTGGGTCATTCAGGGCCTTTTTAATTTTTCGATCGGAGCCGCTAAAATTTTAGCTTTTAGCCACCTGCGGGAGTTAGAGTACTCTGATTGAAAATCTGACTGCATATTATGGGTCCTGGTACCGTTTAGTACTACCCATAAAAATTTCATCGAATTTCGGTAACGTTTTGAAAAATATGCAGTTCCGAATCGCATCCGAGTTTGGCCGTTACTGAGTTTCGGTGGGCGAGATATTTTTGAGTGTGTGGTGCTTCTCTGCACGCTTCCCAATAAAGCAAAAATAAGTGGTTGAGTGAGGGTGAGCCTAACCCTAACCTCACCACCCCCTTATGGTCACCCCAAAACACTATTTGGGCATGAAAATGACCATTTTGCCCTCTCTCTCTCTCCCCCTCTCTCCCAACTCGTGGACCTCTCTTTCTCTCCCTCTCTTGGTCTCTTTTTCCTCTCTTTGTGTGTGGAGAAGGAGGAGGAAGAAGCAAAGGAAGGAGAAGGTGAAGGAGGAAGAGCAAGGTTTGTGTTTGTGTTGTTGTTGATCCCCCTCTCTCTAGCTCCCTTTTCATGTCTTCCCCCCCCCCCCTTGATTTTCAGCCAAGAAGGAGACTGAGGAGGGCTGTGGAGGTGGTGGTGGTGGTAGTGGTGGTGGTGGTTGAGGTGGTCGCGGGTGCATCGAGGGCCCCCGAATCTCCCCCTTGCATTCCCCCTCCCTAGGTGAGCTCTTCCCCTTCTTTTCTTGGTTTTCATGGCTTAGGGGGTTGTAGGGAAGTCATGCATGCTAGGTATTTGGTTTAGGGTGAGTGAGAAGTGTGGGGGAGGGGTTAAAAGGGGTTAAAAAGGGGTTAAGGATGGCTGGGCGCGCGCAGAGGGGCGCTGGCAGGCACAGGCGGGCGCGCAGGCGCGCGCGTACGCGTGCACGCGGGGGCGCGGGTGCGCACGAACGCTGGCAGCGAGCGGGGTGCGCGCACGAGTGAGCACGGGCGCGCGCGAGCGTGTGCGCGCGCGGGGCAGTGTGCCTGGGCAGGTCTGGGCGCCCGGGTGGGTGCCAGTGACTGGGGCATGCACGGGGCTGCCCAGGGTCTCGGGTAGGTGCTGGGGCACTTGGGCATGTGTGCGTATGCATGTGCTCGCATGCGTGCGAGCCCGTATGCGTGCATGTCTAAGTCTTAGGCATTTCTAGTAGTTTCTAAGTGTTATAATGTGTTGTTACTCACCAAATTTGATGCCCTTACCTTGCAGATCTCGTCGGATGGGATGCGCGAGGTCCCGGGTTGAGGTGAGTGGTTCGATCCAATCTCCCCCCCCCCCTCTCGGGATGCGCTCGACGCGCGTAGACGCGCGTCGCACATCGATGGGGCCCCCTAGCTATACTACTTGTGTAGATAAGTAGTATGGCCATGCTTAAACTATAATATGTAGATATCTTGCATGCTAGGCTTATATACATGTATTGTATCCATGTATGAATGATTGTGTTGCATGAGCCCCTCTAGTATGGGCATGTATTTTTGGTAATGTGTATGGATGTATAGAATATGGCATGCCTTATGTAGTATTGTAATACTACTCCCACCATATTAATTGGAATATCCAGCATGAATAAGTCTGGGTTAATAACGGGCACCTGCCTAATATTCCTTTGCGATAAGACTCGAGGGCGTGGTGTAGTTGTTGCGCCCATGCTAATGGGGCAAAGCTATGACCAGCTTCATGAGATGATGATCTCTCTCGCCCTCTCCCTCTGAACGAACTGAGTAAGTAGATGCGATTTCCTACTCGACTCAGGTTCGTTTGGAATATTGGCATGCACCTGTTAGTGCGCGAGATCGCGCTTGCCCCTTTCTTTTAAGTTGGCGATATCCAACGGATGTTAGAATATATTTTGTATGTTTATGTGATTAATGACCATGTATGCATGTTGTATGAATTATTATGATGTAAATCCATGTTAGGGAGTGTCCCTATAATTATTAGATGATTGTGCATATGGTTCATGCACATAGCTGATATAAAATTCTCCTGGATATATTTATATGCGCATGTTAAAAGCTGATTAGGCCTATCTGGAATAGGCGTGGGTATGACCCGCTGTCGAGTTGTACCTTATTAGTTAGAGCGCTAGCGATGTAATCGCCCCGTGCATCCGAGCGATGCACTCGTTTGGAATTCAGGAGAATTCATTATCTTATCGGATTGTTAAGCCGGTAGTTGGGGCGTGACACCCCCTTGTGTCCGAGCGACGCAACCGTGTGGGAGTACAATAGTGTTCGCTATCATCGATATGTGATTATCAAGTGTAGTGTTTTTCCATTGGGTTCGCTTTGCGAACATGGAATGTTTACTCCCAATGTCGTTTGTGTTGAAGAGGCCCGGGTTGTAGCTGTCCTGACAGAGGGCTCCCATCCGTAGGTACCACCGATGCGTTCGAGAGCATACTTGTCATGGAGTGTACCAGGTAGAGGCTACCCGGGAGAGGGCTAACGAATGATATTGCGAGCGTGGAATCGTTCTCCCCTTCGTTGGATCCGATGTAGGAACTCCCCGGCGTTGGAAAAGCTGTCCTGACAGAGAGCTCCCATCCGTAGATACCACCGATGCGTTCGGAAGCGTACTGATCGTGGGAGTATACCAGGTAGAGGCTACGTGGGGAAAGGGCTACCGGTGGACCAAGGGTGTAGAGCGGTCTAAGTCTCTTCCAAAAGTCCCAAGAGTCTCCCTCCGGGAGTGAGGGTGAGGATGAGGTGAAGACACGTCGCTTCGTGACCCATTCGTTGTTCGTCCGTTCCCATAGTTGTTGGGTCCGGTCTCGTATCGATGTTCAAAGACATCGTTGGGCAGTTATCTCGATGTAGATGATCCAGTAGTATTGCGTAGACCAGTAATCCCGGGTCTCCTCGACCAACGGTATGGTCTCTCCCCAAAAGTCCCAAGAGTCTCCCTCCGAGAGTGAGGGTGAGGGTGAGGTTGGTGATCTAGTAATGTTGTGTGGACCAGTAATCCGGGTCTCCTCGACCAACGGTATGGTCTCTCCCCAAAAGTCCCAAGAGTCTCCCTCTGGGGGTGAGGGTGAGGGTGAGGTTGGTCACGCCGCCGCGTGACCTTGTTATCCATGGGTTTCCACCCATGTTTACCTTGAAAGGGAATTGTTTATGTATTGAACTGTTGTATGGTGATTGGTTTCCAGCCACTCACTGAGCTTGTAGCTCACCCCTCGCATACTGTTTCTTTTCAGGGGCAGTGTTGGGCGTGGGGCTGGAGCTTTCCTATGGCGTGGTCTTATGGGCGTGGAGCGTTCTTCCGGCGGGTGGCGAGTGCGAGGCTGTCAGCAGTCCTAGAGTCATTGTATGTATTGTAAATCGTGCATATGGCACAGGTTGTATTTCTTTGGTCTAGACTTGGCTCTCACAGGACAGTGATTGTGTATTCGAGTCTGTAATAATGTTTTTGGTTTACAGACATTGTTTATATATTATGCTTCCGCTTCTCAGTCAGTTATCATTATCCTTGCTTTGCCACCTCGTGTGTTGTTGTTGGAGTCTTTATTGACCTTGGGTATTGATAGCTGATATTTAATTATTGCCACATCTTGGGGACGGCCGCCCTAGGGCGTGACATAATGTACATTGTATATTTTATTCAGTTACAGTAATACAAAGTTTCTTGATTATCAATAAAAAAAAAAAAAAAAAACGAGAGTTTTTGGAATGAGCATTTAAAATTAGCTTTCCACAAAGCCTATATTTGTTAGATTATGGAAGTATTGTGTTTATAACTTAAGATAACGAATGGAAAATGATATGTCCAGCCCTAGTGCAGGCACGTCCATAGTATACTATTGTTTGTTTAAAAAAATGATACACTCTATCATTGAAATACATACTTTTACACGAAATAAAGTATTTATTGATTTACAAAAATATATTATTTTTACATTGTAATTATATTTGAATCTTAGCAAACACGGAGTTTTGGAAAGAGCATTTAAAATTAGCTTCCTACAAGCATATATAATTGGATTATGAATACAGTTTGTTTCTAACTTGGGATAAAAAATTGCCAACCAAAATTAAAGTATGACAAAAAAAATTTTTTGACATAACCAATAAAACATTATACCTTATCCTTTATGCATTTTCATCTTGCAAATATAAATGGACAATCCAGTTAAAATGTTCAATCTGATTGTCCATTCTACAAGAACAGACCATCTTTGAATACAGAGATGTCAGGATCAATAATATCCGTGTCCAAGCAATGCCTCCTCATTGAGACCATTTTTCATACACATGCTGTCATTCCAGTTTCATATAGGGAGATCCCCATCAAAGTAAATACCCAATAATATACCTTACGTATATACATGCTCTGACAAAGGAACTTACTTCATAGAGGATGTGGGGAATAAAAGTGCTACTTTCCATTCAGATATTCAAAAGTAGAAGGTTATATAAGGGGAAATGGTGTTTATAATTCTTGAATTGCACAACAAAGAAGGAAGAAAAGGCTGTGAAAATATAAAAAGGCACAGAAGATAAATTAAAAATCAATACCCTATCATCATTCAAATCCTCAGTAAGAACATATATGTTACAAACAAACCATGTAACAATTTGTTGGGTGTATTTTTTCATTAATGTAAACAAAATTTCTGTAGGTCAAAATATCATAATGCCTATAAACAATGCAGATCTCCTTCAACAGAAATCGATCGCCTCAGAAACCAAAATTTATAGTGAAAAATTTTATGCATTTCGTGTATAGTTTATGTTATTTGAAGGTTGAGAGAAGACTCCGACCTCCTTCGAAAGGGATTACGTGCTGGGGAATTCAGAATAAGCCCGCACAACATCCAAAATCGGAGCTCTACATATCGGACATCTCCCGCTGCTCCATTGTAGCTCAGTAGCACACTCAAAACAAGTGCACATATGTCCACACCTGAAAAAGATTACACTCAGTCTACATTCCTAACTCAGTATATGAAATCTCTATACCAGCATATACTTTATTAGGGAAAATGTAAAGGTATGCACTCAATTCTTTCTGCTATGTACTTCATTTTTTTGTAAAAGTATCCTACTGAAGACGTGTTTGGACTGCACAAGTGATTGCAAGAACGACTGATTGTAACATTGTCCAATCATGTAAATGGTTGAGAAGAATTTGCAACTGGAATGTATGTTCAGAATACCTGTATAACAATGAATCTACTTGCATTTCATAGCAGATGCAACAACTTCCTTTACTTGGTGGTACCCACCTAGAAGTACAGCACAATGTATCCCTCATTTCAACTGCAATGACATGATTGATCAATAAAGCATCCAATACAGTTATGTAATCAAAATATGTAAATAATAAGATCCATGGATGGACGAGGAACAAACAAATAGATTTTTCATAATTTATGGTGCGTTTGTACACAATTGTGCATGGAAAATAAAAGAAAGTTTTTTATTTTGCAATGGTTTAAAGGGAAACTGATGGAAAAATATCATTTTTCCTTTGACCAGTACTTTGTTATTTTGCAATGGAAAATTATCAAATATAAAATCATTACTCCATTTCCCTCATTTTCTCTCTTCTGAGGAAGGAAACCGCCCCCTCTTCTAATAAGACAAGAGACAAGGGAAAATGAAGGAAAACTTCTCTTCCTTTGTTTAACACAAATACCATGTTTTTAAGTGCTCAAAGAAAAAGTTTTACATTACCCTCATTTTTCATAAGTCTCCTACATGCACAAACACACCCTTGGATTCTTTAAATAATTTAGAAAACCTCCATATTAGAGATGTATTTGTGCAAACAGGCAATGAGGGTCTCATCTAAGATTTCTCTAATATGATAAACCGAGTTTCTAATTACAAAATGATCTGTTAATGCTTATTATCGTCCATTTGTTTTTGTAAGATGTCCCCCAGTCATGGGTTTTTATAATCAGAAGACTACAGGGTGTACTAATCTTGTCAAGAGGACTGGAGTTCAGTATTTCAGTAAATAATAGATTGTGACTAGCAAAAGACACAATATCAATTACTGGTCATCAGAAGAAAGGAATATATAAGTAGTTCTGAGTTCATATTCACTCACTCGATTGGCAGACAGCTGAAGAAATCTCCATCTTGATGCAATGCTGCAACTTAGCCTGAAAGTCCATGCAACTTTCTATACATTTTCGCAGCTCGCCAATTTCATGTTGAATCCGTGACATTTTATCTCTCAGTTCATCAGTATGCTCCAAGTCCTGGGGAAAATATATAAATTAAGTGCTTATTTCATCTGAATGTTAAAGCAAGTAATTTAAAATTATTTTTTTGTTAATAAAAGGACGATCAACTTACATGAAAATGATGGGATGAGTTATCAATAAATGATATTGGATGAAAATCCGGTTGCCATGACATTGAGTCAGCTTGATCATAATTACAGACTTCATTTATTAATCTTGGAACAGGATGCACATCTTCCTCTTCTTCAGTGAAGCTATGATCTGTGTGTGTGTGTCTTTGAAGGTGAGACAGGATCAACTGATTCATTCTCTCTCGGAAATCACTAGTAAGGAGAGTAGATACACTTTTTCTGTACCCAGCATAGACGAAAAACATATGAAAGTAGACTGTCAGTGATGTACGGCAGGTTGTAGAGCAGCATGATTGAGAAAATATAGAGAAAACACACTAAAGCAATCCAAGGAAACCCGAACTTAAAATGCCTGTTGCAGAATATTCAGAATTCAAAATTTCTTTAAATTCAGCTTTCAAAGTCACTTTTTTCATAAAAATTTACCATTTATAGTAATTTCTTGTCAGTCTGTTATTAATTTTATTAGGTGAATTTCGGTTTTAGATGTTAGGGTAAGCTCTTATATTTTTAGAAAAAATCTGTAATTCTTTCATTAGACATGTCTTTACTATTTGTGGCCTATAAAAGAAGTTCATTCACTGTCGACGACCAACCTTTTAAACCACTGGAAAAAAAGATTCAGAAAAAGAAGATGTAATCTTCTTCTTCCTCTCTTGCGGTACCATTACATCAGTTAGAGTGTAAGATGGGATGAAGTTATGAAATTTTTGGTATGAACATCAATCATATCAAAGCACTTTGACATAATAAATACATACATCAATTGGAAAAAAGAAACAAAGAAAAACAAAAATATAATACCTCTGAAAAAGCTCAAAAAGCTCTGATTTGTCAGAATTATGTTCCAGCAAGTCATGTTGCAATGCACGCCTTCGATCCTCCCAGTCTTCAGGTGAAGCAGAAGTAACAGCTAGCTTGTTTTTTTGGATAACCTCCTCCACTGGGCAGTCAGAATCACTAACTGATGAGATTTGATCCTCAAATGTAAAGTTGGAACTTTGGCTGGCCTCATCGTGCAGATCTTCACTTGTATATGGTGGCATTAGTCTTAGTCGTGATCGCATGTCTTCTGAATCTACCACAAACACTTCATCGCTCTGTCTATTCTCACACATGAAAGGTCCAGCAGAATCAGAACTGTACAAGTCTATGGAGTCGTCTCTCAACTGCTTCTGCTTGTGAGAGTTTCTTGAGCTTTCTGCTGTTTGAATTTCATTTCTGTTTTGGTGGTAGTCGGTGTTAAATAGTTTCCTGATTGCAAAAGAAAAAATTATCAGTGATTCTTCTAATGTTTTCAGTAAAAAAATATCATATAAACATTCTTCTAGCATACCTCAAGAGCAAGATCATTGCCCTCTGCTGCACTTGGTCTGATTCAACCTCTGTAGGAGAATGGTGTTGATCTTGCATTTCCACTTTGCGTCTAATGGACCTCAACCTAAGCAATGACTGCAAAACAGAGGTACATCATAACTATCATCATCCAAACTTAAAACAAAGCCGAGTTCCTATACGAATCCTAACAGTTTAATGGCAACTTAAATGCTTAAAAATATCCATTAGTACATAATGATCGAGTATAGGCATTGAGATAAATGAATCTCCACCATTGGCACACGTATGAACTAAAAGCAAGTTTTTAATGTACATGGACAAACAAATGATTCAAATAAAGTAAATTGGTGTGTATGAATCATATATAGTAAAGCAGCACCTAACATATTTCAGATGTTTCAGGCTATCTTTATAACATTTCTCAGTTTTACACACATGCACATTGTTTGCTTTGCCCTGTATCAAACTTAAGGGCTCTAAAACACATTTTGGTGGGTAAAATTTATGCTCACATATAAATACAGACTATCATCCCTCATTCCACATGGATCTATCGGACTCTTGACTAGCCTAGCTCTTAATAATGCATATGATCATTAGTTCTAAACTTGTAAACACAACAAAAAAAAATACTTCGATTTTCACTCTCTTTAAAGAAAAAACAAAAAAGATTAGATTGATGTCTGGAAAATCAATCAAGGAAATCTTTGAAAAATCAATCAAGGAAATCTGACCTAAATTTTCCTTCCCTCAGTTGAGAGATGCTCAATATAATTTTAGACTATCATCCCTCACTGCACAATATAAGGCTAAACCATCACCTTACTCTTACCTCAAAAGGATTTATTGAACTATTAACTAGCCACTCCCACTAACCTTGAGGCCATTATAATGCGCATGACTCATATAAACACAATAAAAAAATACTTCGATTTGTACCTTTTCTTCGGAAAAAAAAAACAAAAAGATTACATTTGAAATGTAACCCATGATCTTTTTCCACCCAGGTGTATAAAAGTTGAGTTCATATATAAGCACAGACAATCATCTCCCGCTAGACGAGTGTTCACCTCACCCTCATAGCAAACATAACAAAAAAAAAATTTGCTTCCATTTTCATTTCTCTTCAAAACACGAAACAAAAAAAAAAGATAGATACCCGAAAAAGAAAAAGCAATCAAATAGAGAATCAATCCAACCTGAATTTTTCCCCTGTGAGAGAACCCAGACACAATGCGACACTCTGAAAGCCTCGCAATCTCCGCGCCCCTCTCATGTTCCATCCTCACGAGCATTTCTTCAAACACTTGCCTCCCCCTCTCCGCGCCACCATTGGACATCATCGAAAGCTGCCTAGACAGCGAAGCCTCACTACCGGACGAACCCTTGGAGCTCAGCCTCCTCACCATCTCCCTAACCCTCCCACCAGACCTCTCGCTCTCCCACACCGACTGATCAGATTCCCAACTCTCATCAGCGGACTCACCTGAGAGACCCTCTTCGGTCTGGTGGGCGAGAGGGCTCACACAGGACTCCGCCGCCTCGAATTCCCGCCACATTCGGACGAGGGATGAAGCACGCAACTTCATAAGTATGGGAAGATCGGCCACCAAAGCCGAAGCCGACGATGTGGGTGTCAGTGGCTCTGAATGTAGATTGGAAGAGGAGGAGGTGGTGGTGAACATGGTGGGGATTTGGACACATGAAGTAGCCATTGAAGCATAGATTGCTCTCTTTGTTTTTTGTTTTTTGTTTTTTGTTTTTGTTATTGTTTTGTTTTTAAGGGGGGAAATGAGAGGGAGAACGTAAATGAAGGGGAAGCCTTTGAAAATTTTGGTATTTTTGTGTTAACTGAAAAAGTACACTAATTTAGGTAAAACGGTTGGTTAGTTTTAGCGGGAATTTAAAATTTGGGGTTGTGAGAGATGGTGGAAGGACGTGAAACGGACGACCGAGATTTTTGGATGGGACACGTGGCGTTTGACTTTTAACGGGATCCTCAGCCTGGAATTTTTTTTACCGAAACGCGTGAAGCATAGACACTAGGCCTGTCAACGGGTCGGGTCCAGACCCGGACCCGACCCGACCCGGACCCGATTACACATGTAATATACCCGACCCGATTTGGATCCGACCCGAGTTGGACCCGACCTGGCGGACCCGAACAAACAAACGGGTCGGGTCCGGGTCCACCCCGCCCCGACCCGTTGGACCCGAGACCCGATTGTTTTATTAAAATATGCTCATATATTATAAGACCATTAGTATTAGTTGATACATAATTTTATTTTTTACTTAACTTATTTTTGTATCTACAAATTCATAAATCATAATCATAACAAGCCTATAAATTGGTTTGTTTTGGACAATTAACTTATTAGCTTTTGAATTTGTATGATTAATTAGTTTGTTGCATGATTTATGTTTATTATTTAGGTTAATATGTTAGTGTTTATTATTTTGAATGTTGTTTAGGTTAATATTGTTTTGAATGTTGTTTAGGTTAGTTATGTTTATTATTTAAGTTAATATGTTTTTTTATGTTAGTGATTATTATTTTGGATGTTGTTTAATAATTCATTTACTTCTTTTGAATTGTATAAAATTATATTCAAACATAGTCTCATTAACAATAATGTTTTATTACAAAAAATTTCAAATAGAATGATAAGGCAAACAAATACATGAGCTCTTCTTTTTCTTTTTTTTTTTACCCAACCATCCGGGTCGGGTCGGACCCGGACCCGACCCGGGTCCGACGGGTCCGGGTCCGGGTCCACATTTCCCCGGACCCGCCGGGTCCTAGGTTGGACCCGGACCCGCCGGGTCCTATCACGGGTCGGGTCTGGGTCCACCCTGACCCGACCCGGACCCGACCCGTTGACAGGCCATAGACACAGAATAAGGAATATAGTAGAATAAAAAAAAAAGTTGTTTGTTTTTAAGGCTAGTTTCTCAAGGGGTTAAGGTTTTGATGATAAGTTATTCTAATTCTAGGGATAAAAAATCTATCAATTTTTTTCATATTTACATTTGTCAAAATTAGAATAAAAAGTGAAAATAAATGTCATCCCAGCCTTTAGGTGGAACAAAATATCCCCTTTTTCATTTTAAAATTGAGATAATTGTCCGCAATTTATCCCAATTATTTTTTATACTAAATGGGGATAAACTGTCCTCTCACTCACTTATCCCCATAACTACCCTTTATCCCAACACTTATCCCATTGCCAACCTAGCCCATCAATTTTGGTAAGGGGTTAAGGTTTTGAAGATAAACTGTCTTAATATTAGGGAATAGAAAGTCGATCAATTTTGTTCATATTCACATTTGTCAAATTTTGAGACAAAAAATGAGAATTAATGTTATCACAGCCTTCAGGTATAACAAATATTCTAATTTTTATTTTAAAATTAGGACAATTGTTAACAATTTATCTTGATTATTTTTATATCAAACATGAATAAGTTGTTCTCTCACTCACTTATCCCCATCATTACTCCTTATCTCAGCACTTATTCTCTTTTGCCAAAATAGCCCTAGAAACCAGGTTACTTGCACTATTATTGACAACTAATGTACATGTTTATTAAAACTTATAAGTTGCAGATTATAACTTTTAGTTTAAAATAAGCAGTTGTTGCATGTTTGTTTAAACTTATTAGAACTAATTTAAGTTAAAAATAGCCTTAAAAAGTTATAATCTATGAGTTGGGAATGTGATGCTTTTGGGATTATAGCTTATAAAATACATTAAATTTTTTTTCTTTTGGACACTCGTGCTCTTAATCCTTTTTACTAATAATATGTGTATCTATTTTTTTTACTACTACACTAAATCACTAAACCACCTTTCATCTTTTTAATTTTTTTTACTATTATAAAAGATACATTATCAATTTTTTTTTATATTTTGATTTTTCATTTAATTTATTAAAATTCTAGAATGTAATATTCAAAAATACTGAAGTGATTTTGAATTATTATATATGTTAATTTGATTTTCTTTTAAATATTTATAAAATTAATTTTATATGTAAAAAATAACTTATTTTATCAAACATAAATTAATTATTTACTTCTACAGTTTAGGGTTATTTTTTATAATTGTACAATAAAAAACTGTTTTACAATTTATTAAATAAACATATACTACTACTTATTTACTGTTTTTAAACAGTTATAATAAACATATCTACAACTTTTCAAAAAAATTATAATTTATAAGTTATAATATTTAAGCTACAACAATTATGATCAATGACAAGCCAAAACATGCATTAAAAACCCACTCAATTATTCAATATAATAACAATAGTAAGAACCAAATAATTTGTGTCTGACATATTCATGTAACAACAGCACACCCTCCTTCGAAAAATCCAACATCAAACACCACAAAAACAGTCTCCTCACATCTTTTATTACAATCCCCACAAAACCAAACTAAAAAAAAAAAACCACACTCCCAAACCACATAAACAATCTTCAACAAACAAATGCAGCTTCAACATGATCATCACTACAGTAAAGCCCGGGGCGCTGGCTGAACCCCTGCTTCTTAAGCATCTCCCTCGCCTTCGACACGAGCTCATGATTCGATACGGCCCCATTGCTGCTCATGAGAATCGTCTGAATCGCGTTACTGAGAGCCCCATAAGCATCGCCCCCAGATGGGTTCGCATCGGCCGAGGTTTGATCGGTCTGGCATCCGCTGATGAGAATCCCATTGTCAGGGAGCCCCTTCTTGTTCTGCCCGGCATAGGCATCGTGGGCACTCCCCACTTGCGTATTGAGCGCAGGCTTCACATACTCCTCGTCGTTCTCGTCGAGCTTCTGCTTTAAGAACTCCTGGGCGAGGCTCCCGACGAGGCCCATAATTCCTCCGCCGCCGCCACCACCACCGCCTTGTTGGAGCTTGTTCAACAGGACTTTCATGAACTTCTTCACTTGCGGGCTCGAGTCCTCCCCGAACATGTCAAACAGCGTTGGACGGATCTTCCCCACGTCGATGTCTTCCTTCCCGGTCTTCTGCTTCAGTATCTCTATCAATGTTGAGAGTGGGAGTGATCGGTTCTTGAAGTGCACACCTCTCCCGCTTTGAGCCACGACTTCGTGGCTCTCCTCGTCGTGGGGGCGCTGGTGGCGTCCACGGTGATGGTCTCCTAAATCGGGGATGTGAATCCCGCGTGATTCGAGAGCGCCTTGCACCGACTGTTGGAGGAAGCCGGATAAGCTGAACCCACCACTGGAGCTGGACTCGCTGTGGCCGCCTGATTCATGCTGCTTTGTGCTCTCGCCGATCTGCTCCTTGGCCTTGTCGATGAGGCCCCCGCTGTGGCACGAGTCGGAAACGATGGTAATCCGGCAACCGTGGGGCACCTTGTCAACAAACTCCCTGAAATCATCATCTGCAGAAACCAGAGATCAACCAATCCATTCACTTACTCAGATGGGTATCAGCTGAACTTATTTGAAAAGATAATATTCTGTTGGTCCAACCGTACATTTAGTACACCAGGTATCTCTTTAGTTTGGACGATATACCAAATTCTTTGTAAAAACTAGACTAGTCACTGTCGTTGAATTCATACGCAACATATGATTTTTGTATGTATTTCTCGTACTAATAATTAAAAAGAAAAGTTGAGTTATTTTTGTATTTTACTATACTTATATCATTTATGAATTTACAAACAAAAATCAAGATAGTTGAATACAGCATATTAATTTCCTTGGTGATATGGTGTGCAATTGTTGAAATCCCACAGTTTTTCAGTCCACAGTATGGCAACTCTGTACCGCAAGTATTCAGCCACTTCAGGAACTCAGTCAGGGAACTCAATCAAGGCTGTCTTCACAATTTCCTGTTAGTGTGTATGGACAGAAAGGAACAACAGAGCCTTCAGAAATGGGCCACTCCAAAATCTCCACCCTCCAAAAAAAAAAAAGCCTAAAACTTGCTATATCTACAGAACATACCCAAACCATTTTGAGATGGCGAAAAAAAAACTTTGGTAATGCTATTCAGGAAAAATTATTGAAGAAAACTGAGATACTTTGGAAACATCCCCAACCTGGTTGGCTGAAAGCTAATTCTGATGGGTCTCTAGGCCAAGAGAGAGCTGCTGAGCTGGGTATGGCGCAGATCAGGGAAAGATATGTCTGTTCTTCTAACTCAGAAACCTGACTACATCACTTCACATAGGAGCTTCAAAATCATAAAAACTGCACCTTCACCTATTGATACCTCCAGATTAATGAAATACTTGATTGCCTTTTGAAATTTTTTGACAGGGCTACAGTTTTTTCACATCTGTACTACAAATTTCCTCACCCATATTTGCTCTTTACATGTGCATTTGAAATTAGAAGTTTTTTTGGCTGAAGTAATGGGTTTTTAAGGGAATGCAGGGTTGGCTAACTCAGGCTTTGCCCTCATTAAAATCTCATTAGTAAAGCTAACCACCCTTTCTTTGCTTTTAACCTTCTACATATCAACATTTTGTAAATATTTTAACATAATTATTTAGTTACCAATAAAAAACAGTTTGGTAATTCAATCAATTGCGCACTAATGTCTGATTTTAGAGAAACTTAGTGAATAGTTTACTCATGACAAAACCATATGAATCCTCTCATCAATATATATATGAAAAGAAGATGGATCTCATGCTATAGTTCAAGCAAAACCCTACTGTTCTACTAAATTGGTTATTTATCAGAAAAATTCGAAAAAGAAAAAAAAAATCCAACCTAATATCCGATAAAATTCAAATGACAGAGAAAAATACACAAATTGAGAATGTTAAAGGATTGGACCAATAGTTCAATGGTAATACAAGAATTACAACGATAAGGTCAAGGGTTCAAATCCCTCATCAAAAAATTTTACCTACCATTAAAAAGAAAAATAACAAAAAAAAAATTATGATCAAGATCACATCAAAATGTCTTCTTGAATTTACAGGTCCCCATAAAGAGAATTGTTTTTCGCATATTCTAAAGAAGAATAAGAAGAATCTGAGAGAATGCAAAAATTCTATTTTGTGGGTATTAAAAAGAAAAAAAAAAACAAGAATCTGGGTCTCAAGAACCCAATCCATAATTTTAAAAAAAAGAAGAAGAAGAAGAAGAAGAAGAAAATAAAATTCACTAAACAGAGTCAACAATTCACTAATAACAAAACTTCTAATCTTTGGATCCATTCGTATATATATAAAAGATGGATCTCATACTACTGTTTAAACAAAACCTCTACTGTTCTACTCAAATGGTATTTACCAGATGAACTTAATCAACAAAAAAAAAAAAATCATGATCAAGATCCCATCAATATATCTCCTTGAATTCACAGATCTGAAAATAAAGAGAATTCACAGAGTCTACTTTGTGGGTATTAAAAACACCCCAGGAATCTGGATCTCAGGGGAGGGGAAATTGGAATTTAAGAATTCATTTCACATGCATAGACCAAAGTAAGATCCCATAAAAAATCTTTTTGAATTCACAGATCTGAATAAAGAGAATCAACAGTCTACTTTGTGGGTATTAAAAAAAGAAAACAAGCAATCTAGGTCTCAAGAACCCAATCACTGAAAATTTGGGGAAAAATTTAAAATTCAAAAATTCAATTCTGGTAATCACATTGCAAGACATACTGAAAAGTCAAATCAACCAACACAGACCAAAGTCATGACCATGATCCCCCCATCAAAACATCTTCTTGAATTCACAGATCTGAATAAAGAGTATTCCCAAATTCAAAACAAAAAAAATGGAATTCAAGAATCCAAATTTGAAACTCAAACCAACCTGTGATGAGGTTCATGTCGGTGGGGACGATGCACTCATCGAAACCCGTGTCATCTTCCTCACCGGTCTCGGCGGGGAGTCTCGTGCCGTGCCCGCTGTAGTGGAAGAAGAGGAAGTCGCCGGGCCGGGCCGAGCCGACGAGTCGGGCCAGGGCCTTCCGGATGTTGACGCCGGTGGGTTGGGTGTAGGAGTCGTCGGTGTCGATGAGGACGGTGATGTCGTCGTCGGCGAAGCCGTACCGTTCGATGAGACAGCGGTGCATGCGTTTGACGTCGTTGATGCATCCCTTCAGCTCGGCTTTCGTGCCCTTGTAGTTGCAGCCCACGAGGAGTGCCTTCTTCGCCATTTTTGGGTGCTTTTTGATTGGATTTGCTCTGGTTTTGGTTTTTTTTATGAGGGGTATTGACTTTGATGAGTGTTGGTGGATGTGTTGGGCATCTTCAATTTTTTTTTTTTTGTGGATTTGTTTATTTGTTTGGAGGTGTTTTGATGGTGACTTTTGATGAAATCGGATTTAGGGCCACTGACTCGGACAGCCATCCTTGAGCATCACCACGCTGTCTTTCAAATGAGCGTTGATACATTCAATTCACTTTGTATTTTGCAGCTTTTATATATAATGATAATAGAGTTTATACTATATGGTGAAGATGGCTCTCTTTTTTCCAATAAGAATAGTTAAGTGGAAGGTCTGTCTTCAGGTGAAGATCCAAGTCGTCGCACTTGAGATTATATACCAAGAGAGCTTGAGACATCGGTGTGGTGTCGATCAAATAGACTTTGACGCTCAAGTCAGAGAAGTGAATGAAAAAGATGAAGATAAAGTAAATCACTCTAAAAATCAAAAGACCAACATATTTTTGAGTGCTTACTTGTGAATGTATCCCCTCTCTTCTCCTTCTCTCGCCCCTTTAGCCGAGTGAGTGGCCACGTCATTACTCACCCAGATATCCCTCTACTTCGACTGGAATCATCTGACATGGAAGATTCCATGAGGTATATCATGGGGGTTTGGTCCTAACTGTGACTGCGATGAGCAGCAGCAGGTGGCTTGTCAGGGTCAGGGTACGTCTCTATCAATTCGGCGGAGCAGAGCAACTCTGGCCATGCCCTACAGTGTCAGTGGTCCCCCTCCCCTTGTGGTTAAGACCGGGTCCGAACTCAGGTCAGCATGGTTAGACTTGGGATGCTCCAATGGTTTATATTAAGTGGCTAGTCTTGATTGTCCTCTAAATAATGGCGGTCTGGTCACCGAGCTGTCCTGCCTTGGTGAGGAGGCATTCATTGAGCAAGATTTCTTGAGTAAGATTCCTCAAATAGAGAATTGAAATGTCCTCCTCAAGCAATCTAGACTCCGTTGTATTTTGGGCTGGGTCATACTACCTGTTTACCCGATTGACAAGTACACGTGGTGCCTTCAGGAAGAGTGCGAGATTCTCCCTCTACATATGAGTAAAAAAAAAATTATTTTTTTCACAAAAACTGAATTATTTAATCTTAGTATATACTTCATTTCATTTAACAATATGTATTTCAATTTGGAAGAGTGTATGGTTATTTTTCAAATGAAAAATAATGTGGACTGCAAATGAGACTGCACAGAGGGCTGAAAATATCATTTTCCCTTTCAAATATCTCACATCCCTTCTATATCTCCATGAATCTAAGAACTTATTGCTCGCATTGTATTATTTGGTTACACATCACTTTTTTTTTTTTGTACACAGGCCTTGAACAAGGCAACAATCCTAGGGCCGGCCTTGAGAATTGATTTTTTGAACTGGGCCCTAAGCAAATTTTACAGTGGGGCCTCATGCATATTTGCTAAAAACCTAACTTGTTTAAATTTTATACATGATTTTATGAAAAGCTACAAATATTATAAATTAGATACATGATATTTTATAATAATTCAAATGCCTAAAAGAAACAAAAAAAATTAAATTTTAATGGAATGATTATAAAGTTTTAAAAACACATAAACAGGTTGAGCATTATTTAATTTAACGAATGAGAAGGAGGGAGAGATTTATGTGAAGTTAGAGACATTGGAGAGAGATATTGAAATTGAAATACTTAATTGTCATTCCGATTAGAATGATTTGGGGAGAGGAGAAATTTGAGGCTTGATTCTAAAAGAGAAAGTATGTTGAGAATTAATTCATTTTAGAAAAAGTTGCATATCTCACCGTCCTTTTTTTTTTTTATTGGTGCCCTCCCTAGGTGGGGGCCCTAGGCAATTGCCTTTGTCGCCTTGCCCTAGGGTCGGCCCTAAACAATCTCGATTACAACACAACAAACTACATACTAGTAAGTAAACTAGTAAACATGGGACAACAAGGGCCTAGAAAACAGTGGGCTAAAAAGCCCATGATACTCAGCCAACAAGGTTGTGTGGCGGTTTTTTTTTCCTGCCATCGACAGGATTGGATCCTGCATCCCCAAGGAGATGAGGGGTGACCCTATGCCACCCCGCTAAGCAAGTACGGGAGTACGGGAGAACTTGAATTTGTGGAGTTAGATTAGGGCCATTGACTCAAACAACTCGAATAAGGTTGTATCCTTGCTGAAAAATGATATGTCCAGTCCCTTATACAGTCTCAATTACAGTTCACATCGGTTTTATTTTTTAAATCATACACTCTCATATTAATAAACATGTTGTTATATGAAATGAACTATATACTGAGATACATTATTTTTTTTCGCATTGAAAAAATGATAAAAAAAATTACGCCACACTGTATAATAGAACCCTATGTACAACAACGCAGTATATACTATGCTATCATATAGTATATGAGATTGTAAAATAGACTAAATGTATCAGCACTCATCCTTAACATCATCACATTGTCTTTCAAAGAACTCGAATATAAAGCAATTCCGAGTGCACTACGATCCAACCCAGAAAAGGATCTTGTATAGGACTTGTAGCCCATGGAATGGGTTAAGTTTAAACAGGAGATTTGGCGCATCCTCATTTATAGTTCTGTGGAGGTCCTCAAGGTACACACTATATTAATTGAGTGTATAGTATATAAGAATTATTTTTTTAATTAAAATATATACATATACTAATTTATCTAGGTGCGTGTGTATATACAGATATATATATTTTACTTTTCATAATAATATGTTATTCATTGAATGATTTGGTCAAGATTTTTTAGCTCATTTGTCCTCAACTAATTGTAAGTCATTGTCTTTAGATCATGATTTTTGTCTACTTATGGTCATGTGTTTTTTTAGAAAAATGAAATTGATAGACTAGTTACTTCTTAGTATTAACCAAAGTAGTACATGCCTGGATGACAAAGTCAAGGAAAGGAAAATAAAGGCAATGCAAAGAAGTGGGGAGGAAATAAGACACAGGGAGGAAGACTATGAGGTAAAATCCTCACGTTCCCTCCACTATTCACAATAGTGTACTTATATCTAGCAATAATGATTCCTAGGCCCCAATTTTTCAGGCCCCATCACAGACCTCATGATGTGGCAAGTGTACATTGTCTATTATATCCTTTATTTGATAACTATCTTAACATGCATTCCTATGATTGTGGAGTATCATTTAATTCTGAAAATTCTGTATTTATTCACCATTAATGGATTCTTAAAATCTTGCAATAATATTTGAGAGGGATCAGAGAAACCATTGATGTTGAAACAATTAAAAATCTATCTTCTATGCGAAATGAGAAGGTTTTGCATTACGGAATTGATTTTGTTTATGAAGAATACATGGGAGCAAATCAGAAATTCTATTTTTGAGGAGAAGGCACTAAATCATTTTTTTTTCCGATTTGGATCTCACATCAATGTCTCTCGGATCAGGTTTGACATTATTAGATTCGTAAAAAAATTGTGTTTTGTTTTTTGTTTTAAATATTTAAACACAATTTTTTTTTTATGTATTGAATGTCATTTATCACATTTTGATTTGTTTTTGTTTCAATATCTAAATGTAACACTCGAAATCGTTACATTTTATATATGAGTAGTTTGTTTGATGTTACTGTTACATTGTTGACAATGTAATTTTTTAAATCTGTATTATTTTTGTTACATTCGTAAATGTAACAGTCAACCGCATGCATGTATTGATTTATATTTGTTACATTTATGAATGTAACATTTGTATTGCATTTGTTTCAATGTAAATAGTAATTTATATTTGTTACATTTATTACTATAACAGTCAAATACATATGTTTGTTAAATGTATCACACAATAAAAAAAGTGTTTGACATTTTCTATAAAATGTAACTGATTATTAAAAATATAATCTGTTTCTAAATTGTTTAAACATTGCATGGAATGTAAAATATTTAGGTAGGAAAATGAAATTGTTTGTTATATTTATGTAAATGTAACAGTTCTGATATAAATGTAACAAATCGTTGTGAGAGATATAAATATTTAATAAATGTATTTGATGTAACTAATTCATATAGTAACCATATGTATTTTTTTATTTAAATTTGAATACAATAAATATCCAACTTTTTTAGTGTAATTTAGGTTCAATTGTAATTTAGGTAAGGATTTTAAAATTCAAAATTTGAAATGATTAAATGGATTTCAAGATTCACATGGAAAGGTAATAACCGAATAGAGAAAATTGAGGGATTTGGGTTAATGAGAGAGATTTTTAATGAAGGACATATTTGTATTTTATCATTTTACCATTTTTAAAAAGCCAACAAACCAAAAAAAAACAACCAATGAGATGATAACACCTCATGGGGCTTGTGAGTGGTGCTTATATTTTGGGGCCTAGGTATCATGACTGTATATCTAGTTTTGTGCCCAGTGTTATATCTCCAATGAATTGTTTGCTTTGTTAAGATGAAACATTGTATTTACATTTTATTTTTTAAGTGTACTTATATAATTTATTAAGTATATTCCTTTAGATAATTAACTCCCACCTGATTTAATTATTTACTGCCCTCTACAATGGATTTTAAATTTTTGTTTTTTTTTTTTGAGGAAAATGATAGACCATTTATAACTAGGAAAAGAGTTACATATGATCCTAATAGACAACACAAATTAGGGATAAAAAGGGCAAGGAAAGTCACAAGATGTTTACAAACATCCCCTGTTACCCAGAAAAAAATAGAAGCCAAACCAAACACGGGGACCTTCAAACAGTAGAAAAACCTGTAAGAAAGGGGGATTTCAAATTTACTTACTCAGAAGAAAAAAAACTATAAATAGATGGAAGTATTATTTTTTTGTTTGTTTCCAAATACAAGGTGAGCTGAACATCAACAAACAAAAGAAAACTGACAACCATTACATGAAAATTCTGGCATGGATTGAATGTGGCATATAGTATTGCACCATGACAACCCTACATTCAAATGCAAAAATGTGGGTTTCGGGTGAGGGTCCATGGGACCATACTAGGATGAACCTGATCCAATTTTACAACTGGTCAGCTGGGTTCGAACCCGCATCGAGTCCTGAGTCCATATCTTTTTCATTGAGTTTGGTTTGCATTAGGAGGACTCGATCTGTTGAAAGCCTAATGACACCACCTAAATCAGATTGCATGCAGGGATGCATATTAGGGACAGTCCTGACTCTTGAGTATAGGAGAGCAAGGCCTGGTCTGTTGTGTGTAGCAAACAAATATTAGGTTAAACACAAATTCTTATAATTATCACATCATGAATATAAACATCAAATATATATATAGCCATGCATGCTCTAAAATGTATAATAAAAGAGATTAGAAAATTTATCTGGAAATGTGGAAGCGAGTGAAGACACTCTGTCCTCAGTGAATAAGGCATCCTCACTCACAGGGTTGAATGGCTCCTACCACTGAGAGATACGATCACAATAGGTTTTCTTCTTCCGGGGTGCGAGCTACGGAAGAATCACGGTGAACAGACTGCGATCCTTTCAGACACCCAGATCAAAGAGAATAGCTAGAAATTGATAATAGAATATTGAATGGACACAACCTCTCACTATTTTGTATTTGATGGTGGAGATGAAAACTTATTAGTGTAGTATATAATGAGAATGCATAAGCCCTATATATATACATTCACAACACATAGGTGCTACCAAAGTAATTTCCATTAAATGCCTTATAAAAGCAATATTGCAGTTTTGAACGTTTCAAAAGACCAAAACGTTCCACAATAAAGCACCTATATAATGTTGAAATTAAACATTTATAATGAAGTTATAATCCATAAAATTATACGAGAAGGTTAAAATTCATTATGAAACATTGAATTATGTATTTTGATCAAAATACTAACAATCCCCCACTGACCAAAACACATAATAAACCCAGTTATAACATAAAATAGATAAAATTGAGAAATTGGAATGAATTGATTTGGAATGGAGGTAGATTGATCTAGGATTGAACAATTAATCTGGGATGAAACAAATTGATCTGGAATGGAAGCAAATAATTTTGGGCGTCTTATACCATGTAATAGGTGAAGGTACCTTCTGGGTTTGAACCTTCACTTAGGGTCCTTTTGTTTTGACGTACAAGTCCCTGAAAACTCTAGTTTTCAAGAAAAGTAGTTACATAGGGATGTTTGATAGCTTTAGAAAAAAACGGTTATGGAAAATTATTTCTTTAACCGCTATCAAATCCTGATTTTGGCATCCGCCTTGAGGGGTTCGTACGCCGTTTTCCAGGGATTTAGAACTCCATACATCAGAACTTCTCAAAAGTTTCATTAACCTTCTTTTTATTTTTAAATTGTAAATAATAATTTTAAATTTTAGAAAATATTATCTAGTTAAATGAAATGTGTTTTTACATCTTTTAAATATAAAAAAATTGTTTCTAAAATATTTAAAATTTTTAGATTTAATTAAATCTTAATAGTTTTTTTATTTATGATAAATATTCAGATTTTAATTAGAGAGATTTCAGGATATATATATATATATATAAATTTATAAAATGATTTATATCTCATAACTAAAAATAGTTTTTGTAACTAAAAATCAAATTTCAAAGAATTTTAAAATATGTTCGATGTAAATTTAATTGATCAAATTTATCTCAGAATATCTTAAAGTAACTATAGGATATCTAAATATCTCATATATTTTCTAGTTTGATCTCACTTTGAAATTTAAATTCAAAATTCAAATTTTAAATTTAAATTTAAAATTTGGATTTACATGGTATTTGAACTTTTTTGTGCTAGACATTTTTCATAAGTAAGGTAAACATAGCAGATATCTTTATTCTGAATAAAATATAATGCAATACTAATTTTTTAATAAAATTTATCAATGATTTTGATCTGTTTATAGTTATTATATTTTTTATTCATAATTTAATATTAATGCCTATAGATGAAAAATAAGATTTCACATATTTGTAGAACCAAACACTAGAAGACTAATATTTTATGTGAAAACAAACAACTAAAATCATTTTCCGTAAAATAATTTCAATACAACCAAATGCTGGAAATGAATTTCATTTCCCAGGAAAACTTTTTCCTTGTAAAAGAAAATCCTTAGAAAATCGAACTACATGAAACCAAACGGACCCTTAGTGTAAACCATATCCCGGAAAAGCCTGAATAGACTAAGTCCTTGAATTCAACCCCTTTAGCCCGGTTTCACTTATCACACACACGGTACAGGATATGAGTTTTGTTCTGCAGAGTAGCACGTTACAGTCATGTGCTCGTATCCTTTCTTGAGTACTTTAGAGATTTAGCCCAAATCCCAAAGGACGCGGCCCAACGTCCGTGCACTCATACGTGTGAGTTCTCTAAGGTACCTGCACGGACCACACCCTGTCCGAAAAGAACTCGAACCCATTAAGAGCATTAGCTCAACCTACTTCCGCTACAGTTAGCACTGTTACCGTAGGGATGGGTTAGAGGAGATTTCTCCTCTACAGTACTCACAAGTTTACCAGTACAGTTTCGTTAACCCCTTGAAAACCATCTTCATGGGATCTTCAATCACAATGGTAGGGAGCACATTGCAGGTAATTTTTTAATAGGCTTAACCCACATCCCTCTCGGTCTCGATATTAAGGACGAGTCATCTCGCAAGTCCTTTAGTGAAGTTCTCTGTAACCTCACAAACTTGAGTTATATTCCTTTAGATATAAGGTGAATTGACTCAAGTTTTATTTATAATTGTCTAGACATATTTATTTTCTTGTCCTAACATTTTGTAATCTATCTCTCAATATTTTTTCTTTTAATTAATGAGGTACATGTCTCCCTCACATATTTAGGGTATATATAAATTACCACTGTAATTTTTATGATTTATTTTCGCAAATACCCCCACATTTAGAGGCTACTCAAAATAATTTCTAATATGCATGCAAAATTATTCTCCACAAATAAATCACAATTTTATTTTAATTTATGCATGCAAGCAATAAAACTTGGTCATCATCACATGAAAATACTATAAGAATATGCAATTGACCAACACATTTATATAAGCATGATTAACACAAAATTATTTAATATGATCATTAATAATTAAGGTAATCAAAAGTTAGGTCTGTACTCAAGTACCTCGGATGGACCGTATGTCACATAATCTTCATCCGGAATACCATATAATATTGTGATCTCCCATGAACTTATAACTAACATATATGATATCTGTAAATCACTTGGATCAAATGATACTGAGATAACCTAGAATAGCAATAAGTCCAGAACAATAAAGATCTCATACAGTATCCCGATTGCATGTGTTGAGTGATACTCAAGAAAGCCATAGAACCATAATAACAAACTCTTGTGAATATATTGGCCCATAAAAGTATCTCAAGAATTCCATATATAATAATAACAATGAAACTCCATAGAAGAAAAATTGTAGAACCAATAATCATAGCATCTGGCCAAGCATAACCCCATATGAGAATAACTGGATTGTTGGTAGTCACATCTCAGAAATATCATCAGATTGTTCATTTATCATCCGAAAAAATTAATATATCTGCCGTTGGTTCATATGTGTAGATCCTTGAGTTTCTTTCCTGCCACACCACCCATTAAATTCTCATAGAATTGGTTACCATTTTCAAATTAAGCAGCTTGACCACCATCTTTAATTAACATTCTATTTCTTTAAAACAATAAAGATTATGCCGTAAGCATTAAAAATTTGATTCTCTTGATATTTCATCATGAGACTCTTTAAAATATGCATTGAAAATTCAATTAATACAAAACGGTTAGAATTTAGAACATTCAAATTCATTCAAATTAATCAAAATCTAATCACAATAAAATGGACATTAAAATAATCAAAATATGATTAGAAATTGATCCCGAGATCACATCTGTTGGATTTACGAAATATAATTCCAATAATTTAAATCTATAACAAATTAGCACCCAAAAATGAGATCACACTTTTCATTTGTTTAATTAGTCACCATATCTGATCTGAGAAATCTCATACAAACACCACTAATATGAAAGACTCTAGTCAGAATAAAATTCTGAAAGGTCATTTTCTAATTAAAGGAAGAGTTATCACATACTAAAATTTAGAGATGAACTCCAAATCCAATTACTGTATATACAAAAAATGCATATAGCATACATCACAATATATTATTAAAAAAAAATTTCCTTCCATATTCAATTGATCATAATATTTAAAACATAACAACTATGGCATATATGTATATGATGAAAGATGTGGCCAGCAATCCTAACTCATGTATGTATAGAAATATAGAATGAGACCCCCACATTATAATGAAAATAAAATTCATTGTGTTGTGAATATGGTGGATAACCATCACTTCTCTAACCCATATATAACCTCCCCCACTCTTCTACTCCATAACCCCCTCATTCAACTCCATAACCTCCCCCACTCTTCTATTCCATAACACTCCCATTATTGCCCCACTATCTCCCCCTTGTATTCCATCAACCAACAAATATTGAATAAGAAATCTCTCTCTATTTCTCTTCTCTATATACTTGTGTGCTTTGTTTATATACTCTTATATATCATATTACATGTAGTTTACAACACGTTATCAGCACGACGACGCTCTTGTCTAATTCGCTAAAGAGGTTTGTATTTTGGTTGGTTCATGATGCTCAAATCATCATGATTTTATCTTATATTTTGTATACAACATGATAGGCAATTTTATGATTTTTCTTTCTGATAAAGAAAAATGAATTTTCTTACTCTATGCTACATAATTAAAAATACTTATGCGTCGTTATATTCTTTTATAGATTTGTTTTAATAAGGCATTTTTCTTTATGCATTTCTTATGGTATATATATATATATATATATATATATATATATATATATATATATATATATATATATATACACATATCCCACTTTCTGCATATTCTCTGTATATTTCATTAATTAGTACAATCAAATCTTTTGTACACATGCTAGTTTTTAGAAAATGTTTCGAATGACTTTCTACTTGCTTATCAAATTGGCACAACCTTTCTTAATGTTTGGCTTCAGATTTCGAAAATAGCATACATGCCCAAATTCCTTTTTTTTAGACTAGAAAAGATAGTTCTAACAATGTCATTGTAGTGCATTCTTAACCGGATGGGTATACTTAATTTTATTTAATAATCTTATTGGTAGATCACTTTCTAGATTTTGATGAGTTGAGATATATAGTCTTTATGAATACATTTTTTTTTTCTATTAAAAGTAGACATATTTTAGTGAATAGTGCACATTTTTTTTTAAAAATAAAATAAAGGTAGTCCCTTTGTATGGGTTTTATAAACTGTGTTTTAAACAGGTAATCTCATGTTCTCCTTCTCTTTTTAAAATGATGTATGAATATTCTTTGCTTTAGGAAGCATTGGTTTCGTATATAGAACAACTTCTCTCTGAACTTTTACTTTTCCCTGAAAAAGTTGTGGATCTCTATATTTTTATTTTGTGAATGAGAACTTTCCCCCCTGACTAGTTGAAATGCCCCCTTAGTTGAAATTTCCGATATGTTCAATGTACATGAGTCAAACCACACTGAAAGGTTCACACAGGAATTGTAAGTTTCTATATCATTATATCTTCCATGATTTTCAAAATTATTATGGTTTATTCAAATATATCGGTATTAAAAATACTTGTTGCTGAACCTTTAAGTTTTATTGTTTATATTTTTATTTATATTCTCAATACATGTAGTGACATTACTTCATTTTTCTTATAGAGATATTTACCATGTCGAATCTTACAAAACTCGAATTCACCGCACTTGATATTTCGGGCAACAACTATCTCTCGTGGATACTCGATGCTGAAATTCACCTTGATGCCATGAACCTTGGCAACACAATAAAGCAAGGAAATCAAGAGTCCCTGCAGGACCGCGCAAAAGCAATGATTTTCCTTCGCCACCACATTCATGAGGATCTCAAAAGCGAATACCTCACAGTGAAAGATCCAAATGACTGTCATCCTCCCCAAAGCTCGGTATGATTGGATGCACTTGCGATTGCAAGATTTCAAATCTGTTGCTGATTATAATTCTGCCCTTTTTAAAATTAGTTCACAACTTAAGTTGTGTGGTGAAAAGGTGACAGAAGAGGATATGTTAGAAAAAACATATTCTACTTTTCATGCCTCGAATGTGCTCCTGCAGCAGCAATATCGAGAGCGGAGATTTGAAAAATACTCGGCATTAATATCATGCCTCCTTGTTGCCGAGCAAAACAACGAACTTTTATTGAAAAATCATGCATCCCGTCCAACTGGTTCTGCATCACTGCCTGAAGCAAATGCATTAATGCCTGAAGCAAATGCATCCACAATGTCTACCCGTGGGCGTGGACGTGGACGTGGACGTGGCCGAGGACGAGGGCGTGGTCGAAACGACAATCGAAATTACAAGGTTCATAAAGATAGCAACTTTAACCACCAGAAGTGGAATGAAGGGCAGCACAACAGAGGAAAAGGTTTGATGAACAAACCTTCAAAAAAGAATGAGACTGCATGCTATCGATGTGGTGGTAAAGGACACTGGTCACGTACCTGTCGTACGCCAAGACATTTAGTTGACCTTTATCAGGCATCAATCACAGACAAGGGAAAGAATGTTGAAGTAAATTTTGTTGACCCTGTAAACCATGTTGGCCCATCAGATATTACTCATTTGAATGTATCTGATTTCTTTGCTAATTCTGATGGCAACATCGGTTATATGATTGATGATGGAAATGTCCACATCAACTAATATTTCCCTTTTTAGCATTTATTTTATGTAATTTTCCTTCCCTTTTTTTTTATGTACTTTGCTTTATTTCAATAAAATGCAATTTTATGTTTTCTATATTTATCTTATTTATTTCGTTTTTCTTTTTACAAGAATGGCTATGGTTGGTGACATCTGTCTGGCAGACAGCGCTACAACGCATACGATCCTACGAAATAGAAAATATTTTTCAACGTTGACATTAATTAATGCAAATGTTAATACTATCTCTGGTACTACAAAATTAATTGAAGGCTCTGGAAGAGCAAATATAATATTACCAGGAGGTACAAAATTTTGTATTAATGATGCATTATATTCAGCAAGATCCAGAAGAAATCTGCTAAGTTTTAAGGATATTCGTATTAATGGATATCATATTGAGACTATAAGTGAAAACAATATGGAGTATTTATGTATTACTTCAATTGTTTCAGGCCAAAAACATGTATTAGAGAAACTTCATGCTTTCTCATCTGGGTTGTATTATACAACCATAAAAACAATCGAATCATATGCTGTAATGAACCAGAAGTTCTATGATTCAGATATTTTTACACTTTGGCATGATCGTCTCGGGCATCCAGGATCTACAATGATGCGTCGAATAATTGATAATTCATTTGGGCATTCGTTAAAGAACCAGAAGATTCTTTTACCTAATCACTATCAATGCACTTCGTGCTCACAAGGAAAATTGATAGTTAGACCATCCCCTACAAAAGTCAATGTTGAGTCACCAACATTTTTGCAAAGAATCCAAGGGGATATATGTGGCCCAATCCACCCCCCATGTGGACCATTCAAGTATTTTATGGTATTGATAGACGCATCTGCTAGATGGTCGCATGTTTGTCTATTATCCACTCGGAATGCTGCATTTGCAAGACTACTTGCTCAGATAATCCGATTACAGTCTCATTTTTCGGATTATCCTATAAAGTCAATACGTCTTGATGGAGCTGGTGAATTCACATCGAAAACTTTTAACGACTATTGTATGTCGCATGGCATCGATGTTGAACACCCTGTTGCTCATGTGCACACCCAAAATGGATTAGCTGAATCATTTATTAAGCATCTTCAGCTAATTGCACGTCCTATGCTTTTGAGAATAAAATTACCCGTTTCAGCTTGGGGTCACGCTATATTGCATGCAGCAGCATTAGTTCGCCTTCGGCCAACTGCTTATCATCAATATTCCCCTTTACAGCTCGTACTAGGTCATCAACCAAATATTTCACATCTTTGAATTTTTTGTTGTGCTGTACAAGTTCCTATTGCCCCTACACAACGAACTAAAATGGGCCCTCAACGTCGATTGGGAATTTATGTAGGCTTTGATTCTCCTTCTATTATAAGATATCTTGAACCATTGACAAGGGATGTTTTTACCGCTCGATTTGCGGATTGTCATTTTGATGAGATAATATTCCCATCGTTAGGGGGAGAAAATTCATCGCCAGAAGAACGACGTAAACTTACATGGCAAACTTCATCTTTGTCTCATCTTGATCCTCGCACTAATCAATGTGAAACTGAAGTGCAAAGAATCACCCATCTTCAAAGAATTGCGCATCAATTGCCAGATGCATTCAATGATGCAGCAAAAGTGATGAAATCACATATTCCAGCTGCTAATACTCCAGCTCGAATTAATGTTCCAATAGGAAAAACTGTTAATATGCCGGCTAATGAATCAACAAAAACACGCCTGAAGCGTGGAAGACCTATAGGCTCAAAAGATTCAGCTCCCCGAAGGAGAAAAACAATGAAGAATAATTCTCTAGAAGAGTATGAAACACTTGAAAGACCCACAATAATAACTCCTACAGAGGAAGAAGCCCTTGAAGTGACACAAGTCCCTGAAGAAACTGACGTCCCTGAAGTGACGCCCGTGCATGAAGAACAAGTACATGGAAATGAAGAAATTTCCATAAATTATGCAAATTCACAAATATTGTGGGATCGAAAGCAAGTGCTTGTTGATGATATATTCTCATTTGCAGTAGCTACAGAAATCATTTTAGATAATGATTTAGAACCACGTTCAGTGGATGAATGCAGACGAAAAAATTGTTGGCCACAATGGAAAGCTGCTATTCAAACAGAATTAGATTCACTTGCAAAACACCAAGTATTTGGACTAGTAGTCCTAACCCCTGAAGGTGTTAAACCAGTAGGATGTAAATGGGTGTTTGCGAGAAAACGAAATGAAAGAAACGAGATTGTTAGATACAAAGCTCGTCTTGTGGCACAGGGTTTCCTGCAGAGACCTAGGATAGATTTTGAAGAGACATATTCTCCTGTGATGGACACAATCACATTTCGGTATTTAATTAGTCTTGTAGTCTCAGAAGGACTTGACATGCAGCTAATGGATGTAGTTACTGCATATTTATATGGAAAATTAGATACCGACATTTATATGAAAGTTCCTGAAGGACTAAAATTGCCTGAAGCAAAACCACGAAACATGTACTCAATCAAGCTAAGACGATCCTTGTATGGGTTAAAGCAATCTGGACGAATGTGGTATAACCGTCTTAGTGAGTACTTAATAAAAGAAGGATATGTCAATGATCCAATATGCCCCTATGTATTTATTAAGAAAATGGAACTCGGATTTACCATTATTGCAGTATATGTTGATAAAATTAATTTAATTGGGACTCCTAAAGAGCTCGAAAAGGCTTCCGAATATCTAAAAAGGGAGTTTGAAATGAAAGATCTTGGAAAAATTAGATATTGTCTCGGCTTGCAAAGTTCAAATGGGATACTTGTTCATCAAACAACATATGTTGAAAAAATCCTGAAGCGTTTTAATATGGACAAATGTCATCCATTAAGTACTCCAATGGTAGTAAGGTTACTTGACCCAAAGAATGACCCTTTTCGTCCAAAAGAAGATACTGAAAATCTTCTTGGTCCTGAAGTACCATATCTTAGTGCAATTGGTGCCTTATTATATTTGGCCCAATGCACTAGACTTGACATTGTATTTTCAGTTAATTTATTGGCCAGATTTAGCTCTGCACCAACTCGAAGGCATTGGAATGGTGTGAAGCACATTTTTCGTTATCTTCGTGGAACGTCAGACATGGGTCTATTCTATGCAAAGGATTCCAATAATGGTGCACAACTAAAGGGTTATGCAGATTCAGGATATCTTTCAGATCCTCACAAGGCTCGCTCACAAACAGGCTATGTATTCACTTGCGGTGGCACAGCAATCTCTTGGCGATCTACGAAAACAGACTTTGGTCGCCACGTCTTCTAACCACTCTGAGATTCTTGCACTCCACTAAGCAAGCCAGGAATGCGTGTGGATAAGGTCTTTGGTTCATCATATTCGTACTGCATGCGGACTATCTCTCATTACAGATGTTCCAACAACTATATATGAAGACAATGCAGCATGCATTGCTCAAATCAATAGGGGATATCAAGGGTGATAGAACGAAGCATATTTCTCCAAAATTCTTTTACACTCATGAGCTCTAGCAGAGACATGAAATTGATGTTCAACAAATTCAGTCAAAGGACAATCTTACAGATTTGTTTACTAAAGCTTTGTCGACATCAACATTCAAGAAGCTGGTGTATGAAATCGGAATGCGACGAGTTTGCGACCAAAATTCTTGAAATCTTGTACTTATGAGGGGGAGTAATTTTTTATGACATTTTGCGAACTGTACTCTTTTTCTTTCGCCTAGGTTTTGTCCCATTGGGTTTTCCTGGCAAGGTTTTAATGAGGCAGTGTCAAACGCATACACTATTATACGATTAAGTTACATTGTACTCTTTTTCCTTCGCTTTGGTTTTTTCCCATTGGGTTTTCCAAGCAAGGTTTTAATGAGGCAATTTTCTTAGCGTGGTGGTCATCCAAGGGGGAGTGTTGTGAATATGGTGGATAACCATCACTTCTCTAACCCATAACCTCCCCCACTCTTCTACTCCATAACCCCCTCATTCAACTCCATAACCTCCCCCACTCTTCTATTCCATAACACTCACATTATTGTCCCACTATCTCCCCCTCACCTTCTCTTGTATTCTATCAACCAACAAATATTAAATAAGAAATCTTTCTCTACTTCTCTTCTCTATATAATTGTGTGCTTTGTTTATATACTCTTATATATCATATTCTATTTAGTTAACAACACATTGTAATTTATAATTCTTCCTTGTAGGTCATAAAGAAAACAATCATTGTCCAATTAAACTTTTAAAAACACATGCAATCATAATACATCCTTTACTTTTCAACAAACAATTGCATGCAAATTATAAAAAGATCCCAAAAGATAATTGGACCAGAAATAACATGTATTATTTATTCTATAATTCTCCCTGGCATTGCTATCAATAATTAAGCATTTCATGCATGAAATAATATGATCACACCCTAAACATATTTATTTATTTACTATAATGACTAATCAATATATGCATGATCACAAAAATCATATTCCAGCATATTTTCCAAATGCAAGCATATTTTCCATCATCTCAAATATAATAAAATTATATAATTAGCTTATATTGATTTTAAATTTAAGAATCTGTATTCTTATTCACCGAGATTGTTGTGTGTGGCAAACAAATATTAGGCTAAACACAAATTCTTATAATTATCACATCATGAATATAAACATCAAATATATATAGTCATGCATGCTCTAAAATATATAATAAAAGAGATTAGAAAATTTATCCGGAATAAGGCCCTCTCACGCACAGGATTGAATGGCTCCTACCACTGAGAGATACGACCACAATACGTTTTGTTTTTCCGGGGTGCGAGCGACGGAAGAATCACGGTGAACAGACTGCGATCCTTTCAGACGCCCAGATCAAAGAAAATAGCTAGAAATTGATAATAGAATATTGGATTGACACAACCTCTCACTATTTTGTATTTGATGGTGGAGATGAAAACTTATTAGTGTAGTATATAATGAGAATGCATAAGCCCTATATATATACATTCACAACACATAGGTGCTACCAAAGTAATTTTCATTAAATGCCTTATAAAAGTAATATGGCAGTTTTGAACATTTCAAAAGACCAAAACGTTCAACAATAAAGCACCTATATAATGTTGAAATTAAACATTTATAATGAAGTTATAATCCATGCAATTATACGAGGAGGTTACAATTCATTATGAAACATTGAATTATGTATTTTGATCAAAATACCAACATGGTTTAGGGCTTTCCCACCCACAGAGAGAGCCCCTCAATCCAAAACATTATTTTCTATGTCATTTTTTTTTAATTTTATTTAAAAAAAATTGATCCATTACTGTTTTTCTTTTATTGTAGTTTGTTATTTATTTGTTTTTATTGGTATAAATATTTTAATTTGTTATTTATATGTTTTTGTACCATATTAGTTGTTATCAGTTGTGTTTAAAAATTATAAAGATAATTACAATAATATTACATGTGAATGCCAAAGCCCCATTTTTGTTACAGCAAAGGGGCCCAAGGCCCATTAGTCTAAGCATAGTTCCACATTTTTCTTTCAGTGCTGTTACACTCAGTTTTGTTCTCAGTCCAAAACACAGTCATATATATTTCATTACAGATTCAGTAAAGCATATACCTCGTTAGATGATGTATATACCTCACTAAATTTTTTCTTACACTTACTAAAAATGAGTTCATTCGACTCGAAATTGAGTGATATGCATTTTTTTATTAAAGCATATACCTTATTATTAGATGATGTTTAATATTTAAAAATAAATAAAAACATGTGAGATCTGAATTTTAGTTGGTGAATGTGATTGAGTATATCATTTTCCTTTTAGTAAACCTGAAAGCCTACTAGTCTAACATTTCACATCCTAACAATTGGGAGGGCAATTTTCTAAGGGGAAAAAAAAAAAAATTGGGATGGCAATAAAATTTAATCCCGGAGTCGGATCCTCTATGATTCAATACAGAAAGGAATACCTGTGACATGCATGTGAATGTGCCACATAGGTGAAACATGAAATTTTAAAGTATGCATGCATCACACACATAAAGTGATCCAAAACCTTGCAATGCATACACACATTAAATATGTTTTTTCAGCTTAAATGTCATCTTCACATTGACGCCACATGAGATCTCCCTTCGTTGCATCACAGAGGATCCTCGATCTCTCGCTTGAACCCTGAACTTTCTCCAAGGAGAAAGTGCCCTTCTACCACTTTGCTGGACAAGCGGTCAATGGAAAGTAGGGTGGAGCTCGTTAATGATGAATGGGGTAGCTTCTCCCAGTCCAAAAAAAAAGCTCTATGTTTTTAATGTTAAAACCACAGTTTTTAATTAATATCTATTGGGAAGGTTATCGTGGAAGCCACCAACAAACACGAGATCGAACATAAGAACGAAACATCACAACACACGAAGAACACAAGATATACGTGGTTCGGCCTAGGCCTACATCCATGGGGCAAAAAACAGAGAATCCACTTTGATAGTTGAGATACATTAAGAGACTCACAAACTCTCTCATAGAGTTACCCTCTCTTAGAACCCTCTCAACCTTCCCTTAGGATCTCTACATTGTATACATTGCATTGCCTTGCCATGAAACCCTAGAAGATATTTATAGAGATAAATAACTTCCTTCCCAAGTAATCTCTCAATTAACAAACAAATATTGTTCCCATTAATTAGGAGAGTGAACACTCTCCTAATTAACAAACAAATATTGTTTCCTATTTTAGGAGATTCACTTTAAATATTAATTAAGATCAAATCTTAAATAATATTCAACTCATTAGGTGTCCAACCTAATATGGTTTCATAATGGCCATCCGATGTGATACACCGGATCGAGACATAATCCCAACAAATCTCCACCTTGGCTCGTATCCGATAAGCTCGGACTTCCTCGAACCCCTTAGAAGATTTTCCGTTGATGTCTCCACCTTGCTCCATGTCGTCTTTGAAGCACGACCGCGCGAGCAACTATGCACCTCCACTTGCAATCAAGTGGTCTTCGACTTCCTTAAGCCTCACTAGCCTTCAAGTCGCTATCACGAGTCTTTTTGTGCGCTAGACCCGCTCCGCAGAACTCCACCTTGAATGGATTTTAGGAACTTCTTCCTCCGGACGTCTGCACCGCCCAATTTTGTTAGATCCATAAGCCTGCGCTCGCCTTATCATGGATCAACCCCTGAGTTGGACTCAGTAATCGCGCATCCTCAAGTCAATGCTATGACTTGATTTCACATGCATCTATTCCACGCTCCTTATGTGTTATATTTGTGTCACTTTTAACCTGCTGGTAACCGTTGGAGCATTCTGGCAGTTTTTCGGTTTTTACCGGTTTTCGATCGGAACCGCAAATTTTTGGACTGTTAGCCATCGTCCTAAGCTAGAGGACTCCGATTGGAAATCTAACTGCATATTTGGTGTCCTGGTGCCATTTTAGGCCTCTCACGAAAATTTCATCGAATTCCGGCATCGTTTACAAAAATTTCACAGTTTCGGGGCGTATCTGGGTTTTTAAGTCGCACACTATAAATAAGTGAAATCTAATTTCCGAGTTACTATTCATCATCCCTACCAAAGTGATTTTCTCTCTCCCCTCTCTCTTTTTCTCACTTTCAAGCCCCCTAGACCCCTCAAAACCAAAAACTCAAAGCACGGGAAGTGTAGATCGGGTCCACCGGTGTCTTCAAATCCCGTTTCCGGCGATCCTAGCCTCCCTGACCTCCCCTCTTTGTCCTCTGATTTGGCCCGTTTTGAAGGCCAAGGTATATCAGGGCGTGAGAGGGCCGTTGAGAAAGGTTTCGGCGCGCGGAGAGCGTCCGGACTTCGCTCCCTCCCTTGGTAAGCCCTATTTTCCCCTCTTTTCTTGTTTAGATGGATGTTAGGAGGTGGGAAATGAGGTTGGGTGGAGGTCGGAGGCGGTGGGTGGTCGTCGGAAGGCTGTGGAGGTGGTCGGAGGCCATTGGTGGCCGGAGGAGTGGTGGTGGAGGTGCTCGGGCAGGGTGGCTGGTGGCAGCAGCAGTGGCAGCAGCACAGGCAGCAGGCGCAGCAGCTGGCAGCGGCGCGCGCGCGCGTGCGCGCGGACGTGCGCGCGGGCATGCGCGCGGGTGGAGCTGGGCGCTGGCAGGCGCAGTCGGGCGCGCAGTCGCGCGCGGGAGCGTGCGCGCGGGTGCGCGGGTTCGCGCGGAGCGGGCGCGCGGGTGCGCGCGGGTGCTGGCGCGAGCGGGGGTGTGCGCGGGTGCGCGCGGGCGCGCGCGGGCGTGCGCGCGAGCGTGCGCGCGCGCGGGCAGGGCACCTGGGCACTGTGCCTGGGTGCTGGGCAGGGCGCCTGGGCATGCGCCTGGGCGCGGTGCTGGGGACCAGTGCGCGCGCGTGCTGGGGCGTGCGTGCAGTGCGCGCGGGGGCGCGCTGGGCTGGACGAGCGGTGCGCGCGGGCGCGCGCGAGCGTGCGCGTGCGTGCGGCAGTGCGTCGGGGCGCGCGGGCTGAGGCGCGGCGGTGCACCGGGCAGTCGGGCGGTCGTGCGGGTGGTTGCCGGGGGTGCTCGGGCTAGCGTGCGTGCGGGTCGTATGCACGTTTGCCCGAGTGTTAGGAGTTTAGTTGTGGGTTTATGTAAGTTCTTGTGTATTTTGTAGTATTTGTGGATTTTAACTCACCATATTGAATGTCTATCTTGCAGATCTAGACGGACGGTCGCGCGACGACCCAGATACTGGTGAGTGGGACAATCCAACCCAGTAGAGAGGCGTTATACGCACTTGGGCGTATACCGACCTCTCCTGGGGCACCGTGGATGTATATTAACCTGCAATAATATGTAATCCATGCTTGTATGATTAAATTGTAGAATGCATGCTACCCTAGACTTTGCATGTTAGGGACTTGCACCCTTAGGATATGTATATGAGCCATGCACCATGTCTCCTGTTACATGTTAGGAAACCTCGACCTGTGTATGCGTCCTACTAGTTTATTTATTCAATTAAATGCTAGTGTATGTTAAATCGCATGCCTTAGGTAATATTATCGGGAGGAGCCTTGCGAGGACAGCGGTGAGACCCGTGTTAGGGTACTCCGTGTTCCTTGTTTGGTTGTCGGGATGTCCTGTATCGGGACCTCAGGCTGCCCTCCCAAGGTCCTAGTCCCAATAATATTATAAGTAATGTTGTATGTTTGGTATGATTATTAGCATGAGTAGTGAATATTATAGGGGAGGGGCCTTGCGAGGACAGCGGTGAGACCCGGGTTAGGGTACTCCGTGTTTCTTGTTTGGTTGTCGGGGTATCCTATATCGGGAACTCACGCCGCCCTCCCGAGTTTCTTTCCCCCAATGATATTCCAACACTGCTTTTGATTGTACTATTTCCCCGCATCTTGGATATGCGCCCTGGAGGAACTCTGAAGAGTTCATGACATTTGAGTTGGAGAGATGTGTTGTCGGCGGATCCGAGTGGATCATATGCGTATGGATAGGCTGTCCTGTTCCCTGCGTTGGATCCGGTAGAGGCTACCCCCAGCGTTAGAAAGGCCGTCCTTCGGAGGACCCACATAAGTAGGCACCTCCTGATTTGGTTTCGGACTGTGCTGAAGTTGTGGGTGGAGACCAAGCGGCCTACGGAGTGGAGGAGAGACTACCGGTGGACTAAGGGTGACTAACAGCCTAGTCAGTCCCAAAATCCTATGTCACCTTTGGAAAGGTGAGGGTGAAGTGGGTTGGCGATGAGCGACCCGCTGGTTTTGTTTATGGTTGATTGTTAGTCCCAACATCCTGAGTCCCCTGTTGAGGGGTAAAGGTGAGGGTATGATCTGGGTTATGGAAATTGTGGATTAGAATGGATAAATAATGGAATTATGGTAAATATTGTCTGTGATGCATGGGTTGTGCTGTTCACTGAGCGTGTGGCTCACCCCTCGCATATGTTTTTCCCCAGTGGTCACTGAGCCTGAGCTAGAGCCGGAGCAGCAGTTGGAGCTTTCCGAGGGATTCCTTCAGTAGCGGAGCAGCGCTACGTCCGCGAGTGCCAGAGGCTATCAGCATCCCTTTTCTTGGCTGTATGTATTGTATTTCCGTGCTGAGCACGTGTTGTATATATTCAGTTGTTACTATGTATATTGGCTCTCACAGGACATATGATTGTGTATCGAGTCTGTAATATGTTTTGGATTACAGACTCAGTTTTAGCTTCCGCTATATTGTGTATATATTATGTCAGCCCTGTTTGATCTGTGTTGTCATTTTATTTGTGGTCTAGAGTATATATATTTGACCTCCTGTGTAGGTTTCTGATATATAAGATATACACCTGCCGCGTCCCGGGGACGGCCGCCCTGGGGCGTGACATTATGGATCTCCGAAGAAGATCTGGATCTTACCTCCACCTTGAACATGCCACACACACGCTCACGAGATGACTGGACACGCTCTTTTAACTGAACCACATGGGGTTGCTCCTCCCATACCAGGTTCAGAACGCTTTAGACCGTGTTGCACTGTTCCATCTTCTTCTGTACAAACTCCGCACCCACGCTTCACGTGATTCGCCCACGTGCCTCCGCGTGTCACTGCGAACTTTGCACCTCAAGCGTCTTTGCACGTCTGCTTCTCGGTGGATCTTGGACTTTGGTATCATCATTGCACACGTGAATAGATATGCCTCTTCCACCACCGAAAGCTCCATGCAACCTTGCATGATTTTTTTTTTCTTCTTCTTCGCATGAAACCATGTACGACACACCGTTGTTGGAGTTTCCAACAATACATTCGTCGATGGTATGAATTCATCGACCCGTGTCGCCATTAATCTTCGTTTTTCAAATCTCGTCCTCCTAGGTCGAAACCTGGAGCTCTGATACCACTGTTGGGAAGGTTATCGCGGAAGCCACCAACAAACACGAGATCGAACACAAGAACGAAACATCACAACACACGAAGAACACAAGATATACGTGGTTCGGCCTAGGCCTACATCCACGGGGCAAAAAACAAAGAATCCACTTTGATAGTTGAGATACATTAAGAGACTCACAAACTCTCTCATAGAGTTACCCTCTCTTAGAACCCTCTCAACCTTCCCTTAGGATCTCTACATTGTATACATTGCCTTGCCTTGCCATGAAACCCTAGAAGATATTTATAGAGATAAATAACTTCCTTCCCAAGTAATCTCTCAATTAACAAACAAATATTGTTCCCATTAATTAGGAGATATTCACTCTCCTAATTAACAAACAAATATTGTTTCCTATTTTAGGAGATTCACTTTAAATATTAATTAAGATCAAATCTTAAATAATATTCAACTCATTAGGTGTCCAACCTAATATGGTTTCATAATGGCCATCCGATGTGATACACCGGATCGAGACATAATCCCAACAATATCCACTATTCAATCAAGCCACTAACAACAGTAACAACTGGGTGAATTGTCCAAATACCCCACAAGCCAACCATCAATTATTTATGTGACCCTAACTTTTAAAATATTTTTTTTGTACCCCTTCAAACCACATCCTTTTTTTTTTTCACCCCTCCCCTTCCCCATCACATTTCACTTCCAATATCACCCTCGTCCCTAAAAACCCACACCCAATATCAAAACCATTTCTTCTTCCCCAAATCATCCACCGCCACTCCCAAATCAACGGCTATCACCCCCCCTTTCACATCCCTGTCGTTGTCACCCCCTTCCACATCTCGGCCGTCGTCCCTGAAAGTTAAAAAATATAAATTACCATTTACATAATCACTGGTATTTATACTCATTAGTTTACTTTACATAACTTGTTTTTGCTACTTGAATCAGCTTCTGTTATCTCTCACATTACATGATTTTACTTTTCATTTATAAATACAGCTTAACTTAATTACTGCTACATTTCATTGCCAAAGATGACTTTATCATGCATTTTCATAGTAAAAACTGAAGTTATAGTGTATTTATGTTTATCAAGTTGTAATTATGTTATAGTTGTTACATTGAATATGTAATGTGAATATTTATTGAATTGATAGGTTATGTTCTTTGTGGTATTTGTAATTAGATTGTTTCTTTTCTGTAAATGTTAGTTTAAATTATGTAAATGATGGTTTATATTCTGTAATGGGGGCTGTGACCACCGGGATGTGGAGGCGGGGCAGCGACGGCCAGAATGTGGAAGGGGAGTAGCGATGGTTGGGATGTGGAGGGGGAGGGGGGCAACAGCGGCTGATTTGGGGGTGGCAGCGACTGATTTGGGGAAGAAGCAGAAGAAATGATGATATTGAGTGTGGGTTTTAAGAGGAGTAAAACTGTGTTTATAAAAAGTGCTATGGTCTACAGAGGTACAAAAAAAATATTTTAAAAGTTAGGGGCACATTAATAATTGACTGTTGAATCTGAGGGTATTTGGGCAATTCATCAAAGAAGAATAAGGTGTGATCCCCCGACAACATCACCAAACACCTCGACACCCACCTTTCCATGTAAATAAAATTTAGAAGGAAAAATTACATAAACCAACCCGGCTTTTCATCAGGTGGCTAGAAAAACACATGCTAGAGGGGACTACATATCAATTTAGAGGCCGGCCCCGTCCATCCACACAAACCTTGCGCCCGCCAAAGAGCAGCCCCAGTTCACCACTATCCGTCTAGTCTCCTTTCACACATTTTCAATGTAGTATCTTTGACCCCCCCTAAATATGGTGCGGTTCCTTTCTAATCAAGTGGCCCATATCGCCGCTGGGATCCCCACTATGAGTCGCTCCCTTCATTTGCTGGCATAGCTCCTCAAGATTGCGACCTCCAAGCCGACACCCACTCACCCCGCTCAGCGGCAACCGGATTGCAGCCGTCGCTGAGCATTGACAGAATAAATGATCAGCTATTTCTTCACGGTCTTTGGATAGGTCGCATAGGGGAGAAACTTTGGGTCTCCATTTTTTGCGATGAGCTTTGGTGAATCAGAAGTTACGGTTTTTCTGGCTCAAATGCTTTTTAGTATGTTGTTATTATGCATAATAATATAATCACATGGTAATCATTCAACATTGCAAGAATATTTGGTAGCATTCGTCAGTGTACATCATATAGTGAGAATATAACTTCATTGTATCTTTAGGAGTATTTTTGCGTCTTAGTGCATTACACATACAGAAAAATAACGTCTTATATAAGGATGGTGACTCATCTCATTTTATGTGTACTGTACGTTATATGTGTATGAGCGGAGTCTGGACTCTCAGTGTTAAACTTACAAAGGATCAGGATCTAATAATAACATGCCACTTAAGTAGGGCTTCTAGAGATGACTATCATTCTTTGGTAGCTAGGACTCTTTTGATCCAAATTTGCTGTTGCTTCTTTATTTTGTAAAAAAATGTGCATTTGTAAAATTGCACCTTCATAGAAATACACTCTTGGATTACCAAAAAATAAAAAAAAGAATAAAAAAATCATGCCACTTAAGTGGCAAAAAAGACTATGATTTATTTAGGTAAAAAAAATCACGTGGCACAACTAAACTCATTTTTACACCGCCTAATTAATGATCTTCATATATGGATCATTTGTCTCCGTACCATCCCAATATCCCATCACATGTGCATGCACGTTGATGTGTAATTACATGAGTAGATATATATAGATAAACATTTGTTACATAATAAACAAAGAATAAGAAAAAAAGATCTTCTATCGTTCAATTCAATTAGCAAACCAGCTAGCACTCCCCACCCCACATGACATGTTTTACAAAAAAGAAAGAAAAGAGAAAATACAAGACCACCCCACAAATAATTAAAGGCAGCCCATCCCACATGGAGGCCCCTAGTCAGGAACTTCAAAAAGGTGGCTAATACAGTAAACACACACCACCACATGCAGGATCCAAAGAAGACCCAAAGAAGAATAACAAGGAAGTCAAGGAAAATAAAAGTAGGGTTAGTTGGCAACGTCCACAAACAGGCTGCTAAGGAATAATTGAGAGGGACTTCCAACTGGGTCACATGGCAAGGAATTCCCAGCACATGCAACCTGCCTGGCATCCCACATGCACACCCACCCACAATAAACACTTTTTACAACCCATCATGGCCTAATTCAATCATTTACACAATCACAAAGCAAAAACCACAGCAGAAGTACAAACACGAAGAGTCATTTCAGTAGATTGTTATGTTAAAATCGAGGCTTTTTTTATGCTCTTTTTTTTTGGGTAAGATTTAAGATGATGCTGAGGAGGAGGAGCAATTGAGGTGACGGGGGCACGTGACGAGGTGGTCGTTGGTGAGTCCGGCAGCCTGCATGAAGGAGTGGACGACGGTGGGGCCGACGTAACGGAAACCCCTCTTGACAAGTTCCTTGCTTATCGACTCGGATTTCGAGGTCTTGACCGGGATCTTCCTACATGACTTGTACTGGGTGACGATCGGCTTATGGTTCACGAATCCCCACAGATATGCGTTTAGCGATTTGAATTCGCTCTGAACCTGGTTTTTAGAGTAATGTAAGATGATTAGGATTACAATTTTTTCGATGAACAATCCATTTGAATAACTAAAAATTGTAGAATCTTCCAATAATCCACAAGAGATTGACTCTTTGGTTATAGTCATGAGTTTATATGACGTACATGATTTGTGGGTGTTTCTGTGCATTCTATTTTTCCAACTCATAGTAATAAGTGGCGTTGTCGTGTTTGGGAGTTGAGTTTTATTAATTGGTGTATTTAAGGGGTTGTCTACATTTTTGAGGGCCAAAAGATGTTTATATCAAGAATAGAAATTCCCATTTGCAACTGTCTCCTTTTGCATGGAGGGGGTCACCATCTTTGCAGTTGTGATTCAGGAAAAGCTAAAGTGGGTGTGCTTAAAAAAGCACAAAGAACTGTCAATTCTATTAATGATCTGTACTCTTCGATTAAATCTGTTTGAACAACTTGTTTTATCATTTCTAATGAAAAAAACATATCTCCATTATAGTAGGGAGAGACTCACATCAAGAATTCTGTCAGCATTGTCGATGATTCCTCGAACCTTCCCCAAATCGATCCGGTATTGAGCGCTAACAGAGGCAATCTGTCTCTCGCTGAATCTGGAGACTATCTCTGGATCGAATCCGGAGAATGCAATCCTACATAACACACCATAATTATATATTTGAACAACAAACATCTATAGACAAAAAAGGAAGGATTCACGCTGAATCTCATCAAGTCTTATCAGTTCTCAATATATTTATTATTTCACATATTTAACATGTGAAATTAGTGATAGAAATTAATCCTGATTGGATCTAATCAGAGAGAGATTTATCTTGGAATGCTCACCTGAAGTCATTGCGTTTCTTCAAGACGGTCGCCCAATCTGATCCAACCTGTGCTCCTGTCAGCACCAGCAACTCAAAGAGCATCCTGTGATACAAACATACAACTTCCATGATCATCACAATCTTGAAAATGTAAAGAGAAAATCTAAAGAACATTAAGAGAGAGAGAGAGAGAGAGAGAGAGAGAGAGAGTTGTATCACTTACTTGTCATCATGGACAGGGACTCCCCACTCTTCATCATGGTAGGCCACATATATGGGATCTTCACAAAAACAACAACAACATCACCCAACAATCCAAGCAAAAAAAAAAACATGCACACCCAATGAAACTGTTTATTGAAGAGATTTACCTGAATTGGAAGTGATGAAACTGCACCTCTTCTCTAAATGAGTGTTGACAGCCTCCAAAGGAAACTGATCAATCACTATTGGAGCAACCTTCGCCTTGGTTCGCCCGTAATGCGCGATCCTCATCTTGCGACGCGCCTGTGTCAGCGTCGCCTCCTCCCTCCTGGCCGCCGCAATGCTCCCTGGGACCTTAAGATCGACGGACGAAGACGAAGACGAAGAAGAATTCATCGAAGACTCGAGAGATATCACGCCACTAATACTCGAACCATTCGAATTCTTTCGAACTATCGATCTTGTTGGCGTCGCCAACTTTGGGGATGACAATGGCTTCTCATCGGTTCCCTTCGCAGATTTGCGGAAACTCTTGGGTGAAATTGGGGGCGAGAACCTCGTCGAGGCGGTTATGGTTTTGGGGACCGGTTTCTTAAGCGTTACGAGGTCTTTGGAGGTCGGAGGGACAACGACACGGTTGCAGGTGGGCTGTAAGACATGGCGTCCATCGACGGTGGCGAAGTGGCCCTGGCGAGACTTGACCATGGAATTGCACATTCTCTCTAGTAGTGTTTGTTGTTGTATAAGTATTGTGTTTTGATCTACTTTTGAAGAGGTTGATCAAGAGCAAAGAAGGGGAACAATGCAAAGAGAGGACTAGAAGGTTGGGAAGGATTGAAGAGGGGGGTTGTGGTATTTAAAGTGGTGTGTGTGAGAGAGAGAGAGAGAGATGGTGGGGACAGTTGATGGAGATGGAGGTGGAGGGGAGGGTGTAACATGGGAGGGTTGGGATCTGCCATACAGAGATGGCTTTTGGACGCGGAAATCGCTTTTGTTGGATTAAAATACTGAGTTTAGGAAAGAGACAGAGAGAGAGTCTGACAATGATAGAATTATGAGATGGAGTTAAAATAAAAAAAACCCCTGTTATTAATTTACTATATGTTATGTTAGGTTGAAATCAGTGATTGATGATTGGGCGCTTAATTTAGGAGACTGGATTTTTCTTGTCCATTTTTAAAGTTTTAGTTGTCTAACTTTTGTGTTATGTGGATGACATTAATGTAGTAATGTATCAGTGTTGTATATGTACTGTATTTTAGATTAGATAGTGTAATCTAAAAAAGTTAAAAAAATAATCCCTCCTCCCCTTTCCATTAGAGCCTGTCTATCACCACCAACCCAAATGCTCTCTCCTCCAACCCAATAAAAATTTAAAACATCTTATATTAGGCACTCATCCCACCAATTTCAGTTGAAACAAATCCAGTCATACTGGAGTGTCTAATATGACACAAGGTGTGTCACACAAAATTTTTCAATTGCAATATTTTAAAAGTGACGCGACACACCTTGGGTCAAAGTAAGTTGTGCAGTTCGACACACTCTGAGTCAAATCATAGTGTCTACTATAACATAAGGTATGTCGCCCAACACTATACAATTGACAATAATTTAATTTTTTTATCTATCATAAATACATAAAAAATAAATATCATAAATAAACAAAATTCATGTACATAGTAACATAAGTTAATTCACGTACATATCATGCACATTTACAAATCTAATAATTCTTTTGTTGTAAATGAAAACATAATATTGACATAACAGTCTTCCTTGTTCAACATTCACACATCCAAATTCAACCAACCAACACATCCACATTATATTTTGGCTTTTGAACAATGTATTGAGTAAAAATGTATTAATGTGGATGTGTTAATTAATTGAATTTGGATGTATACATGTTCAACAGGGAAAACTATTATGTTAATAGTAGGTTTTTATTTGTGAAAAAAATAATGTATTGAATTTGTGAATGTGCAGGTTGGATATATGAATGTTGAATTGACTTATATGACCATGTATACGAATGTTGTTTATTTATGGTATTTTATTTATTGTGTATTTATGATATTTATAATGGATAAAAAAATTAATTTATTGTCAATTGGATAGTATTGGGCGACACACATTGAGTCATAGTAGACATTCCAGTTTGACTCAGAATATGTCAAATCAAATAACTTATGGTGACTCAATGTGTGTCACATCACTTCTAAAATATCGTAATTGAAAAATTCATAGGTGACACACATTAAGTCATAGTAAACATCCTAGTCAAATCGAACAACTTATGATGATCCAATGTGTGTCACGCCACTTTTAAAATATTGTAGTTGAAAATTCTCAGTGACACACCTTGGGTCACATTAAACATCTCAGTATGACAAAATTTATGTCAAGTGAGGTTGGTGTGATGAGTGTCTAAAATAAAATGTTTTAATTTTTTATCAGGTTGGAGGGGAGAGTAATTGATTTGGTGGGATTAGACCAGCTCTTTCCATTAAGGTAAGCAATTTTTGTTGAACAATGTAAGTCTCATCACATGTGTGGGTGGGACTATTTTTTTCTCTCAATTGTACTTCACATTCTATTTTTCAACCCGGCATGTACATAAATACATTTTTATGCATGGTAGGGGCATCTATCAAAATATTTTTGGATGAGCATCAAATTGATCATGGTTTTCATACAATGTACGTGATCATTTTTACTATGTTAAACCATTTAAGGTTGTTAAAATTTGGGTTGTTGAAACTGTACCTAAAAGAGTAAATTTATATAGATGTTAAAATGTCAGTTATGTGTCAATAAACATGATGGTTTGGTTATAAATGTTAAAATGTCAGTTATGTGTCAATAAACATATGGTTTTGTTTTCTCTCAAATTTAAATGTGAATTCACACATCAAATAATTATTTTTAAAATTTAATCTCTTGCAAAAGTTGCAATAATAATTTAAAAAAAAAATTAAATCATGTGCAGTTTACAACAGTAATTATAGGAATGACTAAGGGTCAGTTTAACATTCATTCTCATTCTGGAATACCCAAGAAAACTCTATTTGGAATCCTCCATTCATGTGTTTATTCTTGGATATTCCGTGCAAAATTTCTCTTTCTATGAAATCTAAGAGAACTGGATTCTTGAAAAAGAAAAATTTTTCTTCTGAATAAGAGTTACCAAATTATCCCTAAGTATATAAAAGTTTGGGTAAGGTTACTGTTGGTGTTTGATGAAGAAGTATGGGATAATTGGAGATGGAGTGGTAGAAAAGGAAAGGTGAAGTGAAAAAGCAACCAATTATTGGAGACTTCCTTTCTAGCTGGCCAGAGAATCCCAATCCCTATCTATGGAAGCTCCCTTGTCATGTGCTTATATGCTTTGCCTCAACTTGCCGATAAACATGGAAGACCCCCAACTATGTGTATATATAGCTTTAATTTTGTTTAAGTACCAACGTGGGGTTGAGTATTTGGTGTACAAGGAAAATGTTAGAATAGAGAGAGACTATGAATAATAAGACATAATTCTATTAGAGATTCTATTAGAGTGTGATCAAAACCTTTATATAATAATAGTATAGGATAGTGTTACATGTGTAACACAATAATACAATACATGTATAATTTAACACCCCGCTTAAACTCAAAGTGGATCAAACAGCGTGAGTTTATGAATAAGAGACTAGAATCGAGGAACTGGTTTGGATTTCGTAAAAATATCAGCAAGCTACTCAGCAGAGAAAATGTCCAGAAGCGTAAGTGTCTGAGCAAGAAAGTGCTGACGGATGAACTGATAGTCAATCTCAATATATTTGGTTTTCTTATGCAAAATCCGATTGTCAGTAATCTGAATAGCACTCTGATTATCACAATTTAGTAGAGTAGAACCAGAAATATCAACTTTAAGATCGGCCAAGAGACATCTTAGATGAACAATCTCTTCGGTCGTGATGACCATGGCCTCAATACTCGGCTTCTATGCTAGAAAGAAAAATTACATCTTGTTTTTTTGTTGCCCCAGGAAATGAGGGAGTCCCCAATCTTGTTTACACCACCGCGTACCATGCGCAATACTTGTATGTTTTGATTTTTTTATAAATAATAAATCACATATAATGAAATATATATTTTTTACAAAAAAAACTTTATTATATTTTTATAACGAATCACATACATCTATTCGTTGGAGAATGTAAAAAGTTGACATTAATACCCCATTGGACAGCTAATGATGTATATGAGATAATATGCGGGACTGTATTGCAGACTATGTGCAACATTTATCTGATTATAAATATGTGATACTTCCCCATTCATGTTCACATAAAAAGAAAATTTTAAGTTAATACAAAAGATCTGTAGATAAATATCCACAGGATAAAAAGGGATATGGGGTCCCTCCTAGGTGGGGGCTGTATTGAAGCCATACACAAATGTCATGCGTGCTATGGGAAATTAACCATTACACCACAACATAAATGGCTCACTTTTTAATTTTTATAAAGGAATGGTAGTATGGTACTCTCTATAGTTTTTATAAAGGAAGGGTAAAAATGGAGTATCAAATATCAGTTTGAGTTTGTATTTCCCTTTGGGCCTTCTTATCTGAATGAGATGATGCCTATCTTTTTCTTTTAAAAAGGAAATCACAGTGTCAGAGATAGAAATGTTCATCATTGTGTTGACACAATGACTCCTATTAGAGCTAGATCTTAGGCGCTATAGAATAATAACAAAAACAAGTCCAAGCAAAAACACATTATGTGGTTCAGCAAAATTGTTCAGGAGAAGATATCGATTTGATCACCATCAAACTGTAATCATCAATTTTTCGATATCTCGCCTCAACACCATCTATTTCTCTCAAAACAACCCTATATATAATACATCTTTTTTAAAATAATAATCTTTCTTAACATTAACAATAATAATATTAAAAAAGAAATACAAGAAATTAAAATACCATTAGAAAAAATTCAAGCCCTCAAAAATTAATATACCTATTTGTGTTAGAATGTAAAGCATCTCACTTGTGAATTGAGCCGCGCATGGAGAATAACGAAGATAAGGTCTTTCAAGAGAAACATAAAAGTAAAAAATTATTTGAAAACAATATGATGTAGCACATGTGAGCTAGGGGCACTCAATCAATTCTTTCTAGTCTTTCTAGGAATGGAATATATGTTCATAGGATCAGAAGGATTTGGATTTGATGGCTAGATATACGAGTTTGATTATTTTATTTGACTAAGTTTATAGACACATTTTGTTAGTGAGTAAATAAGATTTTTTTTTTTGGGTGGGTAAAGGTTTTCTATTGTTTAAGAGGGGAATATACTAAAGGAGAAGAAAGCCTTACATTCAAAATTGTTCTAGCTTGCTTGTAATACCAATTTTTTTGGTTTTCCATGTATAGGTTTTGCTGGAAATAACATGAAGAAAAATGGAGGTTTTAAGAACACACTTGTTTTTCTAGCTTTTTTTTGGTTTTCCATGTATTGGTTTTGCTGCAAATAACATGAAAAAAAAGTTTTTGGTTTTGTTGGACCATCAGGTCACTTTGTAGTGATAAAAGAGGATCCAGACTTTTATTCTACAATTTTTTTACTATTTTGATTTTTTTAAAGCATATATTTATATAATGAAATGAAGTATATACCAAATTGAATAAGTATATAGTTTTTTTTTTTTTAAAAAAAAATGGAAATAGAATTAATTTTTCATACCTTTGAATTTTGATGTACTCTCCCCCATGATTTTTAAATATATATTTACACATTTGTAAATAATATTTTTGGTGTATCAATTTTATATAATAACCATGTGTGCATGGAATTGATAGATTATTATATTCATTGGAATATATTCTTTTTCTTTTATAAAAGTATCTATCTCATTCGATGATGTATATGATTTTTCAAAAATAAAAATATGTGTGGTCTGCGTTTTGAACTGTAATTTAAATGAACTGAGTGTGACATTTTTTTATAAAAAATATATCACCGGAAAAAAAAAAGAAGTAAAAACGAAGCTCTCTTCTTATTTGAACATTACATACACTTGGCCTTCTTTGTATAATGTAAATATAGGGTCAAATTTTGATGATACAGACTTCTATAACCCTCTACATATTAATTTTCAAGTATCTTACGAGTTTCCATACCATAATTTATTCATTTTAATTATATATATAACAACTTATAAATCATTAAACATTCCATTGTACATAATTGATGAAGCATCAACCAAAAGAGATCGAGGTGGAGGATTTCTATTTTACATAAAGTAGTTGACATGGATATGTATTTTTATTTCATGATTGTGTAATCATTATTCATGTGAGGGTACAAAATACAAATTTATTTAGGAGTTGTTCTTAATTAATAGAGATATTTTTAGTGATTATTTGATAAATGATATGGAATGAAGAAAACTCCTAGATTTGATGGTGAATTAACTAGAGATAATTAAGAGTCACACATAGGAGATCAATTATAGCCTAACATAAAGATATAAATAAATAACCCAAACCTGATAGAGATCGATTGACAATTTGGATAATGGGTTGTTCTGTTTTTAAAGTAAATTTTGATATTTAAATAAAAGCAAATATTTTTGAAGAAAAGAAAAAATGTGTGCACACATGCATAAAATATAAGAGAATTGACAATCTTATATGCAGTCTCATTTATGATCCTAACATCCTTGAAACATGTACTTTTATAAAACCATAATATGCATATTCTAAAGGTATTGTATATGCTCATTTAAGAGAAAAATATATATATATATATATATGTTTGCGTTTATCTTATTAGCAGAATGGGACTCACAACATGTAACAACTACATGTAACATCATAGTTGTATTGGATAGCTTCTCTTTAGACATATAGACATATATAACAGCATTAATAGGGTGTACCATATCTCTAACCACTACAAAGACCTGATATTCTATTAGCCTCCAACAAGCCAAAAAAACAAAAACCAATTCCTCCATTTCACCCTATAATTAATTCCATTAGAGAGTGCCTCTACAAAGTACTCACCAAGCCTTTTAGGTGATCACCCAACCCAACCAAGATCTTCCTCTAAAAAATGTGGGTCTATGAGGAGAATTTGAGCACTGGCAAACACACCATGCCATTTGATAATTAAAGAGTTGTCTAGAAGTAGGTTGTGGGTTTATTTCAACTGCATAGCACATGTTTTTGTGTGTTTTTTTTAATACACAGTGAATACGTTTGGGGCTGTTACATTAATATGGACCTTATCAGTCTCTCTACGCATGCCAATTGTGGGACATCTTATAACTACATGGGAGGTCTAACTTGCAAAGGCCAATGGACCTTGCCAACCCTATATTGTGTTAGTGGAATAGGAGACACTTGTAGGACCTTATGCGCCTTTTTCGCTTGACCGTTTGGAGCGATAATTCACTAATTATTAACCTATCCATGGAAGACGGGGAGTGATAGACCTTGGGTATTACTGTCTCTGCTGCTGGTGTTGATATTGGTGATGTTACTGCTTTGAAATGTTTATAAATTGTTAAATAATAGGATTTTCTGATTGCCAATTAACCTTGTGTCAGGAACTCAAAATTCGATAAACCTTGTAAGAAATTTGTATCGTAGGTAAGTGTTTTACAATTTCTAATTAAATTTTATTTTATGAACGCGAGTAAAACTTAAACTTAGTGAGGCCAAAAAGATAGAGTGTTCATCTATTAACTTGTCAAGAGGTGGTTCATGTATATATGTGAATTAATATCACATAAACACCTGAAAAAGTTTGCTCAAATCTTACTTCAAACAACCAAGGGATAAAATTTTATGGTGAGGAGTATGGCTGTGACTTGTAAAATCTTACTTCAAATTTTGATAATTTGTTCTTATATAGACTTTAGATTAGAAATTTAGAATGAAAGGTCACATCTTCACCTAGTAGGATAATAGAAGTGTAATTCATAGTATCTCACATTTGATAACTCTATTAATATTAATTTATTAATTAAGGAATTAATTTGATTAAAAAGCTGAAAAATGGATAACATGAAATAGAACCCTTGTAAAGCTGAAAAATAATACAAGTAAGTTAATTTCATTTTATATGCATTGGTATCATAAACCAATTTTTTTATTCATGGAAAGGCAAAAAAAAGTGGAAAAGAAAATTTTCAATAGGCATTCCATAGTTCCATCCCATGCCTATCCATCACTTAATTATTTATAATTTTTAAATGAAATTGTTATTCATGAGTATAACTGGATAACTCTTATTCTATTCAAAATGGTTATCCAAAATATAAATAAGCTCTGCTCAATTTCCTTTTTTCTTTGTTAATTAAAAAAGATTCAATCAAATCATTGGGAGACATTTGTTGATATTGATAGAGATACTCTGTCTAGTATCTGTATTTGAAATAGAGTAGAACTATTCATTGAACAAGCAGAACTATTAATGAATTTGTCTTTTTGAGCGACAACTTGAATCTCATCATTAGAACTCATCAATTTTGCAGTTTTGTTGTTCTCACAAATGTCACACTCATCTCTATTGTCTTCATCAATCAACAATAAATCATCCCCTCATAATTTTTTTTTTTTTAAAACCAGGGTGCTCGAATGTATTTATTTATTTATTTTTATTTTTTTTTTGCTTCTATTCTTCTTATCAGCCATTCAATCATGGTCTGTTTTGTTAATATGTCGAAATAGATATGCCAACATTCCGTTCAATTTTTTTTTTTGAAAAATATAAGGGACACTCGTTCATGCATTCTCTTTCATAGATGACCAACATGTTTTTACTTTATTTTAAAAGCATATGCTTATGTATATATGAAGGATATATACGAATGAAATGAATACATAATTTTTACAGTTTCTAACATAGTAGAGATAGAATTTAATGATTGTGTATTTTAGTGCAAAATATGAAAAGGAAAAGTATATATCCTAGTCCCCAATCATTTTGAATTTTATAAAATATATATGTGATTAATAAAGTATATACTATTATGAACAATGAAGTGTATACCTAAATAAACTAGTGATAAAGTTTTAATTTTTCATATACTGCATCAGTGGAGTATATACTGCATTAAAACAGTATGCACTCCATTTGTAGAGTGTATTTGCTGTTGAAGACCAATCTCTGTGCTACATACGAGATTATAAAATGGGCTGAAATATTAGAGCCCAAATGAAAATTTTAATTAAGACACACGTGCAGCTTTATATACAGTCCTACCTTTTTTTTTAAGACCATCAATTTTCATAAAAATGAAATACATACTCTAGCTATTGAACTGTATAGGTTCATTTACATAAGAAATAAACAATTACATGTGACATATAATGAGATACAAATCTTATTGGACATATATATGAATGAGGTTGTATAAGACTCAGTATACCAGCATCCATTCCCAAAAAAAATTACTCACTCACTCCACCCATAACAAACACCAAACTAACAAGAAAGATGGACCGACCACAAAGCCAAGGCATGTGGTGCATCAGTTGGGAGTGAGTGGAAAGCCTAACTGCCACTGTTCTAAGATATAGATTTTTTTTTTCTTTCACATGCTAAGTGGGGAAGTTAGGGTTGAGGGAATATATGGAGAGATGCATGTGGGGGAGGAATCCTCAATCAGAAGACAACCCATATGCTTCAACACCTACATAGGCTATAGAGAGGGTTCCACCATATCACCCAAGAAGACATGGTTGGTGCTAACTTGTAGGGTTGGATTTAATTTAATATTGTCTAAATTCGACTTAAAAAGGATGTAGATTGCACATGTTTTTCAAATAATAGTTTCTTATTGTTAACCAAAAGGGCATTGTTATACACGATCATGTTTACAGCCTGGTTGTAGTCTCATATGCCTTGTAAGGCTATTTTGTATTTTTCATAAATTGATTTTTTATAATTCATGTTTAAGTACATTATTTTTTAAAAGTATATGTAACTAATTAGATAATATATGCTATATTTGAATATCAAAATTTGTAGGTGAAGCTGTAAACTGGGTCGTGTCTAACATTTTCCCAAAATAATAAATCAATAACTTGGATAGAATTGGTGCAATTTTGAAGCTCAAAACATTGCCCATGGGGAATAGCCCATTCAACCCACCAACTTAACCAACCATGTATAGAAGTGGTTCCTCATAGATGCTTGTAACTGGTTTTGCCATTATTTTCCCTATGGTAACTGGTACCATTTAGTGTTACAGTACTAAAGTCTTGCCACATATTTTAGTTTCAGAAAATATTGTAAGTTGTAGTGCTTGGAAGACTTGCAACACTATAAAGAAATTCGGTCTGATTTTGTCACTGAACACTGCTGGTAGACGATATTGCTTTTGGAACCTTGGTGCATCACCCAAATTTAATTTTGTTTTGGTATGGATTGAAAGTTAGTGAACTAATTTAATTTGGTTAATTTGGTCTAGTTTTGATTTCACTTTAAAAAAAATCAAAAAAATTGAACTGAACCGGAATAAATTTAAATCAATTATTATTTAATATATTTAAAGCCATTCTTTTATACTTAAACACTATACTAATAGAATAGAACCCACTAATCTATAGATTTTGCATCATCCCCTCTTGACACATCCTAATCATCCAATGAACTCTACTCTTTCTTGTCTCCACCTTTCATTCCTTTAAGTTGTTAGAGGTCTTGAATCATCCAAATAAAGCTATGAGAATTGAAAAATGAAGATATAAAGATCATTTTGCAATTTTTTTGTTGTTAGAGATTGTTTTTTTGTGATACAGTGGTGATTATACATATTCTAAACACATTGTTCATATGTTGTATATTTTTATTGTTTTGTGCACCTTTTAGCCTTGTTTGTAAAGAGATTTAACAGTTCGATTCAGTTCATTTTACACAAATAATTCGGTTCGGTTTATGGTTCTACCACTTCGGTTTTAACTTCGATTTGGTTCAGTTTTGGGCAAGATGATAATATGGTTCAACATGGTTTCACAATAAATCGACCCAAAATGACCAATTTGCACCCAAGTGTTAAAAATAAATTTTTAACAGGGTGGGATTCTAGATTCACAAGGTGGAAGTACCAGCTCCCTTTCAAGAAACCAAAGAAAGCTTTTTTGTAAGCCAGTTTTAATTCCAACTTTTTGGGAAAATCAAAATTTCAAACTCACTTCCGAAAGTTTAGTAAGTTTCTGGAGACGTCTTAATCCAAAAGCAATTCAAGGAGTATTCACCTAGATATGTATTAGTTTATTATTGCTGGAACACTCTCTTATACCACAGTATATATAAATCTATAAATGAAATATCTAGTAGAATATATAGTTTCATATATTTGTTAGTATATATATTCAAGTGTTCGGTCTGCAAAACTGATCTGACTGTAGGAATAACTAAGCCCCTGTTTGGTTGCACATAATTTCTGAGCTTATTGAGATTAAAGCTGATAATCAGCATTAATTATGTTTGGTTGGATGACAAAGAAGTACTACTTAAAAACCTCAATCAGTAAAAAAGGACCCCTTTTTTTCAGTTGGGTTTACCTCACTTAAAATACCGTGAAACGCGTTATGTTATTCGTTCTCTCGGTGAAAAGACGATATTGCCCCTTCAAACATCAGTTTTTTACATCGGGTATTTAAACCCACGCCCACTCAAACTGCCCTCTCTCTCCTCCTTTTTCATTGGGCGATTCCAACCTCTTCGAGCCCCTGTTTGATGAGAAAACCCTAAAACACACCGAGCTCCTTCGATCTATGGTTTCTTCTTCGGCGAATACCAAAATCACACACCGGTAAACCTCTTCTGACAGATCTCCTTAAATGTTGTGTTGATGTTTGTCGACTAAACCTTCTTCTCCGATCTGCTACCTCCAAACCCGACACAAAAGATACGGGGGCCGATCTCCCTCTCATTGTCTCCGACAAACCCTCCGACACTCCGATCTTCTTCATAGCCTCCTAGGATCTCCTCCACAACCAACGATCTAGGTAAAACCGAGTATTTCCCCTCTGTTCATGCCTATCTTCTTCGGATTTGTTGATCTAATGTGTATGATAGTTGAATATGCATTATATTCGTGTATGGCATCTTTATGTGTTGATATATTGTCATAGGATGTCTGATTTATGAGGCTCTAATTTGTTGGACACAATTTATTACTATTTAGGGTTTAATGGAGATGAATCTATAGGGTTTGATCGGTCAAAAAGAGATTGCTTGCATGCTGTGGGTAGATGAGATTCATGTAGGAGATTGATTGCTTTTTTGTGGAAAACCTGATTGATAAAAATGGGATTGTCTGTACATTATCATTTTATTCATAGGTGATGCATAAAGATTTGTGGTACTTTCTCAATGTTGGATCATCCCATGGGGGTGAGTTAACTGTCTATGTTCTTAAAAACTTGATTGGTTGTTGATTTTTGAAGAAGTTGAGTGGGGTTAGGAATTTAAAACCTGAGTTTCCAACTGAGGTTCAATCTATACATATGTCCCTAAATGATGAGTGTAGGGGAGTTTGTGAAGCATGTAAAATTTTGTTATGTCCCTAAATGATGCAATTGAGATAAAAAAAAAAAAAAAAAAAACTATGCAACAACCAACCAGGGATAATTCAACAATAGTGGATGTCCATGCACTAGTACCAGCAGATTTTAAAGGGAAATTGTGTTGTTTTGTAGTTCTTAGTTATTTTTGCAATATGATGATTAGAAGTTATAAAAATATCCATAAGTATTGTGCCTTTCCTACACTTCAGATGTTTGTGTTTCAAAGCATCCTTTCATTGATCCAAAGAGCATTATTCAATTGACTTATGGCACATTAAAGTTTCATACAAAATTATACACATGCATCCAAAGAGCATTATTTAAAACATATATTAATGTTATCAGTGGTGTTAGTGTTTGTTAATTGAATTTACTTTCAATATTATGACATATTAGGGGATGAGCATGCTTAAGTTTAGACAAAAGTAAGGTCTCCCAATGGCTTTCACTGTTGGGGAAGCTTTGATTGAACTGAACAGTGTGTGATGTTTGAGTCTGAGTGTGATAATGGGTCAGGCAGAATAGGCTGTATTAAGTTCCTAGTGCTATTAGTTCTCCATTTTAGAAATACAAATAAAAAACCCATATCTACTGTAAAACGGCCCGTGGTTATTTAATATAATACGCATGTATTTTTAATCTAGAATTTGATTAATATATAGTATGCCAGTATTAAAAGAATGAACAAGAAACTTTGTATTATGTCCTACTGTTCTATAAATGGATTAATGTATCATCTTGGAATTTGTACAGTCTTCAAATGTGTGTGTGTTCGATCTCTATAAATCAGGCCTCTGCTGTTAAAGCTGCTTCTCAAAATTGCATAGCATTTCTCATCCTTCATTATTAAATAATGAAACCCAAAGTCCAGTGTTCTAATAAGTGCACTTGTCTTCACTGATACATATATCTTTATTTTTTTTGGTGTTTCCATATTGATTTGTATATTTCGGTTGGATGCAAGACCATCGTAATTCTTTCATGTGAGCGGATACATTGCCCAGGACGGAAGAGTTTCAAGATAACCAACTGCAAATCCTTAGGAAGGTGGAGAAGGACAATGCAAGACCACGGCCAACACATATCTGTAACATGTTAAGAATACCTCATCTGTGGGAGCGTTGAAATCCAAAGAGTAGTGCTTATAATTAATAAATATGTCGGACAAATTAATTTAATTGTCTTTTACTTGTCTACGTGAACTTTTTATGTTAAAATGAAACATGCTTATTGGTGCACATTTGTAGAATTTAGGCTACTGCCAAACTCTTACAAAAGGGGCCAATGTTGGTTTTTTGCTGTCCTTTCTTTCGAACGATGGCATTTGGATGTATTTGCAGTTCAATTGAAGAGTCTTTGTAATCCTATGCGATGTGTGAAAATATATAATTATCACAGTTTTCAATGAATTAAACAAAAACCAATATATTGTTTTTCAACGTGTGGGTATCCAGGCTGTTAATCTTTTTTGTTTTTCAAAGGGTAGGAATGGTTGATGTATTTTTAACATGTATTAAAAGAATAATTTTTAATATCTAAAAAAAAAAAAAGCATTTTTTCTTCATTTCAACCAAACATCAAAATAACATTCAGCACTTATAAAATAGTCCAAAATACCCTTCCAATAAGTACATATGTTAAGTGATCAACCAAACACACTTATCTAAATAACTGCTTAATATTTTCCGTTGAACCAAACACTTTTTTTTCAAAACTCTTAAAGATTATCATCAGAACCTCTTTCTGCACTTATTAATCAGTACTTAAAATCCGCATTCCGCTGCTGCCAAACATCATCTAAATATAACATTTTCATTATTGTCGGCCTGTAAAATTTCCTTCTATGTCCATCATCTAAATGTATTGTTTTTCTTCCTTTAAGAGTTTCTAGAGGTTCAACTAAGGTAGGATGAGAAGATTTTCTGTCACACGGTCCCAAACAAGCCCCTTCTAATACGAGTTATTCTTTCTGAAACAAAAGCAAGATTCATTGGGAGTCTATATGAGGACTCAAGCTCTCCTCTGTCTAAGGCCTGTAGGGATCTTTTCGGTGTTCTCTTTGTTCAAAAGACTTCTCTCACTGTCTAGGTGAAGTGGTCACCTCCTACTATTAGTTGGGAAAAGGCTAACTCATATGGATCTATCTGAGGATCGCTTTGGATACGGAGCCATCACCAGAAATTCCTCTAGAGATTGCATTCAAGCTGTTGCAGCAAGAACACGGGCTGCCTCCATTAATCTTTTGGAACTAAAGGGCATTCTCGCTGGAATGCGCCTGCGCAAGGGGAACACAAGTAAAGTTTGGTCGGAATCCGATTCCACTACTACAGTTACCTAGGCATAGGCCAAGGGACTCATTCCTTGGACTGTTCTCAGGGATCTGCGTGAAATCAAGACTCAGGTGGCGCTTCTGACTGACTAGAAGATCAGCTCCATCCCATCTTAGTTTACTCATCTCCCTTATAAAAGTTATTGAAACTTTACTTTCTTCTATTGTAAAAGCAGTATATCAGAGTATCTATTGGGGTTGTCCCATGCCCCTCTGTAACCCCCAATTCTTTGAGTTTCTGATGTACATTTTACAATTTATATATAGATGCAATGAAAAATTCACCAAGCAAAAAATAAAAAAAAAGTAGGACGAAAAATATTTGGAGTCTAGTCAATGAAAAAAAAAATTCCAAACATTTTCCTTCGTTTAATCACCAACGACGATTAAAACTGCAAAGTTTATATAACTAAACAACTGATTAAAGTCCCATTAAAATATCATTTATTTTATCTGCAACAACATTTTTTAACATATGGGGCTGTGAGTCTGTCACATTAATATGGACCTCTCTCTCTCTCTCTCTCTCTCTCAATGACTCAATGGTGGGACATCTGATACTGACTGGGAGGTCTAGCCTGCAAATGCCAAGGGACCCTGCCAACCCTCTCTTGTGTTAATTTTGTAGGAGACACTTGTAGGACCTGGTGCACCTGTTTTGCTTGATTGTTCGGATGTAAGAAGGACAATAATTTGCTAATGTAAGAGGTAGACTTTTAAACTACTGCTACAGAAGCTACTACTGCATTGAAAGGTTTATAATTTTATTAACTGATAAGATAGGAATTGTGCGAATTGAGCTTTGAAAAAACCGGTTATTAATTTCCATAAAGAATGACAAATGATTAAATCTTGGGAGCACCTAATCTTAAAAAAATAATAATAATAATAAAATAGAAACTATAGGGTCCAATTTTTAGCAAGTCAGTGTACTACAGAAGAGAAGAGGATCCCATCAACATTACGAGGGGGGCTCTCTGACAATCAAATCATTTTTTTCACTTTTTATAAAATTGTATTCACATCTTATTTATTCTTTATTCACAACATATTAATGGTCAGCTCAACAACAAAAAATAATTTATTTTGCTATATTGGAATAATTCTATATTTCAAAATAGCTTATGTCGTTACCTAATTAGATAAAATTACGAGGTCTAGATTCAATGGTCCAAATTGATTTTAGACCAGTAATAAATAGAGAAATCATTTTATTATTTTTATAAAGGCCCTGTCCTTTTATTACGAGTCTACTTTAACTTGATCATTCAATTGGTTATTGTTGGGGTTATCAGATTGTTTTCCCTACCTAGATTAAGAAATTGGTCATACTGAGAACCCGAACCCAAAAAATAATTCAAATTGTACTTCATATATAAGATAAGATTTTGGACCCTCAATTTTTTGTCCTTTATATAGACTTCATTTCCCCAAAGCGGTAGTAAAAGTGTAGTTGAGAGTCCAATTTTTTATAACATTAATTATTCTTTTATTTTATTAAAATATGTAATTAAAGTGTAATGAAAGAGCTGATATTAAGCGTAACATTTGCCCCGTTTTGTAAAAATAAAATACGTGGGATTCGTATTCAAGCTGAAAAATAATACTAGCTATTAATTCATTTAATATTCGCTCGATTTGATTCGGTTTTTGACAAACTCAAATTGAATCAAATTATATTCGTATAAAACCCGAAAACCAAACCAAATCAAAACCAAACCGAAAACTCAAAATCGAATCGATTTTTGTTTGATTAACTCGAACTAAATCGAACCGAACCGAACTGTTAAAGATAAATATATATATACCCAATTTTTTTTATTTTTTTTTTGTCATATCAATTTGGGTTGGTTAGAGTTTTTGGGAGGGTTGGTTGTCAACTTTACATAAATATATCAAAATGCTATGATTGATGGTATAAACTAGTATATTCATTTTTTTATGAATATTAATTATATAACAACAATATAGATTTTAATATAAAAAGAATGACATAAATGAATATTAATTATGAATAATCATGCGTTTAAATTTAATTCGGTTTGATTCTATTAATTTGATCTTTTTTTAAAAAAAATAAAACCAAACCAAACCATAAAACTATTGACCCAACCCCGAAAAAAATCAGTTTTGATTGGTTTGGATTCGGTTTAACCGATCAAAGTTGCACCCCTCATATTATAGTAAGACTGATTTTTAATTAATTCATGGGAAGACAGAAAAAGTAGATAAAAAAAACTTAATAATATCCCTGTGTTATCTACCTACGACCCCATTTGTAATTTTTATCTGAATAGTTATTCAGCTCTAAATGGATAGCTCTTATTCTATTAAAAAAAAAAAAAAACAAGGGAGACATTTGTTGCTATTTATTCGAGCAGAACCATTCATTGAACAAGTAGAACACATTAATGAATTTGTCTTATTGAGCAACAACTTGGAATCCCATTATATTGAAACTCAGCAATTGTGCAGTTTCGTTGCTCGCGAAAATGTTAAAACCATCTCTATTTGTCTGTGGGGAGGGTCTATCCCCACTATCTCTAATGCTGAGGCCCTCACATGGGGACAAAAACAAAAATAGGAAGAGAGAGAGAGAGAGAGAGAGAGAGAGAGGAGAAGGGGGCGACAACGGCGTGAGGGGGCGGAGAACGGACGGACGGACAAGATGGCAGCGTGAGGGGGCAGATGGCGGATAAGGGCAGGGCACAACATTAACAGCTAGTTGTTGTTTGGTTGATGGTTACGGCCGTTTGGGTTACTGTTAGGGTTGAATTTGGGGCATCGAGGGCTGAAGTAGTGTTTGGCTACAACGCGAGTCAAGCAATTCCTCAACACTGTCGAGCCACTGGTCCACGAGCTGCAAAATGAACTAAGTGTAATAATAGAACCCTTGTATTTATCTTTATTTAATTTCCTTAAGCTTATGTTTGATTGAGGAATTGGAGATGGAATAAATGGGGATAAGGTGGAATAGTGATAAAAATAGGTGTTTGAAAAGCTGGAATAAATGAGAATCAGTATGCCAAAATTAACTAGTATAAAATGGTATAATTATTCCTGGTACATTCTCTTATAAATCAGGGGACATACAATTTAAATCATTATTCATATCTTATTCACATTTTATCTACAATTTATCTCTGATCAACAAAACAATAAAAACTATATTATTACGTTTCCCCATGAGAATAGTTAAAAACACAACCAAATAAATTTAAAAAAAAAACGCTTATTTTTTATCTATACTAGAATAGTCATTGAAGGTGGTGAATACCCTCAAAAAGAGTAGTGGTGCCGGAGCTCCGCCTTTGGGTAAAGATCCAAGTCTTCCCGGTGAAGTTCCTGGACTCAAAGATCCTTGGACACAGGTGTGGTGCTGGCCAAGGTGACTCCCACCCTCAAGTCACTGAAGAAGAAGAACCAGAAGTTTTTTTTATGGACTGGGTGAGTTTGAATGCTCACTTAGGAATGAATGTAACCTTTCTCCCTTTCTCCTCATTCCCTATGAGCCGAGTAAGTAGTCACATTTTCCTATCCAATATAATCGTCCCTATGTCTTGGTGAATATCTTCTAAAAATCAAAGATTCTACGAGGTACAGGACTAGAGGTTCATTATGATATTGTGGCCACGTGCCGTCGCCTTATTCGATTCACTCTAACTGCGAGTGCGTTGAGCATGTGGCAGATTGTTTGTCGAGTTTAGAGCGTGTCTCTACCAGTTCGGCTGGGCAGAGTGGTCCCAACCCGTCCTACAGTCTTAGTGGTCCCCCTCCTCCTATAGCTAGGGCTAGGTCTGGACCTATGTCCGACTGGTCAGACTCAGAGATGCTCCAACGATCATACTTCAAAAGGGAATTCAACCAAATGATTAGTCTCGATCCTCTTCTAGTTGTCATAGGTCCTGTGGTCCTTTCTCCTTCAGCAGGTTCTCAACATTAAACCTTGAATAGAGGACCAGTTACCCGAGTTCTCCTTCTCAGACGAAGGGCCAGCCTTGTGAGTTGTCCTCCTTAGACGAGGAATTAATTAGTTCTCCAAGCTACCCTACTCGATTGATCGATAACCGTTTTGTGACCATCTGGGCCGGGCGAAGCTACTTGTTAACCCGATTTGTGGACATGTGGCACATTCAGGAAAAGCGCAGGATTTTTCCCTCTACAATCATAAACCTTGAAATAACTTAATTCTCTATCCAAACGGGGGCTAAGAAGATATGATAGAGATAGTGACATTTATTCTAGCAGGCACAGGCACATCTGTATATTCTCCACCGTGTAAAATTTTTTGAGGATGTATACTTATATATATAATGAAATGCATATCTTTTAAAAGATGAAATGTATGCATATTTTTGTACATTTTCTGTGAGATGTTACATATTAACCTGAACTAGCATATATTAAGTTAAAAATAAACTCTCGGAAACAAAAAAAAAAAAATGACGGTAGGAATGACTACATGTATCAGTGGGTTTTTTTTTTTTTTTTCAAACCACTCACTCCACCCATCACAAACAAATTCCAAAGTATAGAATTACAAATGGACCATGTACCAAATCTCTCATGTGGTCATGTGGTGCATCGATTAGGAGTTGAGTGGAAAGCCTAACTGCCACTTTTTGTTAGATGGAGATTTTTTTTCCACATGCTAAATTGGAGTTGTTAGGGGCTGAGGGAATATATTGAGAGATATAAGGTTAGCATCTTCGAACAGAAGACAACGCATGTGTTCTTCAACACCTCCCCATAGGGGTGAGGTTCCACTATATTCTCTAGGGGTCCGTTTGGATAGAGACATAAGCTATTTTGGAGTTTATACCTATTCCATGAATTGTTAACTTTATCAATGGAATAAGTGATTTTGTGTTCGATTATGTTTTCAGTTATTCTCGTTGAGAAATGTAATAATAAAGGTTGGAGTGCTTGGTTGATGAGGAATAAAATGTGAATAAGGTGTAAAAAGTTGATTTGACATGTGGGCCCTATTGATGTATAAGAGGTGATGACAGGTGATTTGATGTGATGACATGTGATTTGATAGGTGGGTCCCTTTATACCGGTAGAGGAATAACACAATTCCATATAAGAACTTGGAATATAAATAACAGTTTATTCTCACCTAATTTTACATGGCTATACCTTCTTATTCTCTCTACCCAAACACATTTTTTCCTTATCCTCCTCTATTCATCCCCTATTCCTCCCTCTTCCTCTAGCCAAATAGCCCCTAGAAGACAAGGGAAGTGCCTCCATAGGGTTGGATTTCATTTAATATCGAACTTAGCACGTTAGCTTTGTTACACTCAAAACACTTTTGAGGTCATTTTTAATGACATCATGTCTTTTAACACAGTACATAAAATCACTATGTACTTTTTATGTTGGTATCTATTTTATTATGAAAAATTAAATAAAAAGTGCATGCATTCAATTCATTTGAGTACGTAATTCATTTTTTTATGAAAATAATTAATCAATTTGTAAGTATACATTTAAATTTTTTTCTAAATTAATGGTGTGTAGTCCAAGAAAAATGACTGCATAAATAAGTATAATAATTCCCCTTGTGGAGTGGATATTATCACTCCAATATTCCACATCCCCGCCCCTAAGAACCAACTTTATGGGGGTTGAGAACAGTAACACAGAGAGATGAAAGAGAGAAAGGGGTAGAGAGGGAGAGATAAGAGGGTGGTGGGTCGGAGTAGACTGCAGAGAGGGGGGGGGGGGGAGAGGAGAACGACAGCGGAAGGAGGGGTGGCCGACGGAGGAGGCCGGGAGCCCTCATATTTTTCTGAGTGTGTTGAAAGAATACTTTCACTATGATGTTTTTCTTAAAGTTAAAGTTGGCAAAAAAAAAAAAAAAATTGGTGAATTGTTCAAATGCCCATGGACCAACAGTCTTTTTTTTTCTATTCTTAGACTTTTCATAATACTTGAGCAACCTTTACAGACAAAGTTAGAGAAATACATAAATATAATGTGATGCATACATAAATTATCAAATAGTTACAGATATTTAAAAGTTATATATTTACAAAGAGCATTCAACGTATACAAAGACGTTTAAACACAAAAAGGTTATACATACGTTCCTAGCGTCATTACAATAGATTCATGAACCGTAAGTCATGTCATTATCCATTATCATCAGTAAATACATTCAACATACACAAAATGGTTAAACACAAAATGATTATAGATACATTATCAAACTGTCATTTAAATAGATACATCAACTGTTTGTATCACGACGTTGTCTTCCTATCCTAATGAAATCAACTATTGTCTCCCCCCTTGATCCTCTTAATATCCTCTTGAGTGAATTTGAACCCACTGAAATGTAATTACAAACTACAGAAATATACTTATCAACTATTGAAACTAAAAACATTACAAAACAGTGATTACCTCATACATAACTAACATAAATGTAATACTGTCTATGGAAATAAACTAAGGTCAGGCAGAGAGAACGTCGCGGGGGTTGTTGGGGAGAGAGGACGTCACGGGGTTCACCAGGGAGAAAGGACGTTGCGAGTGTCTCCAGGGAAACATCGTGAGGGGTTACCAGGGAGAGACAACGTCGCAGGGGTCACTGGGGAGAGTGATTTGAGGAGAGAGAGTGATTTGGGGAGAGGGTGTTTTGGGGGAAGAAAGGGTGTTTTGGGGGGGGGGGGGGAAGAAAGGGTGTTTTGGGGAGGAAGAGAGGGTGTTTTGTGGGGAGAAAAGATTGTGTTTTTGGAGGGGAAAATAAGCTAAGGTAGTTTAGATATCAAATAATGAGGTGATACTGGTCAAGGGAAAAAAAATTGGACCAAGTTTCAAGAGTAAAAAAAAATTAAAAAAAAATTGAGGGGTAGAAAAAAAATGAGACGATTGGTCCGGGACATTTGGGCAATTCACCCAAAACAACAGATCTCTTTCGTTCAATGTGTCTTAAATAATCCCTAATTAAGCTTTAGTTGTCTAGGATCTACACAAATTAAGCTTAGTAACTTCTCAAAACTAATTTTAGATATTTTTACACCTTAGAAAAAGAATTCTAGATTATTATTGTTATCCGAATAAGTATCGTTACACTCAATCATTTTTACATTTTCATTAAAATTCCTATATACCTCGTTAAAGCACTCACTATAATGAGTTACACTGTTAGAAATTTTTGACACATTTTATAATAATGTCATATAATTAATTGGAGTAAATATGTTTTATTTTTACAAAAGTATATACCTTTAAAATATTTTAAAAAAAATTCAAAAAAAGTTAGGGATTTCATTTGGGGCTGAAAATAGGGTCGAGTCTACACATTTTCCTAACCAAATTAATGGACCAATCTCTTGGGTGGACTTTATGCAATTTCGAAGCCCAAAATAAGGCAATGGTGACCAGCCCAGTCAGCCCACTCCTAACACTTAACAGCACAATTCCAAAAAATGGAAAATGTTACGTTCAGTCATTTTAACCAATGAAAACTTAGACCACACGTATTTTAATTTTTTTTAAATAATAAATATCATTTAATGAGGTATATAATTTAATAAAAAAAAGTGTATATCGCTCCATTTCAAGTTGAATATATGAACCTATTTTTAATAAGTGTAAGAAAAAATTTAACGATGTATATACATCATCTAACAAAGTATATACTTCACTAGATTTTTAATAAGATATATAAGACTGTATTTTAAACTATAAAAAAATGAGTGTAGTAGTGCCTGAAAATAATATGTATAACCCCTTGTACAGCCCTATTTACAATATTTCCATGTGGTGATACAACAATCTCTTAGCAATCTATTGTACAAACCTTATAGGCTACATTTATGAAGCAAGTCGTGAATCTGAAATTGTTGTTTGCCAAAATCAATCAAATGACTATCTCTTTGATTAGTTTGCTAAAGCTTTACCGACGTCAATATTCAAGGAACTGGTGTATGACATCGGATGCGACGTGTTTGTAATCAATTTTTTTGCCTTATCATCATGAGGGGAGAGTATATTTTCTGATGACATTTGTATACTGTAATATTTTTCCTTCACCTAGGTTTTTTCTTTCACCTAGGTTTTATCCCACTAGATTTTTCTTGTAAAATTATAACGATGCAGCGTTAAGCACATACACTAATCTAATATTAAAGTATATTATACTATTTTTCCTTTGCTTTGATTTTTTTCTGGTGGATTTTTTCAAACAAGATTTTAATAAGGCAATTATCTTAGTGTGGTAGTCATCCAATGGTGAGTGTTATACATATGAGGATACCCACCACCACTCAACTCCATAACCTCCCCCACTCTTCAACTCTATAACTTCCTCACCCTTCAACTTCACAACCCCCACTCTTAATCACCCACTATTTGTCATATTCACAACGGGTCGGATTCGGGCTGGACCATGGTAGACCTGAACTTGACTCGTGATAGAAACCGTTGAACCTAGGTCCAACCCAGGGCCTGGAAGGTCCTTGGGAATCTTGTCTCAGACCGGGTGGACCCGGACCCAAGAATGCCTAATAAAAGAAGAACATCATCTTTGCAAAACAATTTATAAATTAAAAATCTAACATAATTTTCAGAACATATAACATAAAAATATACTAACTTAAATACTAAAAAAATTTAAAACAAATTTAGGTCATTTAAAAGAGTGTGGCCGTGTGAGTATTGGATATTTAGATCTACTTGTAAATGAGCTAGTCATGACCTATGGGCCAAAATGTTATGGATTAGAACTTGGTAAATGGAATAAAAATTTATGGGTCAACTAATAGCTTAATAATCATATAGGCTTATATATAAAACAGTTGAGTCTCGAGTCCATAGAATTGAATCTGGGTGGACTTGAATTCGACCCGATTATATATTCGGATCCGCAGGGCCAGGTTCAAATCAGGTCAGATAAATTACACGTACAATCATGTCCAGGTCGAATCGGGTCCAGCTCTGGACTTGACCTGGTCAGAGGCCTGTAACTCTTGAAACAAAAGGGCCCAACCCATTGACACAGATCAACACCTAACTCTTGAAACAACCATCATTTTGCTTTTCTTCTTTAAGCCTATAAATAGGTCGGATTTGTAATGTGATACACATTAACAATCTCTCTTTTTCTACTTGTCTTGTCTATCATACACTCTGTGTATTTGTTTATACTTGTTTATCATACTTTATTTTATAACAGGGAATTAGTTTTTTATGCTTTTATCGTGCATTATTTCAACTGTTCAAATTTGTATGCCTAAAAATTACCCGTGCCTTCCTCTCATCTTAACCCTCCATTCTATGCGCCCATATTAGAATGTCCTCAATTCAAACCGTTCGATCAATAGCTCCCCGTTACGCGGACAGACAAGAAAAGTGCGTGATCGGACTCTCAACATCGCCCCCAAAACGCGAGCAGATTCTCAGGTTCTCAAAAAAAGACTTTTTCGTCTCTCTCCAAGTCCAAAGAAATGCATCGGTCATCGAGCGCCTCGAGAATCGCGACCGACGGTCCGCTCGAGCAGCAGCAACAACAACGGACGGCCGAGATCGACTACCACCAGGTCCTCCCGACGTTCCACCCCTCCTCGGCCGCCGCTCGCAGGGAGGCCTCCCGCGTCCGCGCCGCCGAGTCCGCCGTCCACGTCATCCCCGCCGTCCTCATCGCCTGCGCCGTCATCCTCTGGTTCTTCTCCCACCCCCGTAAGCCCCACCACCCCGCACGAATCCCGAGGCAGTCGGATCCAATCCTCTATTGGGTTTCGGGGGTTTCGTCTCTCTGATTCTCTCTGTTCTCTTGGCTTTTGCAGACGTTGATTTGGTGAGGGAGGGTGGATCCGTGATCCGCGTGGCGGGGATCAGAACCGCTGATTCGATGATCGACGGTGAAGATCGGAACTTCTCTGTAGCCGACCAGGATACCGGGATCGCTTTCGGATCGTTCGGTGGCTCGGAGAGATCCGATTGAGTTCCCGTTTGTGATCTCAATTTTTTGGTGGTCCTTGAATCTCTTATTATTACATGTAAGTGACAATTCTTTTTATTTTTTGGTTCACACAATTTTTTTACTTTCATGTTTGTCTTATACGGTGATAGTTTTGGATGAATACGCAAAACTATTTTTCTTTTTTCAGATATAATTGTTATGGTGCTAAATGAAACATATTTTTTTATATAATTAAATCTATTATTCTTTTTTATTCATTGTTTGGATGCTTTTCTCGGATAATTTAGCGGATAAGATAAACACTCGCTAATGCATTCCTCATCGTAGAGTTGCGATGGCCCTGGGAGGGTGAGGGGTAGAAGCCTTTTCTACCCTAACCTCTTGGGATCGTTGTTGTGTGACGGGGTTGCTATCGGGGTCACTTGGCGTGTGTGATCTTCTTCTCCTATCTTAGTATCTATGTATTTTTTTTTATCTTCTCATCTCATTAGTCATGTTCTCGATAAAATAGAATTTGATTACATTTCACTTAAAAAAAAGATAAACACTCGCTGCAAGCCGTCGATTTTTTAGAACGTTGATTAGTTCTAAAGTCTCGTTTGGGATAATAAAGAAGCATTGTTTTTACAGTTTTTTTTGCAGTCAGATAAAAATGGTCATGAAACTCCATTTTTGTTGCCTCACTGTGGACGCGCATTTTTTGTTTGGATGGGAGTGGCGATAAAAATGGTCATGAAACTCCATTTTTGTTGCCTCACTGTGGACGCGCATTTTTTGTTTGGATGGGAGTGGCATTCTGCCGCCTTCGCCAACGCAGAAGTGGCGCCCACGCGGTTCAAAAGAGGCCTCAGTTAAATCATATATATTATTTTGAAGAAAAAAATAGTGTGGTGGTGGTTAAGAGTACAACTTTGACTAGTTAAATTGAATTCAAAGCGCTCTAAATTGATTTTTTTCAAGTTTAGGACTATAGTTTTATGGTTTGATTTAGGTATTGATTGAAAAATTAATAAACCGATTTATATTGATTTGAATTTGGTTTTACTTTAAAAAATCAAATTAATCGAATTAAATTTAAACGCATAATTATTCATTATCAATGTTCATTTAGGTCGTTCTTTTTATATATCATTAATATTTATAAAAAAAATGAATATGCTTATTTATACAATCAATCCTAGTGTTTTGATATGTATGTAAATTTGTAAACCAACTCCCCCCCCCCCCCTCAAAAAAAAAAAATCTCTAACCAATTCATCAATCTTTAATAATTCGATTCGATTTAGTTCAGGTTAACAAAAAATTCATCAATCTTTAATAATTCGATTCGATTTAGTTCAGGTTAACAAAAAAAAATCAATACGGTTCAATATTGGATTTTCGATTTGATTTGGTTCAGTTTTCGAGTCACGTGTTAATATAGTTAGATTCAATTTGGATTTGTAAAAAATTGAACCGGTTACTAATCTCCATTGATATTATAAAATGGATTAAGTATTATATTTTCCTCGTATTTTTCAGTCTTTGGGTTTTCTTTTCCATCCCTTATGTTAGAGTTAGTTTCTCTTCGAGGATTTTCTCGTCTAGCCAGAGACAATTGAACGTTTCTTCAATTACATGAAAATACAAAACAAGAAGATCAAACTCGTAGTAATCAGAATCAAAGAGAGTAGCTAGGGCTTTTCGGATTTGGATATCTTCAGTACAAATATTTTTATGATGACTAGCATATTTAAATATTAACACTAATTTGAATAATCAAATGACGTATTAAAGAAACATGAAAAATTAAAATTGAGATGTTAAAGCTTTTAAATATCATACATTAAAAAATTTAATAGTAATATAAAATATCATGTTTGTAATTAATCATAGAAGATAAAAAATATAAACAATATATAATACATATATATATAATTTTATAGTAAATGTCAGATTTGGATATTTTTTAGGTCAAATACATGGATATCCACATTCGCATTCCAAATCTTCAAATATTTTTTATTTTTGTTATATAGATTCGAATCTTATGTAGATTTTTTTTCAAATAATTAACAGACTTAATGTCTTGGTGGGATCAACTTATAGAAAAATAACCCATGTAAAAGCTTGAAGGTTCCTTCCTATTCCACTCCCACAAAGTGCTCTTCCAGTAGGACTAAAAAATGATGCCAAGGTAAGAGGCACATGAATTTGTTCTCTTGCAATGACATTTTAGAGACAGACAAAACATGTAGCGTTACATTTATATAAGGACCCGTTTGCAACAAATTATTTCAGATAATCACCTCAAAACAGAGATTTTGATTTTCAGCTTTTGGTTTCAGACTTGGATTTTTACTTGTTAAACAATGAAAAAAGTAATTCTTATGAAAGTGTTGGTTGAAGATGGTTTTTCAATAGTCATTTATTTTAATCGAATTAGAGTGTAAGGTACTTTAAAAATCCACCACCCAACCAATTTGTCATCCCACCACCACCCATCAATTTAAGGAAACGAATACTCCCACCAACCAATTTGTCATCCCACCACCCAAAAAAAATTTGGGGGGTAGATGGACAAACCTAGAAGGGGGAGTGTTCCTCAAAAAAAAAAAAACAACTGGGAAGGGGCGGGGGGATTGGAAAAGGGTGGCGGTCAAAGGAGGCGACAGGACAGAGATAGCAGCGGTGAAAGAGGTGGCATGCGGAGGTGGAGTAGAAATAAAAGAGAAAGAGAAAGAAAGGGGAAATAGAGAGGGAGAGGGAGAGGGAAGGGAGAGGAGAGAGAGGGAGTCAGAAGGGGTGCTGTGGGGTGGAGAGGGTGGGATGGGGCAGCATGGCAGCCAGAGCGAAGAGGGCACCCTCTCGTCTCTCTCTTTATTTCTCTCTCTCTCTCTTTTATCTGCTCCGCCACAGTCCGCCATTTCTCTATCCGTCACCGTCTCCGTCCCCCCACCAACCCCCCCCCCCCCTTCACTTTCCCCCCTTCTCCGAAATTCAAAAATTGTTCATATTATAAAAGTGAGTGATCCTATCATAGAGGGTAATGTTGTAATCCGCCCAATTCCAAGCGCAGTCCGCCTTTTTTTTTTTTTAAATCACATCACATTTCATAAGGTATGCACTTTTATAAAATGTGAAGCGTATATTTTAATAAATTTAATATCATCTATAAAAAAAAAAAATTTGAGATATATAACTCGTTACAATGAAATGAATGGAAGGGGTATCGAGATTATGGGATTGAATTTGAGTCTATAAAAAAGTCCGAGTTTAACAACACTCAATTGATTCCCCTTTGCAGTTAAAGGATAACATTAAATACAGTCTAACATGCAGCCTCCACGTGCTTTTTTTTTTAATGAGGGGGAAGGGGGGGAGTGCACATTTCATGAAAAGAAGCGTGTCCTTTCATACAAAATGAATACACCAATGAACAGCATCCACTTCAAATATGTTCTTTTTATACAATGTGTTATTTGTCTTTTAGGAAAAAGTGGCATTATCTGGCAAAAACGTTTGTTGCACAAAAAAAGAAAAAGATTTACATTGTCCTCACATAAGAAAACTGATTTCCAGTAGTGGAGATTGGTTGAGGAAATATGTTGACATGCAACATTTTCTTCAAGAGCATTCTAATTCCATAGTGAAACATATGCTATACATGATAGATGACACAAAAGCCCAGGTCTCACTTTGACAAAAGCCCAAGGGTGCGTTTGGTTGCGCGATTGCACAGCGTTTGCAATTGCAGGAAGCTGCGTTTGCAATCGTGCAACCAAACAGTTTTACATTAGCAGCTTCATGCACACAGATGTCAGATAAATAATGCCCAAAAGCTGTGATTTCAAAAGGCTGAAAAAGTGAGCTTCCTGCAAAATCAGTTTTAAAACCCAGATTCCTGCAGAATCAGTTTTGCAATCGCGCAACCACACGCACCCTGAAAATTTCATGCAACTTGTGATGCACTTGGGTTCATATCCATAAGGAAAGAAAACCTGAATCAATATGAATTCATAATTTCATGTAATTTCAGCATGCCTTTGATATCATCGAAGGCGACATAAATTTAAATACAAAGAAGTGAAGAAGATATGAATTTTCAGGTCATTTTGATAACGGAGACCAATCGTGAAACTAAAAAAATGGTTGATGTTTTGATGGTTTATCGAGAGATAAGGCTACCGTTTCGATTTACACCTTTGTTTTTCATATGACCCCAAATGAAAAGGAGATAACAGAAAAGGAATGTACAGTGGCAATGGAAAGCAAGAAATGGAGAATTGACTGACCCGCGAATTCACCGTTGCATTCTTATCGGGTATTTCCATTGCAGTGGACTACACCATTGGAGCTACTGTAATTCCCTTTCAGAGTGACCCCATTTAGGCCCCATATGCGGATCGTTCGGTCATCACTCGCAGAAGCCAACATGTGAGGGTCAACTGGATTCCAACTGACACAGTTCACAGTGCCCGAGTGCCCCGACAATGTCTCGATAAGCTCCCCCGTATATCTGTGCCATAGATAGACCTGCAAAGATACATTACAGAGAACAATATCAGAAACAATGAGTGAGTCGAGCACCCAACAAAAACTGAGCGTGAATACACAATGAAAAGATACATTCGTAAAATTTCAAAAGAAAAACAACTAGCTTTCTACAATTGTTCATAATTATGATTACAGATATATCATTCTCGCTTCTATGGAGAAGATGAAACATTCCCTTTCAAAATGCTACAGAAGCTGAGTCTCCTAATGAGGCAAAACAAATAATATATGCATGTGATTTTACTCTAAAAGAGGTTTTATTCCCATACATGCATTGCAATGTTTACAGAGAAGCCATTATGTCACTAGGTCTCACCTTTCTCAAAAGAAAATGTCACTGAATCTCGAAACGATTCTTGCATATATACAAACATGAGAATTTATAATATTTTGTAGCCCCAACGTCTAGATGCTCCAATCCATAATGCATATATATATATATATATAGCACGTTTTGGTAGGGCTGGTAAACGAACCAAACCGCTCGGGCTTGGCTCGGGCTCAGGCTCGGCTCGGTTTGAGCTCGTTCAGGCTCGTTTAATTAGACAAATGAGCGAGTTTAAGCAATTTTTAAAGCTCGGTTAGGCTCGAGACCTGTTTCGAGCTTTGTTTTGTGTTCAAACTCAACTCGTTTGTGTTATAAAAAACTTAGTTAAAGCTTAACTCAACTCATTTGTAAAATCGGAACATTAAATCAATACAAAGTTATGCTCGTTTAGGCTCATGAACTTGGCTTATTTAGACTAAAATTTTATTTTTAACCCCTAAAAACCTTACAATGAAGAGGAACGTTATGCTCGTTGAGACTCGTGAGCTCGGCTCGATTCGACTCGTTTATAAACGAGCCGAGCTTGAACATGTCAAAGCTCGGCTCGTTCGGCTCGTTTACCACCCCTACTTTTGGGGGGACTTTTGCTTCTTCACCCTATATCCATCGTTGTTTCATGATCTCCACAGATGAATTATCGAACTGGAAAAAAAAAGAAGCAAAGACTAAGAAAAGTAAATATCCATACCAGCGAATCCTCACTTCCACTGGCGATGAAAGATTGTTCATAACCACCAAAGCCAGACCGTATAACGAAACGGCTGCGCTTGTGGCCCTTGTATATGCATATGAGTTTCGGATCACCAACTACACACCACAAATGAATTTCTTGATTTATAAGATTCACGAGCAAGAACTTCTCGTCCTTGGACAAAGCAAAGGAAGTTATAGTAGTATCTTCTTCAACTAGCTTCTCAATACTCGCTTCCCTATCAAGAAGCAGTATTGCACTTTCTCTACATATGCTCATGATCCATTTCCCATTTTTGGTGACCACCATGTCCGATATTGGAAGTGTCCGCTGCCCTTTCCAACATTTGTGTTCTTTCCCCCCCAAATCCCACATGCAGATGCTCTTGTCCGTGAGCCCAGAGAAAATATATTTCCCATCGGGAGACCAACCACAAGAAATCAGGCCAATACTGGCTTTAGCGTAGATTTGAAGGCATGCACCGGTGCTCACATCCCACCTTCGGACAACCCCTTCCATCCCACATGTGAGTAGCTGACCGTCATCTGGGCTCCAAGCAACAGTAACAATGGACTGTTCATGACCAATTAGTTTATGTTTCAATGATACTTCTTCGCTCTCTGGAACCTGCAAATAACATGAATAATTATTTTCCCACACAATAGAATATAAAAGCACAACAAGAAAAAACATGCTGCTGCATCTCTTCTAAAATTGAAAAGAAACAAAAATAGGCTTAGAAGACGTAACATTATCTAAATTATAAACTGTTCAGAAAAAAAAAAAGAATAAAAATGGATTCATCCATTTTATTTAAATAGTATGGGCGGAATACCATGCATTCAGTAAGGTCCGTGGACAATATAGAGAAGTAACAATTTCTGGAGTCGTGAATTGAATTACATGATTTGTTACTTAAGGGCTGGACTAATTAGTTACATAATTTTTTCTTACAATTGCTCGCATGACCACAGTCTAAAAAATAAGGAGATTCACAATTTGTTTTAGAAAAAAAGATCATCCGAGTTGCCATTCCCTTAATCAGAAATATAACAGTCATGTAAAACAAAGTTCTCTTTGAGTCTGATTTCAGTATCAGTAACAGTTTTCTTTAAAATTCATATAGTATAGATGATAAACTGAAAATTAATATAACTGAAATATCCACAACTAATTTATGCATCCATTGGGAATCAAAACGCACAGTTTACATTATGTTATCTATCTCCATCCAGATTCAATATCCGCATTTTCCATAGTTTGTTTTCCAGGATAACTTGATCATACATGGAAGATATGCAAAACCATCAAAACTAGAAAAATTTATAATGCAAAACCAGGATAAATTCAGCAGCTGAGGAGCTCAAACTTTAAAGTCCCCCCTTCACAATGGTATATTGACATGATATAACGCTAAAATGGTATTATAATACGATTGGCAACAAAGATGTTAGGAATATATCTTTTATTAATAACATTTTTTATCCACAAACAGTGGTTTAAATTAATCCACATCAGAGATGGATAAGAATTTGACTATTTGTACCACTTTTCACCCAGTTATTTCATCCGTTGGAATGGATAAAAGCAAATACCATGACATAAAGTGTTAATAAAAAAGATAGGCGCATCTGTCATCCCTCTCCTCTCTTTTTTATTACACATCTACTTAGCAGTAAAACTAATATTTTAAAAATGAAGAATAAATTGTACAAAAGGCAAAACAAATATAAAAGTGGTTTATATAACAAGACCAACTAATTAAGTTTCTATATATAAAAGTGGTCTATATAAGAAGACTAACTTATAATGTTTCCAAAGATAAAAGTGGATTAAATTCATAGATTTTACAATACCCTATACCAAAAAATATTAACCCACTGCCAACAAAGGTAACATTACAATGAAAAAAGAATAAACTACAAGGCCACAGAATCCAGAGATATATGTTATTTTATTTGAATAGAAAAAAAGAAATTCAGAGCATCAATAGAAGAGTAATCTTGCTGATACTCAATAATATTTCTTTTGAATGTTTGTTATTCTATACTCGAGAAATACAAAGAAGCACACATATTAGATATTTCTCTATGGAAATGAAATTCAATTGTCTGTCAGACATAAAAATAGTCTAACATGATCGGGGTTGTCAGTTTGATTTTCTTTTCTTGTGGAAACCTAGAGTCTTCATTTGAAACTGTGCACAAATCTGTGTTGCAGAATAAATGAGATGCATGGAAGAGTAATTAAATATAGTGTTTAATTGGTTAGTGCATAGGTGCAGACATAATAGATGTAAATGACTCATAAAACATGGGAGCAAGACTCAGAATCCTATGCACTAGGGGAGAAAACTAATGTCCTTTGTGCACGTTCCATAAACCTCAGGCCATCTATCAGTTTAGCCTGAATATCTAATTAACATATGTTTTAAAATCTATAGTCAAACATGTGTCCGCTCTTAGCGCATCTCTGGTTTCAATATATACAAGTGATATATCAGAGTCGAAAACACCAAAACAAACCTCAAGCGGGAGGAGTTGGGTAAACTTTCCAAACTTGCTTTGGGACTTGGAATTTCTATTAAGCAGGAAGCAATCAAGTTGATTGGAAAGAGATATTGTAAAAAGTATTTCTAGAACAACAATGTAGAATAAACAACCAAGATACCCTTAAATTGCTATATAAATGAGCAAGGAGGAGGAATGTCAAAGAAAGGTTTTTTATGGGAATTTTGTGGTTTCATAATGGGAAAAAATGGCTTCAATGGTCTTTTATGGGAATTTTGTGGCTTTCACAATGGGCAAAAAATGGCTTCCTCGAGAAGCACTGTTGGAAGTTTTGACAGGAAACCAACTCATTCAATTTCTAGAAGAAAAACAGCTTCTTGCTCTAAAAGCAGTTTCCTTGTGAATAAAAGCTGCGCCAAAATGACCTAATGCATTGTGTTTAAGGTATGAAACCACAACCAAGGAAAGTTAGTACGCTGCAAGTTTAGTAAAGGTACAAAAGATCAGTTCATGTCATGCTACATAACAAAGTTTACCTCCCATATAATTGCAGTCTTATCATTTGATGCTGAAGCTAAATATTTTCCATTACTGGAGAATTGCAAGAACCAGACTTCATCACTGTGGTCCTGTAGTATCTGTTGAATTAAGCAAAAAAGGATCAGAGAACCGATACACTCTATTCACCTTGTGCAGTTGAAGCACTAGTATAATACAATCATTATTTTCAAAAACATAGACGAAATGTCATAAAAATCTGAAAATTTGTTATGTAAAAAAATAAATGATAAATCAATTGGTTGATAGCCCAGCACAAAAAAAAGAGAAAGAAGAAGCAGTTTTAATGAGAAGCGTAAACAGATAAGTAGTAGAACAGCCACTAAAAATCATCTAAAATAATGAGATTAATAATTTAAGAAATTATTGGAATTTGATACTTTTATCCAAAAGTTTTGTATTGAGTGCTTCCAGTATGAGAAAACAAATATTGAATAATACTTATGATGCCCACATAAAGATGTATGCCAACAGACATGAAATAAGATGAGTTATACAAAACAGTTATGGATTAGTGTGTGTGTGTGCGTTTTTTTTTTTTTTTTTTTGAGAGAGTACAGTTATGGATTAGTTGAATTACTTCTACAACACTTCAGTGCTATCTTTAACATAGTAGAAGCACAACAGAATGTATCATGCATAACTGGGTATATATCATATACCAAACATATAATTTATATTTGAGAATGGGCAATCAACTATGAGGCTTCTCCACAAAGCTATGTCTACTCTCACACTGGATCACTGAATGAGAGAATACTTTAGTATAATGTCAATGATAAAAGATTGAATGCATCAAAAACAATGAGGATAAGCATTATCAAATTACCTTAGCATACAACTATGCCCTAAAGTTCAATGTTCTGAAAAGCACTAGGCTCTAGTTGGACATAGCTACCTAGGGTATAGCACTAAGGCACTAGTTGGACGATCAGTGGTTACCTAGAGAATAATTTGCTAGGCAGGGATTAAGTGGGATTAATGGACAACTTTTTAACAATAAAAATATTATATGATATATATTTAAGATCAAAATAGAAATAGATAAAATAAATGCAATAAATAGGGGAAAAAACAAGGAAAAAAATTGAATTTAATTGAATTAAAATAACCTTAATCCACGTTTAACCACTAGCTAGTTATATAATCATCATTTAATCCCTGTTAAATCCATGGCCACTTAGCCCCGTGGATAAGGTGGACCAGGCCCAATTTCACCTAAGTGCTAGCTTAATCCTGCTTTTTAGAACACCGCCAAAGTTATCCACATGTAGTATATAACCGCATATCTTAGGTGCAAGGCAATGATAGCTCAGAGCCTAACCTCATTGAACTCCTTGATTGACCACTAACTAGCCGCTTAATCATCATTTAATCCATGCTTAATCTCATGTCACTTAACACCCCAAATAAGGTGGGTCAAGCCTGATTCCGCCTAGATAGGAGTGCAACTTGGGACGGGTTGACCCAAATCAACTTGACTTTTGGGTAAGTTTCGGTTGAGATTTTAGCGTTCAGGTTCAACCCAAACCCGAACCCGAAACTGAGCAACCTAAAACTAAATCTGGTTGGGTTTGGATTGAGGGGTCAAGAAACCCGACCCTCAACCAGAACCCGATGTGACAAATAGTAAACTTAAATGCTTTGGTAAAATTTGAAATATTTAATCAATTAATCTATGAGATGACAATTCGAATTGTGAAATTATCTTTAACCTAAAATATATTACATTTTCAATTATCAATTTTCTCCCTTCTGCCATCCATCATTTTTATCTTATTATCTTTTCAACATGGAGCACCAATGGTTACGGTTTTACAAAGCTCAAATTGGTTAACATAAAACTATCTTTAAGCAAAACCTGAACCTAACCCAAGCTCAACCCAAATCCATCCCAACCTGAACCCAACCCAAACCTGAACAAACCCCATGGGTTGAGTTCAGGTTGACCCCTTCAAGTTTTGAGCTAGGGTAGGATTGGGTTTGGGTTGGCCTCCAACTCCGGATTGGGTTGAACGTCTACCCAACCCAACCAGCCCGAGATGCAACCCTACACCTAGGTCCCGCTTAATCATACTTTTAGAACACTGCTAAAGGCATCCATGTGTTGCATATAATTGCAGAACTTAACTATGTGCAGGGCAATGCTATTCAGAGTAACCTCATTGAACTCCCTCATTGATTGCCTAGTGTGCCTCGTAATTACCTAGTACAAAAAAAAACATGACCACAGGATCAACAAAGAACACAAAACTCACTATGCCCCTTCATCAAATATCATGATTTCCTTCTGCTCATCTTCAGAAACAAGACAGTACTTAGAGGCCCATATATTGGTGTTCCACTTCCAGCATAAATTTAGTTAGGGAAAGTATCCCACGCACAGTCTTCAACAGAAACATCAATTCCAACTTCTCTACAAACCTTACATGCTATTGCTAAAGCTCAGTTCACTGTGAAAAACATGAATTTGTGCATCGGATCCTTTGATCAGGTTTCTGAGAAACTGATCCCCATCAATCTGATGTTTAGCACTATGGCTTGGACATGGGAAAGGTTTTGTCATGAAATGGCATACAATGACATTAATATGGATCATGTAAGGATATGATACAGAAATCCAGTATCTGACCCCTATGTACCACAGCCGCCCCCCCCCCCCCCCCCCCCAAAAAAAAAAAAAAACCATATATACTCCATCCAAAGAATGCAAAGAAGGGATAGAAAAAAACAAAAAGAAGTCTCAAAATAAACTTTTTTAGAAAACGGAAGCGCACAAAGAAAAACTATTTGTAATGAATCATTGTCCTATCAGCATCCTTCTCAAGCATTTGCCTGGCTTTAGTGAAAATCTTTAGCTCACTTCCTCCTATTCAAAAAATATCATTGGATGATAGTATCAAAGTTTAATTTAACTGATTTCAAACATATATTGTTCTATTAACTAATTTTTAATGAACTAACTATTCTACATCCAAGAATTTATATGACATATTAGTACTGTACACTCAGGATAGTGAGAGAAAATATCTTCTTAAAAAAAAATTTACATGTTCTTAATTACATGATTCTATTAACAGGCTTTCCAAACAGTATATTTACATGAGAGATATGATATATTAGCACTGAACACCAAGGATTGTGGGAAAAATCATGATTTTCATGTTCAATGATCAGAAATTGAGATATCGGTCCATGAAGAAATGTGTATCACAGCAATTCATCCATAACAAAGCTTGCCCAACCAAGATGTGATATGCAATACTTGTCTTCATTTTATTTTTTTATTTTTTTTTCGCATGTTTTGTTTCGAAGCATTTACAATCAATACAAGTGCCCTAAAAAGAATCAATCAAACAAAATCAGGGAATCATGGGTTGTCATTATATTGGAAGATTGCACAAGATTTGACCTGCAACGTTTGAGAAGGAATCTGATCTTTTCCGCACTGATGATCCGAATATAAAGACAGGGAGCCATCCAAAGAGTTGTGGAAAACACAATCCTTTCGCTGCACATTTAAAGCCTGCTCGACCAAATGCTCCAACCGTCTTTCAGGGACCATGACTGCAGGAGGAAGTAATTTCTGTACTTCCTCCAGAAGATTCAAACGTCCATTCTGGCTTACCATCTCCTTGCAAGAAAATCCAAACATTCCATTCTGAGAAGAACAAACAACGTAACTTGAAAGTTCACGTAGCTTCTTAGCATCAATGCAAATCGGAGTAATCTCATGACGCAGTGTGTTCAAAGCATCCATCACCCTCTTATTCCCCAAAAGTTCTAAGAATTTCTGTTGGAATATCAAGAAGGATGCGGATTTCAAGGCATTTTCATCCACTATACCAATCTTCGTCAATGTGGCCACACTTTCATCCCATTTTCCACCAAGAACTTGGTCTCTAAATAAATTTACCTCCAACGGGTGTAAGTTAATTCCCGACTCTTGTTCTAGAAGTGCTCCACTTTTTTCATAACCGAGAGAATAAAGGGCCTTCGTTATGATTCTTACAAAATCAACTTTCTCGATCTCTCCATTGGGCCCAATAAACTCTTTAGACTCTGGGGTGGGTACGGATTTGGCCATCCTACCACCCAGACCGTTAAGGACAAGCTCTGTACAAGTTGAAGTGTTTGTGAGGCCCCCCAAGTCTCCCAAAGACACTTTCACACGTTTTGAGACTGGTTCATTGTTTTCTACACCTCCCATGAAATGGTAGATTCAGCCCATATCTATTTTAAATTGGCAGAAATTTGGAAGCAGATTTGAAGAAAATTTCTCTTTGGTGGTCAATACACGAGGAATCAATGTGCTATTTCAAAACTTCTCTTTCAGATGTAAACTAATCAACAGCAATTAATCTGAAATTCCTGCAAAGTGCATCAAACAAAGTTCAGCCATATCATCAAAAGTGCAATTGCAGAAGCTTAAGGTAATTTAAAAAAAAAACATACAACCCACATAAGTATTACGCAAAATTTACATACAAATAAAAGACCAGATTATAACTATCTTCCTTATAAAGACTCAAATTCCATACTAAATTCTTAATTTCAATTGAGGCCACTACAGCATGCAAGGAAATGCAAGCAAAAGTGACACTTTTATTGATGGTAATATATACTTTACAGAAAAGGCTCAAATGATCAAGAAACTATGATGTTTATAAATATGGAAAAAAAGGGAAAGAACACCAATTACTAATTAATCCTGATATTCCCTTTTTCCACCTAAATTTTTTTTTTCACCCAACATTGACCTCAACAGAAGCAATGCAAGAAGGATTCAATGGAAGTTCAAAAGGAGATATAAAAAGTATCCTCTCAAAATTTACGTGGCACCAATGCCTAAAGTAGATGAACAAACTCACCACACCACAATTGTTCCTGTACACTAACAAATAACATGCCATTCATCTAACCATCTAAAAACATAAAAAGTCTCTATTTTCGTCACAACATAAATAGAAGAATTATGGATGACCAATCCCAAAAACATATCCACATAACCATTAATAATAAAATCAACGTACATAAGAACATAAAAATAAAAAATGGTAATTTGTATATGTTATAAAGGGTAACTGAGATCCACAACCCCCAAAACAAAATTTCAAGAAACAGACCACATATTATAACCCCACAAAAACAAATCAATAAAACAATTACCCACCAAAAAAATATCAAAATTAGATAAAATCAACACAAAAATAACTTGCAAAGATGCCCAACAATGGAGATTCCATGGATCTTAGGCAGGTCAAAGAAAATCCAACCAAACCCCTAAAATCCCCCAAAACCTATAAAAAAATTAAAAAAAAAATCACGACCCAGATGCCCAATCAGCCGAATTCACAAGACCCATATGGAGAATCCTCCGCGAGAAAAATAAAAAAAACAAATTTTTAGATACCCAATTATAAAAAAAACAATAATAAAACACACAAGAACATAAAACAAGAAAGAAAATAAGAGAGGCAATGAACCCACAACCCACGAGAGTAAGATCGCCCCCTTCTCTATACCTCCATGGAAATTGTTGACAATTCTTGCCTCGGAAAGTGTGGAAGACAATAAAAAAGAGAAAGAGAGGGAGAGGGTTGTTGTGATTGTGATAGCATGTGAGGATGGGTAAAATAGGGGGACTCTGTTGTTTGATTATATAATGATTTTATCGCTGGGTGAAGGGAAGATTAAAGGGGAGAGGAATTAATGGCAAGAAGTGGGAGATGTACGCGGAGGAAACTAAAGAGAAAGTTGATTGAGATATTATTTTATTTTATTTTTTAATTTTTGGTAGAAGAAGGAGCATGCATTACTACTGTATGTGAAGGGCTGCAACTTAGTCAGGTCAACTCAAATTTAACACATTGAATCTAATTTGTAAAATGTTAAACTCAGTTACATTCATCAATCAAAACTTCAATCTCATATATTTTTATTTATTTTTAAATAGTAAATATCATTTAATTAAATATATGTTTTAATAAAAAAATATATATCGTTCCGTTTCGAATTAAATGAACCCATTTTTAGCCGGTGTAAGAAAATATTTAATGCGGTATCGTGTGACACCCGACCCATTGATAGCCTAAAAGCTCAACAGTCCCAAAAGACCAATAGATTAGTTGAGAGTGAGGGTAAGGTGTTTAGTGTCTCATCATCTAATGGAAGAATACAGTATGTGCTCATAACACAGCTCTTACACATTATAAAGCGTTTTAAAGCTTTGAGCCTACTAAAAGGCAAAAACGAATAATTTTTTGTTGTGTAAGTCTGAAACATTACAGTATTCAGCTCAGATCAATGGACCCAACCCTTACCTGATTACTAATACCCAATGTGAAATAAATCTATATCATTCATATCATTTTAATTAATCTAACTCATTCATTCTATTTGCACATATATGATCTATCTCTCACATAAAAAAAAAAAACCCATTCACCCCATTTCAACCCTCCTTTTCTCGCTATTAACATAAAAACTAAAAGTTTTTTTTGTTTTAAGTGTACGTAAATATGTCTATTTATAGATCGATCACTTCCTTCTTCATATTCCTTTTTAATTTATCATTTCAACCTCCGATTTCATTTTTAGTCCATCCGCTAAACTTCCGTCCATATGCCGTTACTTTGTGAAAAGTGATTTTTATTTTGAATATCTGTAAACTATGTTATTTATTGATCCGTCTCTCCCTTCTTCATATTTCATTTTAAGTATCCAATTTCAAATGTTTTTTTTCATTAGTCCATGGCCAAATGTCTATATCATTTTGTAAGTATTTTGATTTTTTAAACTTGTATATAAAATGTTTGATGAAATATCTAAACCGAAACTGTATTTGCATTGTTAGGTGTTCAATGATAATTTCAGTGTTATTTAACATTGCATACGCCCACCCAATCCGAGATTACATTCGGTCTTTCCTGTCTAATTATGATTGAATACATTAGTAAAAGAATAATGATTAGATAAGCAAATTTTGAAGATTTTTTCATTATTAAAGTTTAATTTAAATTATTTTTTCTTGGTTCAAAATTGTGATATATTAAATTAGATATGTTGAGTGTGTTTTGAATTTTAAATTTTAAAAATTAAATGCCATTAAAAAATTTATATACAACCAATAAAAAAATTATTTTGCATAGTTTTAAATTTTTATTTAGTAAAAGTTTTATTTTGCATGACAAATTAAAACCATACAAAATAAAAATCATACATACATTTTGTACACAAGTTTTAAATATTAAAATACTTACAAAATCATACATATATTTTGTCTAGAGACTAATAAAAAAAACATTTGAAGTTGGAGACTTGAAATGAAATATGAAAAAGGAATGGACTGATCACTAAATAACATAGTTTATAAGAATTTAAAAATAAAAAGATTTCCACACAAAAAGATCACTAAAAACATCAATGGCTTCTTCCCCCTCTTCTTCCAAGAACAATCAATAACAAGGGTTTTCTCTCTCCCTCTCTCTCCCAACAATTGCAAGGGCTCTCTCTATCTCTCTCTCCCTCCAATGGGTTTTGGCTTCCATTGATTCGTAGCTTCCCCATTTTGCTCTTCTAGACAACGAAAGAAAATAAACATCAATGGCTTCTCCACCACCCCCACCCCCCCCCCCCCCCTTTCTTCCAAAAACAACAAAGTCTCTCTCTAATAGGTTTTGGGTTTAATTGATTCATAGACTTTATCCAAAATTCGGGTACTCAGGTTGGGTTCAAGTTGCATAGATTATACTACGGATTGAGTTCGAGTTAGGGTCACTGTGTTGAAATTCAGATTGTGCCATATACGGGTTAAACACTTTGAGCCCAACCCAATCCAACCCACCCGAGTTGTAGTCATAAAGATACTAATATTTTTTGGATAATTGACATGTTTAAATATGAACATTCATTTGAGTAACCAAATGATATATCAAAGAGATTCATTTGATATTAAAATTGAAATTTTAAAACTCATTCTCTTTTTAATACGTCATATATAGAAAATTTAATAGTAATATAAAATATCACAACTATAATTATTCATTGGGTTCAGGTTGAACAGAACTCAACCCCCCCCCCCCCGAGTTGCAGTCATTCATATACGGATATTTTTGGATAATTGACATATTTAAATATAAACACTAATTTTTGTAACCAAGTGATATATTAGAGAGATTTGATATTAAAATTGAGATTTCAAGACTTATATAATTTAATATATCATATAAAATAGGAGAAATTAATTAGAGGTCCTCCCAGCCACCCCTCTATTATTTTTAGGTCCCTGAACTTTTTGAAGATATTTCTGGGTCCCTAATTTTCAATCCCATTATTTCTAAGTCAAAACTAACGCTTTCCGTCGGATGCCTCCATTAGCATACCAAAAATACCCCTTTAACAATCAAATTTTCCATAAAACATCCAAAACCCATTGTTTCTCTTTCACACCGACTTTTCCTCTCATTCTTCTTCCCCAATCATCCAAAACCTTCTCTTCAAAACCCTAGAAGAACCCACCAATGGCTGATCCACCCAAAATGATGCATTCGAAATCCTAAATCGAACCTAGAAATCCACGACGACAATGATTAACACCGTCAAACACTTTCCAATGATAAAGGTGACAAAGGAGGAACCACAAGACGCACGCTACCAACTTCGAAACCCTAAACCAACGGCGGCGACGGCAGTGGCGGCGGCGAGGAGGGGATGGAACCACAAGGACTCCCCATTGTAAGCTTTCTTAATCCATTTTGATGTTTTGATATGGCTTCTGATTACCTTGTTTGAAATGAAGAAGGAATCACTTCAAACATCGAAGGCTTCCATCGAAGGAAACAGATGTAAACATTTCTTTGTATTTCACTTGTTGATTTTGTGAAATGTATGTTGTTATGTACTTGTACATTCTTAATTAATCTGGGTACATGGTTAATTAATCTGGGTACATTTTTAATCTATCAGGGTACATTGTTATCATGCATGTATATGTTAATTGTGAGTTTCATGTTTAATTGTTGAATGTTTATCAGATACATAGAGTTTATTAACCATTTTATACTCCATGAGATTTTCCTAGTCTTAAACAATGATAACCCCTGTTTAATATTGGGATTAGCAATACCACATGGATGAAGTAATACTTAAATAGAAATTCACACTTAAAAAGTTTTCCTTTTCATATAATCGATAGGCCTAGGCAAGGATGTTCCCCCCTCTTTAACCATACACATTAATAATGGATAGATATCCCATAAAATCAGTACAATTTATTTGCTATTATATATATTGTGAGCATATATAGTGATCTTGTCCTAGATCACCCCCACTAGTATAAGTCACATCTTTTAACAAAAGATGGGGTGTTTTGCCATCTTGTCAATTATATAATATGGCTATGCATGTGTATCAGTATAAGTTATATATATGTTTATGAGATATGTATGTTTATCTTTTGTTTATCAGATATAATATATTAGATAGAATATGTTTATCAAATACATAGATTTATAGCTATGCACATTGTTATTGTTAATTAATCTAGGCGCATTGTTAATTAATCTGGATACATAGTTACAAATTTATATTAGGGCAAGTAGCTACAATGAGGTATATTAGGGCTGAAACTAGGCTTCACTAGGACTAATTTAATCACTCTTGTCCAAAAAAAGAATTCATCCTAACATGTAGTCCAACCCATAGATTCTACGTAAAGAAAAACTCCTAATACAAATTTCTTGGGTGTCAATAGAAAGAAAATGAGAATGAATATTCATTGTCATTGTCCTTCAATTGTACACTAAAAAAATTATATTTAAAATCATTTATCCTTGTATTCATTGTTGAATAGTTCAGATAAATTTTTTTTTTCACGTAAGCTGTCGAAACTAGATTCTTGTGATGGAGAAATCCTATTTTTAAACCAGAGTTATCCAACTCATTTTTAATTTAACATTTTTCAAAAGAAAAATGTCTTTATTTTTAGAAGACTAATAATCAGTCTTATAATCAGGTTTGGTTGCACTTATAATCAGTGTTTATCCAGCTTAAAGTTGAAAATCTGCCTTAAGCTCATTTGGTTCGTCGTCAGATAAGCACCCATTTAAAACCTCATTCAGTCATTTTAACCCAGAAATTTTCAGCCCACGTTACCACACTTAAAAACTCGGCAAATGCATTCAAAGATTTGTCCCGTCTGTGCAAAGATTACAATACCCCTATAAAAGTTTGGTATTTACATAGGGTATTTAAATCAACATTTCAATGAAGACAGCCTTCTCTCTCCTCCATTTTTCTGCGCCGAAAACAGCCCTCTCGAGCTGTCGAAAACCAAAAACACCCTGGACAGAGGAACCCTAATATATGATCCTGTTTGAGTTGTCCAAAACCAAAAACATGGATGATTAAACCAGAGATCACATATCTCCTTCGAGAAGACCATGATGTTCGTCGACTGATGCTACACTCTGATCTCATGAAACGCGAGGATACACTCTGATCTCCCTCTCACTGTCTCCAACAAACCGTCCGACACTCCGATCTGCTTCATAGCCTCTTTGGATCTCCTCCCCAGCCAACGATCTAGGTAAAACCCACCAAATCTCCTCCGTTCATGTATTTCTTCAAATCTGTCAATGAAAATCTGTTTAGGGTTTCATGGAAATGAATAGGGAGCGTCGGCTGAAATGTGTGTTTTTTTTCTATTGTGGCTAGATCAGATTTGGAAGTAGGTGATTGATTGCTTTTTTAGTGCAAAACCTAATTTTTTGAAGTGGGATTGTCTGTAGATTATGATTTTATTGATTGGTGATGCATGGATTTGTGGTACTATATCTATGTTTCCAGGTCCTATGGGGATGAATCTATTGCTTTTTCTTTAAAAAAAATATGATATTGTTTGTTGATCTTTGAAAAAGTTTATCTTCATTGGGAATTCCAGTAGAGTATGCAAATGAGGTTCAATCTCTATATTCCTCCCTCTGTTTATAAAGCTCTTTGCAAAATGTTCTTGCATTTCTCATATGGTATTAATGATTCAAACCTAATCTTTAGTGTTTATGTATATTGTATGCTTTAATAGGATTATTAAATGCACATACCAAGTTCTATTTATATGATATCTTTTTAGGATACAAAAATTAACTTTTAAAATATCTCTTGAGTGCCAATAGACAACCAACCATGATAACCAGACATGAGAGGAGACTCTCATCACTCATGTGATGGAAAATTTGATCTATATTTGAACCCAACGCATTCATGTTAAATATGTATTTGACATATGTTTTGTAGCCCTTTTATAGCTGGATAGATAGTTACAAAAAGCCTAAAAAGTGTTGTTGATAGGCAACCCAAAGTAATGCCTGGAGAAGTATTTAAATAAAAGACATTATCTGAGGAACTCGATCCCAAGGAAGTTCCTCTTACTCAATTGACATCAAATTTAAGGGCGATGGGCCCTCACCTCTTCTACCTTTTTATATTTACAATAAAAAAAATGTTGAATTACCTAGCAAAAAAATTAGATGTTTAGTTGAGTTTTTAGATTTTTTAGCTCATCTGTACCAAATGGGAGAGGTTGGGAGAAGTTGGAATAGGGTCAGGGCTAAACTAGGTGCTCCTAATGACCTGAGTAGAAGGGCTTGAGCTAGGCTTGACCAACCACCTCACAAGGGTGGTTGGTCAAACCATCTCTACATAATTTTCAAGTGCTTAATCATATGGGTTCATTATATTATTGTGTAGCATGTGAGCATGATATATCATTATAGTTATGGCATTTTCAACACTTAAAAGTATGAATGACGCCAATGCACCAAAAAACAAAGAGTTATGGCATTGTTTATGTTGTTAGCCCAAAGTATATGACATATGTGAATAGTGCTTTTAACGTGTCAATGGAAATTTACATGATTGCATAATAATTTTATTTAGGGTTAAAGACATTTAAGTCCCTACAAACATGAAAAAACCCATATAAGTCCCTATTAAAATTGGGACAGACGTACGAGTCCCTGAAAACTCAGAAAAACCCAATTATCATCCCTGAGTTAAATTTTCATCCAAACTTAACGGAATATTCTCAGAATATTCAATCACATATAATTGTATAGACATTGAAGTCCTTATAAACAGTCATAAAGACAAATTAGTCCCTACAAAAGACAAAATTGCCCCTGAAAGATTTTTACATTTAATTTGATAAACATTATAAATAATCGTAAAGACAAAATGGTCCCTATAAAAGACCAAAATGCCCCTGAAAAATGCATTCTACCGATTAAAATATTAGTTTTACATCCAAATTGTGATCTTCAGGTGGAGTGTGATTGATAGGATAGAAGATGAAAAAATAAATAAAAAAATTATATTATTTGTCTTTATGATTGCTTATAAGGACTGCAATTTTTACACAATTAAATGTAAAAATCCTTCAGGGGTATTTTTGTCTTTTACAGGGACCAATTTGGCTTTACGATTGTTTATAAATACTGTAATGTCTATTCAATTAAATGTAAAAGTCTTTCAGGAACAATTTTGTCTTTTGCGGGGATTAATTTTCTTTATGATTATTTATAGGGACAGTAATGTGTACACAATTTTAGGGACAATTTTATCTTTTGCAGGGATTAATTTGTCTTTATGACTGTTTATAAGGACTTCAATGTCAACACAATTATATGTGATGGAATATTATAGGAATATTCCGTTAAGTTTGGATGAAATTTTAACTTAGGGATAATAATTGCGTTTTTTTGAGTTTTCAGGGACTTGTACGTCTGTCCCAATTTTAATAGGGACTTATATGGGTTTTCTCATGTTTGTAGGGACTTAGATGTCTTTAACCCTTTATTTTATTGTTGTGACTGTTTGTTATTGCTTTTATACAAGATTGCATTGTGAGAATTAAAGGAGCTGAAAGTTTAGATGATCCTATTAAATGATACAAAATCATGGCCGATCTGCTATTGAAGCCTGATAAATTCTTGCCATAGCAGCAGGCCATAACCAAATAAATAAACAAAGAATAGGTGTTTTGAATGATTATATACACCAACATATATGGCATGCTATAAACTCTCTTAAAATGTGTATTGGGGAGGTTATAGATTACTGTTTGCCTTGTATACACACAATGTAAATGTAGTTTTAAAAAAACTAAACTGTTTGTTATTGCTTTTCTATATCTAAGGACAAATGTTTAATATATATTCTTAAATATTTTACCTATCTATCCACTTGTATAAGTTAAAGGGTAATTAACATTTTTAGCCCCTGAAAATTCAATATTTACAAAAATAGCCCCCCCACCCGAATATTTGCAAAAACTAGCCCCGGGCATTTTACACTGGAGACGGATTATATATAATCCGTCTCCAGTGTTGCAACACTAAAACATCAAAACTGGAGACGGCATATATATAAGCCGTCCCCTGGAGACGGCATATATATATGCCGTCTCCTGGAGACGGTATATATATATACCGTCTCCAGGGACGGCATATATATATGCCGTCCCCGCTGCCAAGCCCTAAAACACCAAATTTTCACCCTTTTGTCCCTCTTTCACCCACCCACCCGTTGCCAACCCCGAAAAATCATCAAAAACAAGTTTGAATCCGAAGGTAAACATCAAAACCCTAAATGTTCTTGAATTTTATTATTTATTTGTCAATTGTTTTGATTTTATTGAATAAATTAGGGTTTTTATAAAAAATCCTAAATGTTGAATGTTGAATTTATTTATTATTGGAATGTTGATTGTATGATGTTTTGTTAAGTGAAATGCGAATTTTTTTAGGGTTTTGGTTATTTTAAAATGTCTTATTTGTCAAAATAAACTTTTAAATCTTAAAAAAATTTGAAATTTTTTTTAAAAATTGTATGGCCTTAGGAAATAATTCAATGGCCTCTTAGTAAACATTTTAAAAAATTAAAGGCTATTTTTAGGAAATATGCTTTGTATGTGTTGCATGAATGTTTTTTGTGTTTAATGTGTATGTGTTGGATGGATTTTATTATTATGAATTTAGAAATATATTTACTAAGTTGAATAATTTATGGTTTAGATGGTAAAGAAATCCGATGTCCCGTTAATGTACTCTTTTAACGGGAGGATTGTTCGACGCGAAGATAGTTCATTTTATGAAGGTGGTACCATGAAAACCACCATCATAAATAAGAAGATCTCTTATGTCGATTTACTCCAAATGATGTACCATTTGACGGGGACCGATCCAAGTCTTTACAAATTGTCCATGACTGCTGTGCATCCAACTCACGACGGAAAGTGTTTGGGTGCCCCTCTCGAAGATGATATGGGGGTGAAAGTTATGATAATGATGTACCCAAAGCACGCGCATATCATTCAAATATGGTTAGAGAAGGAAGAGATCATACAAAGAGGCCGTGGCGCGATGAATTATGATGCAGAAGATTCATATCCTTCCATTGTTCGTGAACCATATCAACCTTCATCGTCGTCGTTTGTTCCGTGCACCCAAGAGAATATGATTGATGCAACACCGACCAATGCCTATGGGAGTGTGAATATACCACATTTGTAAGTATTGTGAATTTATAGGATGTTTTTGGTGGGTGTATTCATATATGTAAGTATATTGTGTTTGCATTTATAGGTCCCCATTTCATGACATGGGTTGGGACGATATTCGTGAAGGAATTGAAGTGAACAATGAAGGAGAAGAAGATCAAGAAGGGGGAGAAGAAGAAGATCAAGATTGGGGAGAAGAAGAAGATCAAGAAGGGGAAGAAGAAGAAGAGGATGATGATGAAGATTCCGAAGAAGAAGAAGAAGCAGAGGAACCTGATAGTGAGGAGGACCATGATGTGAGGAGAACTGCCATCAGTGAATATGGTGTTCCTCAAATGTTTCCTACACGTGAGCTTATGGAGCAGGCGGTGGCTGAAAATGTCCATCCATGCATTTATGAAATCGGATCTTCTTCGTGTAATGAACTTGAGGTTGGTCAGCTTTTCGCGAATAAGAAGTCACTCATTAATGCTGTCCGAACCTGGAGCATAAAGAAATGCGCACAATGTCATGTGGTGAAATCAAATGCAGAAAAATACGCCGTTAAGTGCATAAATGATGAATGTAATTGGAGATTATATGCGAGGAGGGTCGGTGGTTCAGAAATGTTCAAGATTTCCACTCTGAGAGTTCCTCATACATGCTTGGATCCTCTTCTCAGTTCAAATCACAGACAATTTAGTTCTGATTATATCTCACAGCTGATTATGCCAACGATTCGTCATAATTTGAGAATCAGTGCTACTGAGATAATGGACAGGATACGTGCTGATCATCACTACACAATTTCATATTCAAAGGCAAACCGTGCCAAATGGAAGGCTATGGAGAGGATATTTGGAAATTGGGAGGAATCATATGCTGAGTTGCCTCTATATGTTGATGCCTTGAGGAGGTCTAATCCAGGAACAACTGTGTTCTTCGAAGGCCCTGTCATACAAGAGAATAACATGGGCAGACCGATCCGACAGTTTGAACGTGTTTTTTGGGCATTCGGTCCAGCCTTAGAGGCTTTCAAACATTGTCGTCCATTGGTTTGCATCGATGGAACACATCTGTATGGAAAGTATAAAGGAACTCTCCTGATAGCCACTGCTTGCGATGCAGAAAATGGTTTGCTTCCGATAGCCTTTGCTATAGTTGAATCTGAGAACAGAAGCAGTTGGACCTTCTTCCTTTGGAACTTGTTCTTTTCTGTTGGTGGTATAAACAATTTGTGTGTCATATCTGATCGGCACTTGGGCATCATAGCAGGCATGAAGGATATTGAGGAATCAAGCAATGTAACATGGCACCATCGTTTCTGTATGAGACACATGATAGACAACTTCAAAAAACATGTAAAATCAAAGGAGTTGAGTGACCAGGTGTGGAGGGCTGCCACCTTGAAATGTCCAAATCAATTTGCTGATGAAATGCGAAAGATTCTTACTGCCTCCTCACAAGCTCGCACATGGCTTGATCAAGTCCCTCCACAAACATGGGCCCTTTGTTATGACGATGGCCGTCGTCATGGCACGATGACCACCAATAGAGCTGAAAGCATGAACAGTGTCTTGAAAGGTGTAAGAGGGTTGCCAATCACTGCCATATTACAACAGACATTCATACGAGTGTCAGAGTATTTTTATACAAGGCGTGAATCGGCCGAGAGCATGTCAGGTGAACATGTGCCATCTATGCAGCAACATTTGGAGAGAACTGCACATGATGCAAGGGCGATGTTAGTAAGAAGGCTTGATAGATCAGAATTCAATGTCCAAGACAAGAATGCGGTTATGTACATTGTTTTCCTATATCCTGACAATGCAGAATGTCAATGTCATGTTCCGAAGTTGTTTCACTATCCATGTGCACATGTCATAGCGGCCTGTGGGTATGCTCGTATTAGTCCTGGGAGATATGTGTCACATTGGCTTTCCTCAGAGTCATATAGACACACTTATGAACCCCGATTCCACTCCGTTGATGATAAAAGTCGTTGGCCGATTCCTACGGAAAACGATCCCATCTTCATCCCACCAAATGTTAGGAGACAAGCGGGGCGCCCTGTATCAACTCGCCGACGTATGCATATGGACTCCAGGGATCCAAGTCTGAGATATACATGTTCAATATGTCATGAGAAAGGCCATAGAAAAAATAAATGTCCACGTAGAAATACAAATGCTGGTAATTGATGTTAAATATGATTGTGATATGATGATGAATGTTCAATTGTTTGAGTAGATATTAACTTGTGTTCAAATTACAGGTGATGGACATCCGTGAGTGGCATGGACCCGTCGTGGATGATTTGCTGTATTTTCAGGGATCTCATAGGTCTCATCATGGATTCCAGGGCAAGGTATGACAAATGATGTGTTTTTCTCTAATGTTATTCTTCATATATGATTTTTTTCTTACTTGAATATATAATTTCCTTAAACAGACCGACTCCTCCAAGTTTACGATCCACATGGTGGCATTGCGTCACTGGGTCATGGATCCACGCATCGAGCCATACGTGAGGGCATCGGGTTGTATTATTTGACAGAGATGGGATATACCAGATCAGATCATCGACTTCTACAAGCACTGACTGAGAGATGGAGACCAGAGACCAACACATTTCATCTGCGACAGGGCGAGATGACAATTACACTTCAGGACGTTGCTATTCTGACTGGACTACCCATTGATGGCAAGCCCGTGACTGGTATCACAGACCACGATGATTGGGCCAGCGTCTGTGAGGAGCTGTTAGGTGTTGGCCCCCCTGCAGATAAGATCAAGGGTGGAAGAATTTTTCTCTCGTGGCTTAAAGAAACCTTCAGCATCGTACCAGATGTTGAATTGGACGACGATATCCTCCAGCAGTATGCACGTGCATACATCTTATTTGTGCTTGGATCAACAATCTTCGCCGATGGCACAGGAAATAAGATACATGCGTGCTACCTTCATTTATTCAGAGATTTTGAGGATGCTGGTCGATATTCATGGGGTGCAGCTGCGTTGGCCCACTTATATAGAGCATTGTACAGAGGTAGTGTGCTTGGAGAGAGGATGTCGGCAGGATCTCATGGTTTTTATTCTTTGCTACAGGTAATATGCAAACCCAATTTTCATCCATACATACTAAATTTGTTTTTTTTCCTGTGTTACTAAAGATTTTGTTCCAATGCAGCTATGGTCGTGGGAGAGATTACATGTGGGACGACCGTCATTGCATGATCCGGATTTTATTCTTGGAGATCGACCTTTGGGAGCAAGGTAATGTCAATATTTTCATCTTCTTTTGTCAATTCATAGAAGATCATATATCATTAAATTCGATATTTCAGGTGGAAGGTGACTCAGAGGTTTGATGAAAATTCGCGTGTTCTGATATACTATAGAGCACAACTGGACTATCAGCTTCAGTCGCAGGTGACTATACAATTAGCCATATATTTCACAAATGATATATTCTACGTTAATTGTCATACTAATTATATATTTGGTTTTTGGTAGGTTATATGGCAGCCTTATCCTGGGACATATGAGACACTACCACCTGCATGTATGGATCATATGGAGTTGTGGACGGCTAGGGTCCCACTCATTTGCTTTGATATTGTGGAGATGCACGTGCCGGATCGAGTCGCACGTCAATTTGGATGGCATCAGGACATTCCATCTGATGTAGAGGCCATCGACCGGGTAAACCGACGAGGTAGACAGGATGTGAATTGGATAGTTTTTCACCAGTCTTATATCGAGCGTTGGGACCAACGATTGGATCACATCCACCAATTCTCTCATACCCGGAGTTCGAGGAGATATATGGAGTGGTACTGGGAGAGAACAGTCAGACATATCACACCTCCACCACCCCCACAGTACCATCCAGGCTATGTCGCACCAAATTCGGTAAGAATTTTAAACGCGTGTTACATTTTTAGATAGTGATAAATGATTTTATATTACTTATCATATTGAAACTTTTGTTAACAGGGGGGAGTTACACAGAACATTACCGAGGTGCTTGCAAGGGGGTTGGTCTTATACCCCAACTGCGGTGAGTGGGATCGTATAGTTGCTGTGGCACGGGACTATGCAGATGCGATGATGGGAGACATGGGACAACCTTCGAGTACCCCCAGTGCATCTACAGATGCTGATGATTCTCAGGATGTGGTAGATGATAGTTTCGCTCACACGGAATTCACCATTGATGAGTTCTTCAATGATGTACGACTCGATGCAGAGATCGATGAGCAACCACAACAACCAGCCCCAGCTCCTGATCGAGCTCCACAGATGACACTCCAGACATATACTCGTGGACCACGCAGGGTTTGGTGTACTTCTACTACTGCCAGTCGGGGATCGGGCGAACAATTTACCACTCCACCACAATCAGGTGTGCCGCCATCCACAGCAACTGACGTACCCTCTTCATCAGCACCTCCTGCTCCGAGAAAAGCCAAAAAGAAAGGACTTCTGAGAATATTTGGATGATTGTATTTCTGTTGGATGTAAAACACTTTTATTATATTCATGCATTTTCATTTCTGTGTATTGTATTTATGTATTTTCATTGGTGTTTAGAAACAGGAGTCAAGTGATTATAATGGATTTATGTAAATATCAATGCATTTTTATTATATTTATGCATGTTCAAGCAGGAATTTTTATACAGGTGAGATAGCCAAAATTGTATACAATAATAAAAAAAAAAAAGACTGAAGACGGATTGTATATAATCCGTCTCCAGGAGACGGATTATATACAATCCGTCTTCAGGAGACGGGTTATATATAACCCGTCTCCAGTGTAAATCCATAAAGGGGCCCATTTACACTGGAGACGGATTATATATAATCCGTCTCCATTGTAAATGGCCACTTACGGATTTTACACTGGAGACGGATTATATATAATCCGTCTCCAGTGTAAAATACCAGCGGGGCTAGTTTTTGCAAATATTCGGGTGGCGGGGCTATTTTTGCAAATTTTCAATTTTCAGGGGTTAAAAGTGCTAATTACCCTAAGTTAAATGAAGGACAAGTTGAATGAAGGACACTTAAGACTACACAAGTGAGCTGAAATAGAGTCTTGAAGCTGGAGGAGAAAAATAAAAGAATTTGGAGGAGAAAAAAATGGATGACAAGATGAACAGATAAGCCGCCTCAGCAATCATATGTCATTAGGACTCTCTGCCTGTATCTTGCAATGTGAAATTATGGGTATCAATCAGATTACATCACGGGACACAATCCAGTTTACTATTGCTTTTCTGGGCTAAAACTGAATAGAGGTGATGTTTGAATTATAATCTGCAAGAGACCATGGGACGTGTCATAGATAGAGGACGGGAATATTGTGGTCAATAGGAGCATATGAAACAAAGAGCACATGATGCCAAGCAAGAGGGTAGCCAGATCCTTCCCAACAACCTCTAGAAGGGCATAAATATTTTTGTTGATTGTGTTTCTGTAGATGTGATTTCTTCTTTGTTTGTTTGTATAGAATTATAAATAAAAAAAAACATGTTGAAAGAGGATGATGTTGGTTAAAAGCTCCACTAGATGATTTAGAAGAATAAGTTCTTTACAACAGACATGGAATCAAAAGCAAAATAATAACATATATTTAGAAAATAAAAGGATGTGGAGTTTACAAGCATGGGATTCAACAGCCCAATGAAGTAAAAAGGTCTATGACTATTTCTCAGAAAAGCTTCAAGACTCTGATTTGATAAGAAAAGGCAAGCAATTCTTGTAAACATTAGTATATTGTATGAAAAACTCATATACTTCATAAGTTTGTTGTTCTTCTTATGGGTTGGATCTATTTTTATTCTATGTGGGAATAGAGTTTATATTTGATAGAGTTCTATTAATATTTGAGCTGATACATGCACATTGTATACATGAGTTCCTATTGATGATTTGATTTATCTTAAACATAGACAATCCTTGGTGTTTGTGACTGATCTCGAGTTACTTCACCCTAGATTATTTTTGAATTGCTATTTGTGTCCCTATAAACTGTGTCATTTTTCATTTGATGTAATTTGTTGTCATTCATGTATTGAGGAACACCCACAATACTTCATGTGGTTTAATGAATTGCGTCGGGTGCCCAAATCCGAGTATTACCATACACCAGTTCAGAAGAAGGTGGAGAAGGCCGCCGCAGTTCCATGCCCCATAGGGATACTCATCTACGGAAGCTGCTCATGCTTATGTATCATATTGACGGTGTTTGTGATATTTTGTTTGCTTGTACTCATGACCATCAAATGACTGTAAAAGTTGAATTATAAAACCAACACTGTAATGTATATATAGACTGCTCCAAAACAATTTTTTTTTATATTTGAGAATGTTGTAACATTCTCATGTATTTATCCATTGTTTTATGACATGATATACAACTCTAGTATTATTTAGATTATGTTTGTGTGCTTAGATTATGTTTGATGATGTACGGGTTTTTTTTTATCATAAAATGTTGTAATATTTTCATGTATTTATCTTGTGTAGCATGACATGATATGCAGCTTTATAACTATTAGGTGAAACTTGTCAAAAAAATTTAAGTTATTCGAGTGATAGATGCATATTTACATCGTCTTAAAGCACATATGTCACATGTTATTTGTATAGACTTTTATTAGGTTCTCCTAGTAATCAAAGTGCAGTATCTTTTTTTTAATAAATTGACATATATCAAAGTATCTTTTTTTAATAAATAGAAAAAATAAACAAATCATCATCAGATTTTAATCAAACATCAAATTACATTCAGTACTTATTAAATGGATTAAAACACCCTTATAATAAGCTCCACTCTTTAGTATTGAATCAAACACACTTATTTTTATAAATATTTATCACTTAACCAAATGTGTGTTTGATTATAAATATTTATAAACGTTAGGTCCTGAAACTATACAGGACTACATGTAAAAACGACTCAATATATTAAATTATTTGTCTTCTATTTATTCAGAAAATACATTAATACTGACATTTTGTATGTAAATATCAATCTATTATTTATCCTTTACAAATATCAAAAATATATTTTGCTTTTTAATTATTAAAATTTAGATGTTATTGCAAATATCAATAAATTACCTCTCATTTATAAAGTTCAAAAATATCAATTTTCTTTATAATGTATTTATAGTATTTACCATATAAGAATATTTTTTATTTAAGTTATAAGCATAATTATATAAAAACATTATACCAAGTTAAACTATCCTAATTTGTTATACGAGGTTGGGTGAAGGTAGAGAGTGTAGGAAGAAAAATGTTAGACTTAGTCATTTTTATAAACCAAAACTCAAACCACACATTTTTTTGTTTTTTTTAAATAGTAAACATCATTTAATGAGATATATGTTATAATAAAAAATACATATCGTTCCATTTTAAGTTGAATGAAATATTTTTTAGTAAATGTACGTATGAAGAATTTAACAAAATATGTACATTGTCTAACGAGATAAATTAGTAAATATTTTACTGAAATTCTAATAAGATGTATAAGACTATATTTTAGATTATAAAAAAAATAATTGAGTTTAACAGCGCCTAATGCATGAATGATGGATGGTATCATACTATCATCACCTAATATGTTTTTTTTTTTTTTTTTTGAATATATATGTTTCAAATGAAAAATGTTTGAGACATAAAATTCTTTTTAGGGTCCTTTTCACAATAACCCAAAAGGATAAATATATTTAATAGAAAGCAGTGTAGTTAGCACACGCGGAATGCGTTTCGGACGAATGACAACTTGCTGCATGTCATAATGATGGCAGCTTTTTGTCTGATTAAAAATTAGCACTCCTACCATCTCAAAATTACAGAAACAAAATGGAAATCAGTCTACAAAATCAGTATGGCTTCCTATTCATTCAAGGTTACAACTGTCATTTGCTTTATACATGAAGTGTATCCGTCAGAGATTAACGGGATGATACGAGCCTTTCTATTAACTCGCCGTTTCATGTGCAATCTCAGTTACCTAACGTTGTATGTTTCATTAGATGAAACGCATTTTTTTTATATTTTTTATGTGAGTATATAAAACTTAATAGAGTATATATTTAATTTTTGTTGAGTCACATTCTTCAATTCATTTTTATGAAGGTACATACTTTATTTTATGATGGAAACTACACAAGTTCGTATAGGGTGTGACATAGGTTTATTCACCCCTGATAGCTATACGGGATAGATAACAATATATACTGAATAAACAAATTTTTGTTTGGTTGCCTTTTCTATTATTCTTATTGGGAAACGTAAAAGTGATATTTTTGTTGTTTGGTTCATTTTGGATAAAGTGATGATAAGTGGTGGATAAATGATGCATAAGAACCCACCACCACCATTGTAAACCCACCACCATCGTTCACCGCTCACCACTTGCTGTAGAACCACCACCACCGCTCGTTGCTCATAGCTTGCAGCCGACACAAATCTTACCTTTTCCTACAAAGTACAGTCCACCACCACCATCTGGTTCAATTTGTATTGTTTGGGTTTTGAGGATTCAAGCAGTGTATTCAAGCCTTCGTATGGATACATTTCACCATGTGAATGTCGATGCTTGTAATCAAGATATCTCGGCAAGCACACAACAAAGGTCAGAGGTTTTACTCATGCCCCATATACAGGATATGCCAGTTAAACTCAGCCCATATTTTTTTCATGTTTTTGCCTATCAACCAAATATTCATGAAACTAATTTGTCTAATTTATTGTAGACTTTTGTTGATTGCAATTTCTTTGAATTGGTCGATGATCCGAACACTCCACCATCGATATCAAGTATCAGTTCATTTCCCTTGAACAATCATTGCAGAGAAGACTCAATTTGCTGTAAAGCTTGAATAACAAACTTACTTTGTTGTAGCATGCTTACTAGGAACACCATTAACCTGCCATGCTCTACAGCTGCATATCCTCACATGCTAAATTAACTACACAAGTAACATTTGGCCCTACCACCTCCGATCTAAGATTGAGCTCCTCCGTACAATATAATCACTTTTCCCTTGCACATTTGCTGATTATATTTAAAAGCTTTCAGGGCCAACTTTCCTTTGAACTTCCTTCCCATACATCGTCAATGATTCATCGTCACCATTATCATGCCCCAAATGGTGCCAACTAATTCAACAATATGTAGTAGTTCTTGCCTTGTGAATCCATGAACTGAATGATTAAGAAAGGTTGTTTGTGAGATAGTGGGACCTTGATGTTGTCCCAAACTGGTGTCTGCTCCATACCTGACCTTGTACACCTTGAAGATATGCAGCTGCAGTAGGGGATGCTATCCTAATATCCCACATGTGTTCTTTGAATGTTGCTAAAATATAGGAATTAGCACAAGACCAGACCAATCTCTCAAAAAGTTCACTTGAACTTCTTTTTGAAATTTTTGTACAAGCGCCTCACACAAGTACCATGCTCAGCCCGTAGAAACACTAATGGAACTGCGAATTTCAGACACTTGTCCATGCTAGACATCAATGTTAATTCATTAATTGCTCCAATGGCCTCATGTAGGTCCTCCAAGAACCACTTCCATGTCTCTTCACTTTCTAATTCAACAACAGCGAATGCTAGAGGAAATAAATTTTCATTACCATCTAATGCAGTTGCACTTAACAAGATTCCTTTATACCTACCTTTCAAGTGGAACCCATCAAGGCCAATGAAAGACCTACACCCCATCAAGAACCCTGTACTGCAAGCTCCAAGGCATACAAAAAATCGCATGAGGGAATGATCCACATCAAGCAAGTACTTGACAATGGAACCAAGATTAGAAATCATCAACTGCTCAAGAAACTCCGGTACAGCTGACAATAATATGAAGTCTTCCCTGTAAATGAGTTCTACGACTTTTCCCCCTAGCAGCCAATACTCTTTCATAGGGTAATGTGAGGTTGAATTTTTTTTAAGCTTTAATTTAATTTTGGAAACCCCCATTTTGTGCAAGATTGGAACAATCATTGTTGCAAGCCAGCTTAAGTTTGTCATCTCATTCCAATTTTATTCACACTTGTAAATGAATGTTCCTTGACCAATGTCTTGACTTCAAATGTTAGTTTGTCTAGAATGATAGAAGCATGGACGCTCCATGGACAGTTGGGCCTTTCACACTTGGTTGTTATCCTTAGTTTGTCACTCTTAATGATTTGCACACCAAATTCATTAAGAATACCATGCTGTCTAAGGGCATTGCAGAACTCCTTCACACTAGGAAATTGCATTTCCATCTGCATGTTTGGTACATTTGGATTGTAATGTACAACTGAACCTTTAAAGTTTCTAATTGATGTGTCCGAATCCGAATTTGAATACTCTTTCACCATCCCATCCTCCTCTTTAGTCTCTTCCTCTCCTCAACCTCATCGTCATCCTCATCCTCCTCCCTCCCTTCCTCCTCAACATCATCAATTAGTTGGGGTTGGTATTGTCCCTTGCCTAAGAACTGTTCATCAAGAAAGATCTCATCTCCATCATCTTCGAACTGCTCTTCCTCTTCAACTGCTCTTTCGATCATCTGTTGATCAATTACTATGTCTGGCAACTCTCCACCAACTGCTCTATCAGCCATGTCTTGGTTAGTAGCCATGTCTTCTTCATTAACTCTCACTTCTTGTTGTTCTTCTGAACAGAGGTCAACCAAGTTTGATTCTTTTCCGCTGATAGAATTCTGATCAAGCTGACTCGAATGTGCTTCTTTGTACTCACTAATAATGACATACAAAGTAAACTTTCTTGTTTTCTCATTCTCCTTGAAAATCTCCATCAATTGAATATCTGATGTCACTTCCACATATTGCTTGGGGAAAACTTTCGAGATCATATATGTAAACTTGATTGACTTTATACTTCTAGCCTTCAACCATTCAGGGAAATCATCCCAAAGATCTATCATGGCAATTTTGTTCCAGTCAAGGAGCATTGTAAACTGCTTCCCTTCCACGCACTTTTATCTATTTTGTGATTTTACAAGCTTTCAATAGCCACCATAGACAAATGTCACCCTAAACAAATCTTCCATCACATTAACTAAACAAACAAAATGTCAAAAAAATGCACATCAAACCCATACTTAGTTCAATAATACTTGAAGCAATCAGTTCAATATGCACATCCATTCTAATTGAAATCTATAAAAATCTCCAAAATCCACAAAATGCACATCCAACTCTAAAATGCACATCTAACCCTAAAATTCCCCAAATCCAAAAAATGCACATTCAACCCTAAAATACACATCTAACCCTAAATCCCCCAAATCCACAAAATGTACATCCAAATTCCAGCGAAAAACCATCCAAACCTTACATTCCCAAATCAAAACGAAAAAAAAAATTTCAAACTTTGAGAGTGTAAGAGATTGTGCTTGTTTCACGCTTCCGAGAGTCATAGATCTTCGTGGTTCACACGAGATAGATTGCTCAACTAGTCACATAGTCATGTTTCGTGAGGGAGAAGAGAATGTGATCAAAACGAAGAAGATTTGTATTTTTTTGATAAAGGACTCTCACTATGTGTTCACGTGAGTGAAAAGAGATGAAAGGGTAGTTTAGTAATCTCTTATGCTGGTTAGTGTTAACCATAGTTGGGTTATGTGGTTTCATGGTACGGGGTTTATTCGATATTATATTAGAAACACAGGTACCAATGACGATTTTTTGAAGTTTATTGGGATTTTTTATGATTTTACAAAGAATTCAAAGAGTTAATAAGAATTCTCTCTTTCAAAATGACACAGAATAATATTTTTTATATATTATTATAGATAAGTTATGATAAATAATTTTAGTATTTTCTTAAAATAATTATCATGTTTTATCATAACTTATTTAAACATAACTATCAAGGTTTATCTAAAATAAACAAATGGCCAATAAGAGCTATTATTCTTAATTCACTCTGTTCTCTTCTCTGTCACAGCAGGTTTATCCTAACATTATTCTTACAGTGCTGCTACCCAGGCCCCAAAAATTAGGCCCCATTGTTGAGCCCCAATAGGTGGCATTATCCTATTGGTCCAATGTTTGACTTTTTCTAACCACCAAAAGGCCAATTACACAACTACCCTTATCATTAATATCCTCATTAAAATCGTAACCGAATCCCACAAATTGGGGCACCATTAATTCCTCTCCCCCAAAGTAACCGAATTCCACAAATGGGGGCACCATTAATTCCTCTCCCCAATAAAATTTGAATGTAGGCGATCAAGATTTCAATCTATCTGATTCTCTTCCCCAACAAACCGTTAACAATGGCGAATAAAAAAGGATAGATTTCTTCTACCAATCGAAACTTAACTGTCATTTTGTATTTGTTTTTTTTTTTTTTTGACAAAAAAAAAAAACAGGTCATTTGTATCTGATAAAAAAAAGTCACTTTTTTTTTTTTTTGCACTTCTTGCAAATGTGGAATCCAATCAAGAAACTGTCTCAGTTGTGAAATTTTTCCTTCCGTGCATCTGAATTTCTTCCGTTAATACCGTGTATCTGAAATTCGGCAGTGTATCTAGATTAATTTTTTGCACTTCTTGCAAATGTGAAATCCAATCAAGAAACTGTCTCAGTTGTTGAATTTTCCCTTCTGTGCATCTGAATTTCTTCTGTTAATACTGTGTATCTGAAATTCGACAGTGTATCTTGATTTGGGAAATCACAAATGTTTTATGTTTTCCTGTGCACACCATTCATATTCTGCTTCGAATGATGCAATTAGCCTGTAATATCAGATACTTGTATCTGAAAATCATTTTAAGATACAGAGCTGTATCTTAAAACCAAACAAAAACCATGTGGATTTTGAATTACCAAACATGTTAATTAGCAGTACATATATTTTAACAAAAAGTCCTTCAAGCCTTTATATACATATATATATATATGACAATTAGAAATTAAATATGAATCAGATAAACTTTAATCAATTCCATAGAGAAATAAAATGTCAAACTTCAAATTGTGCTTGAAACAGGTTTTAAGATACACATTTCACATTCAGACACACCTCAATAGTTATTATCTACTATGCTGGAGAAGCAGCCAATTATATTTGATTCATTTTTTGAGTTAAGGTATACCTAATAAAAAGTCTCACATACACATCACAGTAGACATACATTCCACATACAATTTGACATTGATTTGCATTTCACATAGATGTCTAATACAAATTTCAGATACACCATCAAATTCAGATACATCTATCACTGTATCAAATACAATGTTATCTCGTCCACATTTTGCTGATCAGTCAAATCAATCACTTCCTTTGGTAAATTGGTTTCCATTTCACATGAATCGTAGATGTCTTCCAAATAATTTGATTCTTCAAATGTGTCATCCATATAATCCTCCTCACTGCCTGTTGAAAAATAGAAAAAAAGTCACATGTTATAAAATTAAAATTAAGATACAGTGCTGTATCTTAAAACCAATACAAACCATATGGATTTTGAATTACCGGACATGTTATTTAGCAGTACATATTTTCAAATAAAGTCCTTCAAACCTTTATATGTATATACGTATATGACAATTAGCAATTAAATATTGATCAAGTACACATTAATCAATTCCATAGAAATAAAATGTCAAAAATTCATTTTAAGATACAGTGCTGTATCTTAAAACCAAATAAAAACCATGTGGATTTTGAATTACCAAACATGTTAATTCCTTTGGTAAACTGGTTTCCATTTCACATGAATCGTAGATGTCTTCCAAATAATTTGATTCTTCAAATGTGTCATCCATATAATCCTCCTCACTGCCTGTTGAAAAATAGAAAAGAAGTCACATGTTATAAAATTAGAATTAAGATACAGTGCTGTATCTTAAAACCAATACAAACCATATGGATTTTGAATTACCGGACATGTTATTTAGCAGTACATATTTTCAAATAAAGTCCTTCAAACCTTTATATGTATATACGTATATGACAATTAGCAATTAAATATTGATCAAGTACACATTAATCAATTCCATAGAAACAAAATGTCAAAAATTCATTTTAAGATACAGTGCTGTATCTTAAAACCAAACAAAAACCATGTGGATTTTGAATTACCAAACAAGTTAATTAGCAGTACATATACTTTAAAAAAAGTCTTTGAAGCCTTTATATATATATATATATGTGTGTGTGTGTGTGTGTGTGTGTATGTATGACAATTAGCAATTAAATATGAATCAGATAAACATTAATCAATTCCATGGAGAAATAAAATGTCAAACTTCAAATTGTGCTTGAAAATAAAATCAAGATACATGTGTATCTGGAAATGAACCGTGCAATTCAAATAACCTCCACAGATCCAACTGAAAAAAAAAATTGATTTCGATGTTTGTTTTCACTTCCACCATTAAATCTAGATCTAAAATAAATGTAAAGAACAGTTAAAAAATCAGATCAATGTGAATTATTCAGATCTAAAACAGTCTAACATGAATGGATCGCCATTGTTTCCACCACAACCGTGTAAAAATCTTATAGTCTCAACCGATCAAAATAAAAAAAAAATTACGATGCTTGTTTTTATTTTCACAAATAAAACTGGATCTAAAAAGTCTAAATCGTCAATTTTTGGGGGTTCCGATTGACCTAACCTGAATGTTTGCACCACAAACAGATCGCACAAAAACAAAGACGAGTTTTCTTTTTGTCTTCTCTTCTCCGCTGATCATATATGAATTTGATGTTTGATTTTTGTTTTCGTTACGAGAGACAATCGGAAAAATAAAAAAACTCGTTGTGAGAGAGAAGAAGTGATTTCTAAATCGTAACTAACCCCATAATTATCGGACCGGTTATGGAATCTTCATTTACGGAAATCAATGAAGAGCTTGATTGTGAGGGGGGTAATATAGGAAATTCACACTTGCCACCTCATGGGGCTTAATATGGGGTCTACCAATTGGGGCCCAAGAATCATTATTGTTATTCTTATAATATTTTCAGGGTTCTCGGTATAAAAGAGATGAGACGGGCTGATGACACCTACTCACGTGTTTTTTCGGACGGGGATTATTTCATAATTAAAAACTTTCTCAAGGATTAGTTTGCAAAAAGCTTTACTTTTGTTGTTTCTTTCTGCTTTTCATTAATATCGTCAGTCGTTTCTAACTCTCTCTCTCTCTCGCTCTCAGTTCGGTTTGGGATTTTGAAACCTGTTCATCAGGGCTTGAATTGAGTGGAACCTCTTCCAATCTGGTATTTTCAATTGCTCTTTTAGTTATGCTGTTATCCGTAGTTACTGAATCAGATTCTAAGGTTCTTGAATCCTGTGTTTGTGATTTTTTTTTTCTTCTTCTGATCTGCTAAAATATCTTTTATTTTTATTCAGATTTTTTTGTTTTAGCTTTCTTTTGATATGGGAGCAGTTGATAAGTACCTCTGTTTGGATGTTTCTATGACAAAAATCTTTGCGAACGAAAGCTATGTGAAGTCCTCCCTTTGGAATTCTTATTGGTTTGGATGAATTTGTATAAAAAATTGGTTTTTTGCAGTCATGGCGTTCAATATCTGCTGTTTGATGTTCTAATCCTACCATTCATGTTTGGCGTTAGTTGGATGGTCGGTGATCGTCGAGGGAATACTCGGCTAGACGGGGATAAATCGAAATTTTTTTAAAGTAAAATCTAATATATGTATTTAATACATGTCAAATAGTTAAAAATAGTGAATAAATATAAGAAACGCAGTAGATAGAGAAATTAAATTAAGGGAAAAATCAAATTAATAGATTAGACCCCGCCCTGCCTTAGCTGTTTAATCCCCTTGACGAGGCTGGCTAGGATTGATTCTGCATTTCTGCCTAGGCACTAGTTTAATTCCCGCTTAATCCCACATTTTAAAACATTGGTTTGTTGTAATGTATGAATGTAAATGGTATTGTTATTATAATTTTTTGATGCAAGGTTGACAATTGCTATCACGATTTTATAAATTACAATAGAGGGTGACAAGTGTTCGATACAAGATAAGAGGATCAGAGCAAACAAAGCAAAAACATAAGAAATCGAAAACACTCCGCAAAACACCCTCGTCCAAACATCCGAGTAGAAGATGCCTGAGCCACCTCCGCTTCTCCTAGGGCCCTATGTTGTGAGGACGAGATTTACTCCCGTGATATCTATACTGTTTTTACCCCTGTAATTGCTGCCCCCTAGTCTTTTAAGAGGCCCACTATTGTTTCCCATATATGCTCAAATTATACACCTTGGCCTCTAAACACTGCCCAGTTCCTCGAGTCCCAGATTGCCCACGAACCCGCCAGGATAATGGATGCTGCTATTACTGTTGCTACGCCACTGTCCCCTCTTCTAGCTACATTCCTAGATGCCTCCCACATCTCCTCTGTATTTGAGAACCTATTCCTCAATGGCGTGAACTCCCCAAATCATGCACATGGTTGCCAGCCAATGGGCATTGACACAAGAGTTGGTCCAAATCCTCTGGTTCCCCGTCGAATAAAACACAGGTGGTTGAGTCCGGCGGCTGTGATTTAGCTTGGTATACCTTCATGAGGATTCGCCACTGATACACTAACGACATGAATGCCTTGACTTTAGGAGGGGTTTTGGGACCCCATATCTCTTTCGCTTTCTCCATCGTTCCTTGAATTGGTGGGATGAGCCTTCACCACATGTAGCTCGCGTTGATCGAGAACTCCTGCCACTTTCCAATCATCATTGCAAGTTATTCCATTCCCTCGTCCCACAAATTTCTGCTTAACCACAGCCTCCATTCACCCAGATGTGCCTTACTGTGCCAAACACTCTCCACCACACCTTCACGATCTACTGCTCGCTGGAAGATCCTTGGAAACAGCTCCTTAAGGGGCGTATCACCATTCCAGATGTCTGACTATGAATGAAACATTTTGCGTGATCCTAGGTAGGTGCTACCTCTCCGCGTTCCCATTACCATAGAGGCTCCTAAAAAATGTAACCCATTATTATTATTTTTGTGGTAATTAGCTGGATGTAGCAGAATTGATTTCTCAAGAGGTCGTTGTACTATGCGTCGTGAAAGTGTGAACTTAGATCACTGATTTCTGTTACTAGTCCGCATTTATACCTCGTATGAGGTGCTACTATTGAAATCCATTGTTTCCTACTCATGATGCATGATGGTTGCATGATGGAAGTTATGGAAATTTAAAGTCTTGTTTGGCAGGGGGATAAGTTTCTGATAATAACTTATCCCAATTGTAGGGGATAATATGTATTTTATCCTTATTCGCATTTGTCAAAATCTCTCTCAAAAAAATGTCAAAATCGGGATATAAAGAATTGTAATTGTGGTATCTTGTCTTGTTGATCTCTGTAGGAGGTGTTCATGAATACTTGCAATGGAGCAAGGACGGTGACACTCAGATAGCACAAATCTGTGTGTTCCCATGGCCTTAGTAGCCAATGTAGAGAACATGATGGTCGTTCTTCGCTAATTGGGTACTGAATGGGATGATAGGCTTCTCGGCAATTTGTTGTTTTGACCTTTACTTGTGTTAAAGAGTTATTATTATGACAATATTGAGTCATTATTGCTTTCCTAGTTTTCTTATTTTCATGTGATGGTATTTTAGAGTTTCCTTTGTATATCTCTAAATTGAGCCTTTAGCTCCTCTAATACAATAAGATGAGTTCTCTTCCCTTATTCTAACATGGTTAGAGCCACCTCAAAAACTCTAGATCCACACAAAGTTTCTCCTATCTCTTCCCCGCTCTGATTGAGGTGTCTTCAATCGGGCGGGGCAGGAATTTTGGTATCCATATCAGATTCAGTTCACTACTAGGGTTTAGAAAGAATTACTCGTTTTAGAAAAAAAGAAGTGAAGATGGGATGAATTCCGCCATTTTTTGATTAGGTCCTCGAGAACGTCCTCCACTTCTTGACCTCCCACGCATGCGCACCTCCGGTCATCTCCAAGTCCGCGTGCCTCTCGTCGTGTGCCGTTCGCATCGTGTTCGTCGTTGCGCCATCATCGTTCTTCTCTTCCTTGGATCTCCTTCTTCCTTGAGATCTGCTTTTGTCGCGCCGTCGTCTCTGTGCGTCGTCGCCATAGTTGTCTGGGCGGCTAGGCGAGCCTAGGCGGTGGCCAACCGCCTAGCCGCCTAGGCACGCCTAGGCGGCGCTTAATTAAGATTTTATTATTTAAATTGGTAATTATTTTAAAGTTATTTATCTACATATCCATACTTTAATTTTTCCATGAATACTATTTAAAATGAAGAATGCTATTTATAAATAAAGAACACATGGATGTAATTTATTGGTGCATGTCCATTTCAACAAAACTAATATAATCTAACCCTAGTGGCATTAAAGAAGGAGAAAATGGGGAAGAGATTGAAGGAGAATGAGATAAGAGTTCAGAAATTTTGAGAGATAAGAGGTTGAGACAAAAAATCAATAAAGATTCACTTGGGACCGGAAACATCCGCTGCACCGTTGGCCGGCAGGGTAGGTGATGTTTCAATCTTTCGATCGTGTTTTTTTTTTTTTGTCTTTTATTTTTGAGGTTAGGCGAGGGATTGGGTGGGCTAGGCGTGATTAAGGCGGGCTAGGCGTGATTTAGAGGGGTAGGTGGGGCCAGGCACCCGCTTAATTAACATGTGTTTAGGCGGGCAGTCGCCTAGGTCCATCTGGACCGCCTAGGCGTCGCCCAGACAACTATGGTCGTCACCCTTTTGCATTGTCGTGTCCATCTGCCATCGTCGTATTCGCGCACTGTCATCTTTGTCTGCGTAGCGATTCGCGTCGCGCTTCTTCTTCTCTTCCTTTTCTGTCATTCGTTACGCTTCACCATTTGTGTTTGTAGTGTTGCGGAAAAGCTTTGGTACGTTTTGCCATCAGCGTTTGTAGTGTTGTAGAAATGCTTCAGTTGTTTCTTCTTCTTCTTCTATATTTGCGTTGCCGTCTGCTTCTTGTTTCTTTTGCTTCTTCTTCTCTGTCTGCACGCCTGTCAGGGCCCGTCGGCACCCATCTGCGCCACCGCCACCGCTGCCACCGGCTGCTCGTCGTTGTCGTTAGCCTCCTCCGCTGTCTCATTTTTGTGTAAACTCTAAGGGTTTCGCCTTTTAGAATTTGGGAGGGGGTGTTAAAGTATCATTATTATGATAAAATTGAGTCATTATTATGAAAATATTGAGTCATTATTGTTTTCCTTGTTTTCTTATTTTCCTGTTATGGTATTTTAGGGTTTCTTTTGTGTATCTATAAATTGAGCATGTGACTTCTCTAATACAATAAGAATAATTCCCTTCCTTTATTCTAACAACTTGTATAAGATGTACTATGCCTTTACTATGTGGCTACATGAGAAAAAAAAAACTGTATAAACTACATTTTTCTATTAGAGTGGTGAGGAATTTATAATTATAATCTACAAGTAGGGAGAGTGATGCAGCGAGAGGATCACGCTCTTCTGCTAACTCGATCAACCTTCAGGGATGCGGGATCTGCAGGCTCTAACAACGCTATTGATTCGCAAAGAATACCAGGACGATGGGCTTCAACGAGTCTATTGATTCCTGAAAATACCAGAAACGATGGAAATATATGTATTTGACAATCCTCCTAGGATCACAAAAATACACTAGAGAAAATAAAATTATATCGATCAAAATCTGAATTCATAATGTGATTTACAAGTCTATTTATAGAGCAGAGAATTCTTAACAGATTAGGATCTTAACTGTTTATCTAAATCTGTTAAATAGGATTTTAACAGATTTTCTAAATCTGAAAATCACAAACAAATTCATATCTAATCCTAACTAATAAATCACAAACAAACTTCATATCTATCCTAACTAACATTCAAATTCGAATTCAAATAATTATTTGAAATTCAAATATAAATATAGTAACTAAAAAAAATAAAATAAATCCTAACAAACTCTAAAACTGCCAAAAATAGTAAAAATAATAAAAATTGTAAATCATCTATAATCGTCCATTTGATGGTTTTCAATGCCAATCGAACAGTCCATGATAGTGCTGCATCATTCTCCCCAGGTTTAAGAGAATTTGTCCTCGAATTCAAATCCTCATCGATGGAACTGTCACCATGAATTTCAAATATGGATATCTTACGAACAATGAATCTTTTAGGATGCCGCATCACATCCATCCAATCGTACGAATGCTCACGAATCCAGCTTTCAAGTAATAACCTCCTGAGAAGGAAGGGCTGGTGGATGAGGAAAGAATGAATCAACAAAATGATAGTAGAGTGGGTTAAATGTTTCATGTGATAGCTTTTTCGATGGTGAAGAGGTATGAGTGACTTGAAAGGGGTCTAGTGGGAAAGATTTGGATGAAGCTCCAGTCACGTAAAATATGCGGGTGTTAATGATTTTGGTGGCGGAAAAGCTATGATGAGAGGCAGTAGAGAAAGATAGGATGTGATCATTGTTACCAAATATTTGAGGGGAACTCTTGGACTCCATCTCCTTCATCTCTTCATCGAAGACAGGTGGAAGGTCTGTTTCCTCGATCTCTGTATAAAAGATATGTGGAAGTCTCGCATCTTCAATCTCTTCATCAAAGATAGGTGGAAAGTTCTCCTCTTCAATCTCTTCATCTTCTTCGAAGATAGGTTTTGCCTCTTCAATCTCTTCATCTTCATCTTTATTGAAGATGGATGGACAGATCGTCTCTTCGAATGGGTTATCGAAATCACCATCAATAGACTCATCAGCCATAGATCGTATGGTTGGTGATCGTGGGGCTGGTGATCATGGCCGTGGAGTTGGAGATCGTTCCAGACGTTGTATAAACGCCATCACCACCTCCATCTATCGTGTTAGTGTTTCAAATTTCTCGTCCATGCGCCTGTTAACTACTGCGATGGGTTGTTGGTGCTCCTCACGATCGTAGGCGTCGCTAAGAGAACGTCTTCTCGGTGGCATGTTCTCTCTCTGTTTTTTTAGAACGATGCGCCGAAGATCAACGCAAGCTTTGATATCAACTGATGCAGCGTGAGGATCACGCTCTTCTGCTGACCCGATCAACCTTCAGGGATGCGAGATCTGCAGTCTCCAACGACGTTGTTGATTTGCGAAGAATACCATGACGATGGGTTTCAATGAGTTTGTTGATTCCTGAAAATACCAAAATCGATAGAAATCTATATATTTGACAATACTCATATGATCACAAAAAGACAGTAGAGAAAATAAAATTATATTGATCAAAATCTGAATTCATAATGTGATTTACAAGTTTATTTATAGGGCAGAGAATCCTTAACAGATTAGGATCTTAACTGCTTATCTAAATCTATTAAATAGGATTTTAATTGATTTTTTAAATCTGAAAATCACAAACAAATTCATATCTAATCTTAACTAATAAATCACAAACAAACTTCATATCTATCCTAACTAATATTCAAATTCGAATTCAAATAATTATTTGAAATTCAAATCTAAATATAGTAACTAAAACAAATAAAATAAATCCTAACAAACTCTAAAACTGCCAAAAATAATAAAAATAATAAAAATTGTAAATCAACTATAATCGTCCATTTGATGGTCCTCAATGCCAATCGAACGGTCCATGATCGTGCTACATCAAAGAGTGATATGATCACATTAGACAATGTGAAACTGATGGGTGCCTTTAATATGTTTTTCATCAACTAAAACAGTGTATGAATCAACCCTATTTATCATATCATTACTCTGTAAATTTGTACATTGGTTTTTCTTGGACTTTTTTTCTTGTAAACCTCCTTCTGGAATTTGTTTTAGCTTTTCTGTGGTTTACTTGGTTATTTTCTTGTATATGCTTCATTGATGTTGAGCAATATTTATGGGCTTTAAAATCTCTCTTTTTACTTTCACTTGTGTTCTACTGCAATTTGCTTGGGTTTATTGATATAGAAGTTTATGTTTGTAACTGAATGTATTCTTCACAAGAAAATGCTTGCATGTCTTGCTGACTGAGACCTTCATTACACTTAAGTGGCATGTTGACATGCCTTGGGTTTGATATTGTTGAAATGTCTCATAGTATCATATGTTGTCAAGTTTGTTTCTGATGTGGGTTTTTTAATTTGGACTTTGTATAAAAAGTCAAAAGTGCCAGAGAACATGGACCACACATCTGGGAATATTCTGGAAAATGTTATGGAAACGATCACCGAGAATCTCCCAAAGCCGAAATCCGTGAGATTTGCTGATGGAGAGAATTCAGTTTCAGCCCAGATGAACCGATTATTTGGTCGCCAAAAGTCCATTCACAATATCCTTGGGGGTGGAAAGTGTAGGCCTCCTTCTGGAATTTAGCTTTTCTGTGGTTCCATAGTGCTTTCTAATAACTCTACCCTTTGTTTTCTTAGCTGCTGACGTGTTGTTGTGGAAAAACAAAAAGATCTCCATGGGAGTGTTGTCTGCTGCAACAGCTATCTGGGTGTTATTTGAATGGCTTGAATATCAATTCCTATCTCTTTTATGCTTTGGATTAGGCATTGGGATGATAATTCAGTTTCTTTGGTCAAACGCTTCAGTACTAGTGAACAGGTAAGTTGAGTTGGGGAAATTGTAATTTTGGTGAGATTTGTTCATAGCCCAAAGTAGCAACGCTGATGCTAAGCTTCTTTTTTCATCTTCTCCCTACAGGTCCTCATCTGAAGTGCCCCGCCTTGTTATACCGAAAGAACTCTATGCTAATATTGCTGTTTTTGTTGGTGCTGAAGTCAATAGATTCCTGGATTTTCTTCAAGATGTTGCAACTGGAAAAAATCTTAAGCAATTCATCATGGTATTTACTGATTTATGAGTTTGTTGTCAGTTCCATTCAACATGCATCTATTAGATGTTAGAAGTTAGAACCATGTAAAAAACCAGAGTGAAGAAACATCGATAGTTGATTTTCCATGAAAAGTAAAAAACCATCTCTAGTATAGTTATAAATTTTATGGTTCATTAATTCTTCAACTATCACTCTTTCTTGGGAAACATTTTTTCTTACAGCTCAATGATGAGCCCACTTGTCTGATTAGTGAGAGAACTATTGATTAGCCTTCTACTGTTGTCACTCGCGCTCATGTCCTTATTGCATGCATTTTTTTATACTCATTTATTATTCTAAATTTCCTTTGTTCTGGTGTATTTCGTTACTCATGCTCCTTGCCAGCATGAAAGGGCTAACTTTCTTTGTTACTTATTAATGGATTTCCATGCTTTTCATGTTCATTCATCCCCTTCAACCACTATTTTCTCCACGAGAACATGCAGACGTTCATGTTCTTTTGTTTTGTTTATTTAATCTTTGGAATTCTGAGCAATGGTATTTTTAGATATTTATTTGCCAATTCATGTTTTGGTCACAAGGCTCATAATGATGTTAATAAAGTTATTTCGAGAATGGGGCAAATAGAATATTTCAATCAAAATGAACCACTATACAAATAGTTTGCCTGTGCATAAAATCCATGCTCATGCTGTCTATTTATCGAAGATGTGAACATTTATATTTGAGGACATATTGTGCAGGTTGTGTTGAGTTTGTGGGCTGCTGCGATAATAGGGAGCTGGTGCAATTTCCTCTCAGTCTTATATTTTGGTAATAAAATCTGGATTCTATTTTTCCTCGTACACTTATCATTAGAAACAAAAATTCTCATCCTCCATGCATTTTCTGATTATAGTTATATAAATTTATATGTGAATCTTTAACATCCGCAACTCTATAAACCAAGAACTAGAACTTCTAGTTATCTCCTAAAACTTCGAGAAATACTCTGAAATTGTCATAAATTTTACAGTACTTAGTCTTTAAGGAGAAGAATTGATTTGTGTATGAATAATGTTGTGAATTGAACAAGTGGGGTTTGGTGAACGTGCTCAACTACAAACTTTCATATTTGCTAGAAGTGAACACTCTAAAACTTGTATTTGTTTCTGTGAGTATAAAATCTGATAGTTGTGCCTTAATAACTTAGGATAAACTTTGGTAACTATTACAAGCGAGGGCTGGAGTTGTTTAAGATGACTATTGTATGTCAATGATTAAAATTCCCTACCATGTCCTCCAAAAAAATTTCTCACTTAACACTTTCATACACATTCCAAAACCTATCACATTTTTAATATTTTTTTACATGTATTCCTAAACACAAACAACAAATATATGAATATAATTGTCATTTTAAAAGTTATAAACCATTGTCCACGTCTCATCCAGTCATTTCTATAATTTATCCAATGTGATCCAAACAACAAAAAGATGACTTTTACGCTTTGTAATGAGAATAACATAAAAGACAATTAGACAAAAATTCATTTATTCTAGATAGATTGTTGTCTATCTTAGTATAGCCATGGAGGCGAATAGCTATAACAGTTCCCAAATGGGGGCTATAAATTTATTTGCCGTCCTATGGATCATAAGATCACTGTTGTAATTTCCTAATTACTGTATTATTCAGTTTGTCCCCTGAAAGTGCATATATATTAAAGATGCAACGACAATTGCAGTCTTTGATGAAATCTGGCATGAAAAGTGGAAATGCAAGTTTTCTCCTACTGAACAAGAAATAAATCCATTGTTCGATACAGGCTTTGTTGCTGCTCACACACTGCCTGTGTTTTACGAGAGGTACGAGGATGAGGTCGACAGCTTTATTTATAGTCTGCTTGGGCATGCTCAGAGCCAATACAAAAAAATTGACAAGGACTTGCTCAGCAAAATTCCGAAGGGAAACTTGAAGGGAAAGAAAATTGAATAGGCCTTCTTGCAATGAAAAATCTACAGTTTGTGTGTTGTGAATTGAAACTGCTGTGTTTGCTTTATCCATGTATTGGTGGAATCTTATTTGTGCATTCCATATTTAACACCATTGATTCTGTAAAATGAAAACCTTCTTATGATATAAAATGTACGCGTTGTTAGCAGCCTTCTTTGTAACAGGCATTGGAACAAATGATGATGATTCAGAATTATGTTGGAAAGAAAATGTGTGAACCTGATGAATAAGCTATTTTTATATATAGTTGCCAGTGTGAATGGCTGTTCATTTGATATACTTTATTACTGTTGTGATGAAGGGCTTATATTGCTCTGTTTGTCTTCATTCCTCAGTATTCCTCTCTTTACCATCCTATTATTGGAATTGTAAGTCAGACCAAAACATACATCATCCAGGACTACCAGATTCTATAACAGTGAAGAGTAGGGCAGAATGGAATATACAGGCTGAACAAACTACAATATGACCTTTTTCCCGTTAATGCCAACCAAAAAAATTTGAACAATGGCTGCACTTAAAAAATGTCAATAATCTAAACACTAACCATTTGATTCAAATCTATCAAAGTGAAAAAAATTGGTGGGGTTTTGAGAATCATAGTGGTCCATTCCTGAAATGTCAATTTGGCGTTTATTCTCATTCTCTTTCTGTTGGAACATCTAGGAAAGTTCTATTTGGAATTCACCATTCTTGTCTTCATTCTTAGATATCCCGGTAAAAATTTTTCTTCTACAGAATTTATCAAAACTTAAATTTTGAGAAGGAACAATTCTCTTCGGACTAAAGTTTAGTCCAGAATAATATGTTGTTCCATTCTTTCAAAGGCAATCTGCGTTGATGGGGTGTAGACCGTGCATATATATGACATACATCCAGGTGTCCTAACTCCTAAGTTGCATCATCTTCCTGCATGTCAATGAGGCTTTTGGAGTTATTTGGACTTTCCATATAAATTTTTCCTGTATGTATTTTGCATGGATCCATTGAACTCATTAATACCCTCATTTGGAATGAGGAATTAGTTAATTATTTGGGATAGATAGCTATACAGGTGTAGTTATCTATACTAGTGGAATGACCCAACTTTTGTTTGGTTGTACTTCTAATTAGGAAAATTTTAAATTCAATCATTTTTACATTTCAAAACTTAGACCATACATATTTTTATTTTTTTTAAAAATAGTAAACATCATATCTAGTGATATATATGATTTGATTAAAAAGTGTATATCGCTCCATTTCGAATTGAATGAAACCATTTTTACTAAGTGTAAGAAAAAATTGAATGACAAATACTTCATTGATTTTTAATGAGGTATATAGGACTGTATTTTAAATTGTAAAAAAAAAGTGTAACATTGCCCTTTTAAATATTGTCGCTGGAAAATATAATAATGAAAATTTTGTTGTATGGTTGATAATAGATAAATGTTGATAAAAAGTGAATAAGATGTGGATAAACATTTAGAAAATGTGAAAAATGATTTTCCATATGAGCTCGTTTGATTTATAAGAGGTAATGATAGTTGGTTTAACACGTGAATCCCCGTATACCAGTGGAATAATTAAGGGGAACCTGAAATACCAATGACACCTTACTCTTATTTTTGCATAACTATACTGGATTATTTTTGTTGAAAAAAAAAAAAACATTTTATCCATATTTCACCTTATCCACCCCTATTTCCCCCTATAAAGCTACCCAAACAGGGAAACAGGGAATCCTTATTTTTAATGACTTCCCAAAGAAGATTGACCATAGCAGCTTTGTTCCAGGCACAGAGATCCCAAATTCTCAATTTTGGTATGCATATCTGATCCCAACTGATTATGTGCATCTTCTTTTTATCCTCATTTTCTGCCCAAAGGTATTAAGCTATAAATTTTTCCATATGGTCAAAGAGTACTATACTTTAGGTGCATGGAAGATTGAGGTGGAGTGTGGTCAAAGAGATAATTACTGAGCTCTTGCACAAAGCTCTTGGTATTTTTCAGGTGCTATGATAATCTTTTGAAAGCATTGTGTTGAACTGAGCTTTGGAGAAGTCGGCTAGCACCCCCTCTTAATAAAAAAAATGACAAATGATCAAATCTCCACGACACCAATCTTTAAAAAACAAATTGTGCCATCATCCACAAGAACAAACGACCATATATGTGAACAATAAAACAGATAATGTGGAACTGGTTGAGGTGGAGTGTGGTCAAAGAGATAATTACTGAGCTCTTGCACAAAGCTCTTGGTATTTTTCAAGTGCTATGATAATCTTTTGAAGGCACTGTGTTGAACCGAGTCTTGGAAAAGTCGGCTAGCACCCCCTCTCAGTAAAAGATGTCGAATGGTCAAATTTTCAAGGCACCATTCTTTAAAAAACAAATTGAGTCATCATACAAGAACAAACGACCATATATGTGAACAATAAAACAACCATGAAACTCACTAAAGACCAGGTGCAGTATGGAAGGAGAAAGCACATCTGACACCAGGTTCCATTTTCTTAGAGACCATATGAAGTAGCTAGAAGAGGATTTGAAGTGGAGAGCAAAATGTACGGGCTCCTGAAAAACTGAAACTTGTGATGTAAATTCGAATGCATGGGGAGGTTTGGAATGCATGTGGGATGTTTGGGGTTGTGTGGTTGATTGCATGAGTTTAAGAAGTTTCGAATGCATGGAATTGAAAAGGTTAGATATTTTGGTTGTGCATGTAGTGAATCTAGTGGATTTGTAATTGAAGAAGTAAAATCTTTATGATAGTGATAGTGCAATGCAATAGTGCAATTAATATACACTTCGTTATTGCAGCATATGAAAATCAATTTTTTTATTTAAAAAAAATACATAAGTGTATCGCAATTTATATCTTATTTTTTATAACAGTATATATTTCAATGTATAAGTCTATATGTTTTTAGAAAAGGGAACTGTGGACAAGACTCTACACAGGACTCTATATATCATTTTATAACCTTTATTACTTCTGTGTTTAACAGGAAGATTAAGAATAAATAACATGGATTGTTTTTTTGCTTACTTCATGAAGAAATATATATTATATTCAAAGCTAAGCCAAAACGTGTGAGAGACTTTGGTTTGCTTCATGTTTTGTTTAATGTAGAGAATGTAACGTGTTATGCATTCATGCCTATATATGTCTAAAGTATTCTCTCTTCTATACCAAAAAAGTTTTTCGTTTGTGTTTAATTTGAATATAAGAGGTTCGTTAGTAAACACCAACACAACTATTATTGTTATAATCCAAAATCATTCATGCATGTCTTTGCAAAAATATTGCTTTCATTCAGAAATTTGATCATCTATGATTTCACATTCACATATAGCTAGTTATGTAGGAAATGGTAACATAAATAAAGTTATTCAGCTTGTCTCCACAAAAATGAGAAAATAAAATAATCATTCCATTAGTGTAAAGTATCTAAGATAATTCCCGACTGAAAAACTCTCTAATATGGATTATTCCAACTAGGTATCACATCAAATTCCCATAAAGAATATAATTCTCTTTGTATAGTCTCATTTTCCGAAGTCATTGGTTGTTTACCCAAGCTATAATATGATATGATCCAAATCAATGCAAGTTTCTTTGATCTAATATGTGCCTTGTAAGATGATATCATCAGATGCCATCTCTTCCAATTGAGCCCATAATGTATAATCTCTGTGTTTCTCATGCACCATGAGTCCTTCTAGTTGTGTTTGAAACATGGGTAACCTCATCTCCATTGAGTCTATTTGTGGGAAGTCTTCCACCACCAAAGGTGGATATTGAAGTTCTTTCCATAACTTAGTTGGCATTGATGCAACTTCATCCTGCATTGAAAGAAAAAAAAGTGAATTTAGAAATCCAACATTGTATTTTGTTATGTGGTGAGAAAGAGCACTGTTACATTTAGTTTTTTTGTAGCCCACATACAATTTTATATACATTGTTAGCCCCCTCCATCCACTGTAACGAGGTATATATTTGATTGAAATTTTTTTAAAATTTTCTACAAAATGATACAATTCAATTCACTGGAATATATATACTTCATTTTTTTTATAAAAGTTTATAACTTATCAGATAAAGCTTATGATTTAAAAAAAAATGAAAACATGAGTAGGCTGCGTTTTGTACTGTAAAACAGACTATTCCTAAAGTTCTGTAAGGGAGCGGGCCGAAGCTCGAATTGGGGTGCAATAAGGGCTAAAGAGAACGTCACTGTTTTGGGGGAAAAAGGGTGATGGTGTGAGAAGAAGATGAAAGAATTATTGTAATTGATTACTTGAACAATGAATCGATTTATACGTAGACAAATTGTCGAACCACATAAATATTTATTCCATTGAGTGTTTATGTTTTTTTTTTCACTCCATTTGACAAAGAATGATATTCTTATTACCTTTGCAGGATTTGGTGATTCCACGGCATATGTGTATCCCTCTATTGCGCTGTTTGCTTCATCAATAGAAAAATGAATAGCTACTACCTCTTGTGTGATCTCTGAAGATGAAGTTTCACATGTTGCAACTCTGAAATTGTTCCTTCCATTACTGTTATTGCTGTCACTTGTATCTTCCCCTAACAAACACTCATGTGGAGATACCAAACTGAACTCATTCTTCTGATTGCACATGATCTTCTTGAAAACTCGACAAAGCGCGTATGAATCCTGTAGTTTCTCAACATGTTATTAGATAATGCAGGATTCTGAAGTACCAAAATTATAACACATGCATACAATTGAGTTATAGTACCAGTAAGGCTGATGCAGTGCCTGCAACGAGGCGATATTCGTGCATAATCCAATTAGTTCGAACACCGTGGGGCGCCCTCCCCCGATAATATACGAGGGTCTTCTTCATTCCTACCAGTTGTTTACACGAATGCACGATCCGGTCCTTCCCAGTTGCTTTCCAGTAACCCCCTTTGGTCGCCCGGTTGGTTCTTGATCCATTCGGATACTTTCGATCCCTTGGGCTGAAGTAGTACCACTCCATGTCTTTCCCAGGTAAGTATGATTTTTCTGGTGATTTCCCATTGTCAGTCTCAATTTTCACCCCTAACATCTATAAGCATTCATTTATAAGGTATATATATTTTCGTAGACCTTTAAAATGAATGCATATAAATTTCTTTTATTTTTTCTGATGCTAAAAGTAGGACTGATCAGAACATTATTCGTACTTACCTGGTAAGTCCCATGGTTCACATTTGTAAAGATCGACCTCCGGAATGATTTGTAGCTCGATCTCTCTACCGTTGATCTTCCTGTCAAGATAGTATGTGATGAGCTCCTCATCGGTTGGGTGAAACCGAAAACCAGGTGGAAGTGTCACTGGAGCCATCTGTGAGAGAGAGAGAGAGAGAGAGAGAGAGAGTTTACTTGGCACAGCTAAATGTAAACCTATATATGCTTGCAAAGTATTACAAGGTGGCTTTGGCTTTTACAGATTCTCTAGGTCTTAAGGGGGAGCCCCACCACATTGTCTACTCACAATTGGAGGGATGAGAAGCTTCTCTACTTTTGATCATTTCACAAACAAACAAACCCAGAGGCCACTCAGGAAAAGCTTGGTGGTCACTTTTCCTTTTTCCAGAACAACCCAGCTTTTGCTTTTTTTTTTTTTTTCACAGTTCCCCTGCTGGTTTTGATCTCTTTTTCATTGTTTGATTTTGTTTTTATAATATATATATTTGATTGCAACCTATGCAAAGACTCCCATGATCACTTGCATCATGACAAGTAAATCTTTGACTGCTCCCATTCCCCACAAGTCCCCCACATAAGACAATTATGCCATCCTCTTCCACTTTTTTTTTTTTTGGTTGTTGTAGAATTGCTGTGGATGAATTAATTTGTACATGACCCAGATGCATCAACTTTTAATATATAATCTACACTTAGCTTTCTCTGATGACCTGTGGACATGGCCTTTCTGCCTTACTAAGTTGAGACTTCCCTTCCATTACTATGGATGCCATTTAGTTACAAGATTTTCTACCATTTTTTTGTACATTTGATGTAATTATCCCCTGGTTTGGTTTAGTAGATACATAAATCTTCCCCCCCCCCCCCCCCCAACACACACACACACACATAGAAAAGTTTTATAATCATAAACTGATAATAATTACATGATGTCTAATTGTCATAAGCTTTTGCATTCTAGCTAGAGTGGGCCTATTCCCTAATGTTTGTAAGGGGTGAAGCTGACTCACAGGGGTTCTTGGATAGCACTTGCACCTGAATTTTTCTTTGATAGTTTGGTCTTTTGTATCTATTTCTATTTAGTTTAATTTGATCTTTACTTGAGAAATTCAGGTTTTTTGTTTTTTTGTTTACATGTACGGTTTTTTGTGAGAAATGAAAATTCTTGAAGAAAGAGGATAAGAGATTTTGTATTTATTTATTTGCTATTGTGATTTTTTTTTTCTTAGTGTATGTAGTTAATGTAGTTAGGATAAGAGAAACACTAAATTTTTTGTTCTATTATGAGTTTATTTTATACTGTTTTCAATGATTACAAGTTGATTAAATAATAGGAGTTGTCACTGCATCAACACACTACACACACACACACACACAGGTAGCCTTTGAGTTTAGGTGATTCAGTTTTTGCAAGAAGCTGGAAGTTGCAAATGTGTTTATGTTACCTACAACTTTAAATGATTAATTGTATAGTAATGTCTTCTCCAAGCAGCTAAAGAAACAAAAAAAAAAATGTTTTATGGGAATCAATTTTTAAAGCAAAAAATGTATGATTTGTAAAAATTAAATTATGGACCAAATGCACCTACTTAGTGAGACATCATGTCGCCTCTAAAGCTAGATAATGATGTACATGTGAGCTAAGTTATGCTATAATTGACTTTGCCCGGAGAATTTTTCTAGGAACTTTAGCCACCCAAAGAAAGGAATGACAGATTAAAAATTATAAAGGAAAATGATACCCTACCAGATGGCAAATAAATTAAGTTTTACTATTTGTCATGGAGAACCTCTTCAGAGCTCATATTTCAAGCATATGAAGGATTCAATTTACTTCAAATCATTCAAAATTATGCTACAGAGAATTTTTTTTCTTTCAAAATTTACTCTCTTTGATCAAAATCAAATGGTTCAGCTTTATAGTATATCAGATTACTGTACCAGCTGATCCATGTCAGAAGTATACAGCTTTGATTTCATTGTTGGTTGGCATGCCTTTTCTTTTTAACAAGCCAGTCAGTAAAAATGAGGATGGCAACATTCCCTATGTATGAATCAAAATGTGCATGTTATATATACCAAGTTCAAAGTTGGTCCCCACAGTTGAGTTGCACTGGTAACTTTTGTTGATATCTAAACACAATTCAAAAGAAAGAAATTGTACTTCAAAGCACTATAACAGAGAGAGAGACATCAATTGGGTTACATACAAAAACTTTTGAGAAAGATCCTTCAATTTCTTTCTCCTTCTCTATAGATCACTCTTATTTCGTATTGTAATGTTGAATTTGAATTTTTCTAGCTAATGAGCTAGATCCCAAAATTAAAGAGAAAATATCTCACTTTTAAATGGTGACAACCACTATACTTGAATCTTTTTTTATTTTTATTGTAGAGTTGTCACATCATCATAGTTAAAATCAAACGGTTATAAATACATCAAACCATTTGATTGATCAAAACACAAAACAAACACAGAAAAACAAGTAGATGATCCATTCCCAATTCTGGAATCAATTGATCCACTACAACACCCTAAGATGCCACCACCCCTACCACCACTTTTTTTTTTTCTTCTAATAAACTATATGATATCATGAGATGGTGCGTGCAAAAAGTTGTTCTAAAAATTATATATTATTAGATTTCAAAAATGAGCCGAAACAATAAACAAATTAAAGGAAACGATCTGTAATCACTCCCACAATCTGTTGTTTGTCTCTAGTATCACATGCAAAGGCAACTCTATGGAATCTGCATTAAATTTTTTTTTTAGATTTTTTAATTCCACTTATCTATGTTGTTACTTCATTTGGTAATTTAACTACTACAGTAACAAAATACATCAGTGGAATTAAAAATCTAAGAAAAAAAAAATTGCATGCAGATTCCATAAGAGTTGCCTTTGCATGTGATACTAGAGACAAAACCACAGATTGTGGGAGTGATTCAGATGGCATCCCCCCAGATCCTGGATGGTTGAAGTCAAATTCAGATGGGGCACTATCTCCGGACAGGGCAGGCTATGGTGCCATTCTCCGCGATAACCATAACATACTTGAACTTAAAGGCACACAAGCTGGTATCTCTATTCCATAGAGTTGCCTTTGCATGTGATACTAGAGACAAACAACAGATTGTGGGAGTGATTACAGATCGTTTCCTTTAATTTGTTTATTGTTTCGGCTCATTTTTGAAATCTAATAATATATAATTTTTAGAACTTTTTGCAAGCACCATCTCATGATCTCATATAGTTTTTTGCAAGCACTATCTCTAAAATTAAAAGTGGTGATAGGGGTGGTGGCATCTTAGGGTGTTTTAGTGGATCAATTGATTCCAGAATGTCGGTTTTGATTGTTTTGCGTGCAAAGGGGACTTGTGGAATCTCTTTAATTAGATTGTGCAGGCTCAAATTAAATTATTTTTTTAAAAAATAAAACTATGATCTATAAAAAATTATAAAATATTTGATGATGATTAAAATAAGGGCTCTGTTATACATGTGATCGGATCCTCTATGTGAACGCCATGTAGAAATCCTACGACGACCAATTAAAAAATGTCACATAAATGAAAAAAAAAATTTGATATTTACAAAAGAACCGTGCGTTGATAACTTTAATAAAATTATTCTATCTATGTGGCATGATCTTGTAGGATGTCACACAGAGGATCCGGACTCCTACAACATATTTTGATATCCAAATCCACAACGAGGTGCTTTGTTTTTCAAAACACATATGCCTCGTTTTGTTCGTGTCATTTTTTTCAGATGGATTTATTTGGCTATGAATCATTTTATCAGTAATCATTTAACCAGGAATTCAGATTCCATTAGATTGTTTGGTTCGCCGGTGGATTTATGGAAAGAATCATTTTCTAGTATTTGTTTCACACATGAAAAATGACAAAAGAATTTGATTTAAATATCTAAAATACCCTTACTATTATACATCTACTTGTAAAATTTATTTATTTACCCATATCACAATTATAAAAATGAGTAATTTTTTATAAGTATTTAACAAATGCAAATAAATAAAAAAAACCACGTTCGACATGCATGTGTTAAGCATAATGAGCGCTGATCTATGAGCATAGATCAGCGCTCGTTATGCTTGATTCTAATAACGGGGTTCACAATTACCATCAAGATTACCATTAACCAAACACTGAATTTTACACACTTTCCTGGTAATCTCACGTGGAATTAAAATCTATCCCAGAATGACATGAACCAAATAGAGCCATAAATTTTTATATTTTTTTGATAATGGGCCATTTCATTAAAATATTAATATATTTTATTAATTTTTTTTTTTGAAGAAATGTAGATATTTACTACCAGATTTCATTTCTAAATTCAAATTACAAACTCTGAAAGGTAAGAAAAGACAACCAGGCAACTCAGACTGCCATCCTCCTAGTTAGAAAAGGCTTCTAACGAAGGAGGAATACCCTTCATCTCCATAAAAATTAAATATACATTTAATATGAAATATCCATCTCCATAAAAATTAAAAAAAATCACATATAGCCCCTGAAAGTTTGTCAATATATCCATATCGATCCTTCAATTTTTTTTGAAAATTCATTAATCCCTTTTAATATATCGATTAATTCTTATGGACCTACTATTTTCTTTTTGAAGAAAATAGTAGGCATTTAGTCTTAATTAATCATAAGAAAGATAATGCTCAAAATAGGAAAAATACAAGAACAGCCCATCGAGAGGGTAGTAAGTAGAAGAAGAGACGTCTACTAACCATTCTCGATGAAATAAAACAAAGTACATTTTAATGACTACTCCTCAACCCGAATAGTTCCCCAATTAGAGATATCTTCTTTGCTCTCGCGCAACATAGACCCCAATCCTTGATTTGATGTATAATCATCTCCCAAATATTTTTCACATAGACTGTGTTGCATCGAAACAAAAGATGGTCGCAGGAGATCCAAAGGGCCCAAAGGACGGCCATAATAAGCACCTATGAGATTTTAGCCTTTACACTTGTGGACCTACTGTTGCTCTTGTGTAACTGGTCTGTGGTTTAACTTAATCCTAAATGATGAAATGACTAAAATACTCTCACCATAAAAAGCCAAAACAAACACTACACTTTTCTCTCATTTGCTCTCATTCGATTGTGTGTCCTCTGCCTTCAGGCCGCTTCATTTTCACCCTCGGCCGCTCTCATTTTTGCTGTTGGTCGCCTTTGGTCCCGCAACAATCATGCCCTCAGCCAGGGCTAGTCCTGATCGAGGCTTGTCCAAAAAGATCCTGTCAGTCCGTGCTTTTGGTGGGATATTGGCATTTAATGTTGAAGTTGACGAGGATCTAGCGAAGGAAATCCGGGAATTCTGAAGTCCAACTGATGGAGTATATATCACGGATGTTTTCTGAGATAGTGATTGCACTTAAGTACTCAGAAAAAGGTCTTGAGATACTCCGTGGAAAGTCAAAGGATTTGAGAATCCATGAAGCTACTGAAAAAGGAATGCTCTCCTTGAGATAAATTGGTGGAGGGTGGTTAGTTCAAGATTATGATGATTTGACCCCACAAGATATCAAATTTAATGCAGTCTCAGAAACTTTTAAATTAGTGGATGCACTAACTCATCCACTAGGGTTGAACTGGGATTGAATGAAAGATATATAGTTTAAATATTGCACTACTACTTACAATATCAAAGAAAAATGGGTTTTAGGTAATTTGCAAAAATGTCCCCCCCTCCCACAAAAAAAAAATGAATATTAGGAAGTTTAGCTTAATATTGAAAAAAAAAAATAGTCCCAAAACCGATCAGTGCTGTCACATTAGCGATAATCGATTTTTTTTTTTATTTTAACTGGAGGCGTGATATATATATATATATATATATATATATATATATATATATATATATATATAACACCTCCCGTTACAATGGAGGCGTGAAATATGTATCACGTCTCTGGTTATGATTTATAAATCATGCCTCCTTTCTCTCTCATATTTTTTTTTATCTAACATTCACGTATATGTTTAGATTGGATTTAAAATTAAATTAAAATCAGATAATATTTAAATATTTAATTATATCTGGATAAAATTATTTGAATTTTATCAAATCTCAACACAGATAAGATTTAATTTTAAATTTTAAATTATCTAATATTTTAAAATTCAGATAAAATCTTAGTACGTAAAGATTGAGATAAATTTAAATTTTGAATCACATTTAATTTAATAGATAAGATTGAGAAAAAAAATTTGAAGTATATTTTAATTCGAATTAATTTTAATTTATATATTTGAATAAAGTATAATTCAAAAGGCATGACATATAAATAAAATATATATTTTAATTTAATCAACTGAGATGAAGGCATAATATATAAATCACGCCTCTTTTAAAATTATTTATAAAAGGAGGCATGAATTATATATTACATCTCATTTGAGAATTAAAAAAAAAAAAAAAAAGTGAGCGCTAACATGGGTCAGCGTTGACTGGGTCTTGGGGCTTTTTTTTTTTTGCTAATATTCGAGGGATGGGGATATTTTCGCTGATATTCGTTTTAGGGTGGCTATTTTTTGCTTACCAGATGATGAATAACAATAGACATAATGGGTCACAACCAATACTAGTTACCTTACACAATAATGGAGGAGAAGAAAAGAAAACAAAGAGAGGGAGAGATAGAGCCGCGGTGGCGGGCAGAGGAAGCGGTAATGGGGGGAGGGGGTGAGAGAGAGAGAGAGGATGCTGGGCAGAGGAGGATGACATGCAACCACCACCAACCCCCTCTTTCCCACTTTATTTCTTTATATTTGTTTCTCCCCCTCCTCCCGTTGCCCTCCTCCATAGATTGCAACCTCCTTTGCCCAACACCGCCGCCCACCGCCCTCTTCTTTTTTTTGTCTCCCATTTTCTCTCTATTCCTCTATTTCAAAATATAAAATTATAACAAAATAATTTTTAAAAAATTCCAATTATACAAGAACGATTAATTTATGGAAAAAATCTTCTTAACTTTATGAAATCTTTTTGAAATCATAAAAAATCCCTCTAAAGTCAGAAAATCATCATAGGTTCCCATAAAGTGTATATGGTTAACGAATTTAGTCCCCTTGTCAAGAGTATATTAAAATAAATCTTTAGAAACTTACTAAAATTGAATTAAGTCCCTACAAACTTTATTAAATCAGATTTAGTTTTTTTGTAAAATAAAAATACCCCCGTCATTTTTCAACATCCCATATCTTGAAATGTCATCCTCATCTGTAAAAAAAAATATCGATCAAACCTCATTTGATCTATAAAATTGAGTCATTTTTCAACATTTTCACCTTCTTAATCTCATTACAGAGACCGAACATAAAAAATTACAGCTTCATCAACTCCATTACAAAATCAGTAGAGAAAACAATTTAAACACCCAATCAAAATTCTATAATACGTTCTTAACTCAAAATTAGTAGTAATAAAAAGCATAACACCTTGATTATAAAACTATAATTTGTTTAATAAAATTTAAATAAATCAGTATATATTTTTAGATAATCACATGGATTTTTTATGATTTTAAGAAGATTTCATGGAGTTAAGACTATTTTTAAATTTCACCGGAACTTTTTTCGATTTTCATAAGTTTTCAAGGAGTTATATCAATTTTTTTCAACAAAGAAAATAAATTTTAAAAGGGTATAACAGTAATTTATCATGTATGGTTAGGGTTAACCACACATCTGGTTAGTTATAGGGACTAAAATAAATATTATCTAATAAGATAGAGACCTGAGGGAATTTACCAATTTTACATAGACTTTTTCTGATTTTCATAAGTTTCCAGGAAGCTAGATCGATTTTTCCCTTAATTTATTTGTACGAAGGGTTTTTTCTAACCATAAAATCACTACTACAATATTCCGCATTATCTCGATCGTTTTTGTTCCCATTTTAAATAATTGTGATCATAATATGTACCACACAGTTTTACATAAACCGTAATCAATTGTAAACTAATTATCACTGTTTTTAGAAAAATGTGATGACTTAGGTAATAGAAATATACAAATATCATGGTATGGTAAAAAATATTGCTTGATTAATTTAGAAAAATGAGTTATTTGATTAAATATTTATCGTATTTGTTTGCGATCAGTTCTGTTGCCATGTGACATGATATTGTTGAATCGAAAAAAGAGCCTAGTGTAGCATTAGGCTAATATATATCAAAGTTGAAAGAGCAAGGGCACAAAAAACCAACGAGTGCTATTACACACAAATTTTTTTCTAGCCCGTCCCATATGCGTCGATAGAACATAACATATACTCACATTTATAAGTTATATATTTCAATATAAATTTTTCACATTTTCTATAAATGCATCCATGGAATTTGTTAGAGTATCTGTTTTTTTTTTTTTTATGAAAGCATGTACATCATTAATTAAATGAGGTATAATATTTTAAAAAAATTCAAAACATGTATAGACTAGAATCGGAACTGAAAAAGGGGCAGCACATAACTTTATCCAAAACCAAAACTGATGGTTCCTAAATTTTTTTTTAATAACAGGGAAAATATGTTCCCGCAATTTTTAACTGAGTGGTTTGAAAAATATGTTCCGCAGTTTTTAATTAAGTATTTTATTTCATATGTGGATACAGATTTTTGAATAATTTTTAAAATTTTTAGATACAAATTAAAACCGAATAGAGATATTTTTTAGATAATTCACGTAACTGTGATTGTATTTTCCCAACATAACACCTCCAATGAATTATGAATTGGCCAGATCAAAACATGTGAAAACACACTCGTAATAGAAAATCAGATGCCAGAGATGGGAGGCCCAAAAATCACATGATCCGGTGAGCCTTCAATGTACGCTCGCACAACATATAAACAAACGTCCATCGTTTGATATTTATAATCAACGGTCAGATTATTTTATAGAAAATCTAAGATTCTCATTCAATTAAATCTACGACAAACTCTAAAAATCAAAATCAAACACAAAAGATCAAAGATTTTGTGTCGGGGAATTTCAGACAACACTTCATTAATTGGTGAGAACAGGCACTTCATTAATTAATTGTAAACACGAATTTCCAAATTTGAAAAAGTTCCGTTGGGAATTCAAAATTAATTCCAAATTTGGATTCTTTAAAACACTCTATATAAGAGATCGATCGATCGGGGAGAGATACCTGCATCACCAAATTGAAAAACCTCAACCACTCATCTCTGCTTTTTTTTTTTTAATTCTCTTCTTTCATGGCGCGCAAGAAAACAAAGATGGTTTACATCACCGACGATGTGACTCGTCGACGCACCTTCGCCAAGCGGAAGAGGTGCCTCCTCAAGAAGGTCTACGAGCTGAGCGTCCTCTGCGGCGTCCCCGCTTGCGCGCTCGTCACCGCTCCTGGCGAGCCCAACAACCAACCGGAGATTTGGCCTTCCATATTCGACGCCGACAATCTGATTGGTCGCCTCCGAGACCTCCCCGCGTCGGCTCGGGACAAACACGACCTCGACCAGGAGAGGTTCCTGTCGAAGGAGGTCGAAAGGCTGAGAGAGCAGCTCGGGAGGCTCGAAAAGGGTAACCGCGAGGCAGAGATGAAGGTGGCTCAAATGCGGTACCTCGTGGAGGGAAAGGATCTGGCGGCGCCGCCTGTCGCGGGCGATGATGTTCATGTGGAGTTACCGGTCGCAGATGAGGTGGCGGCGACGGACATGTGTGGCGCTGGTGGAGGCATCTACGACAACAAGAACGACGATTGGCTTTACTTCTCATGCGACTACAACATCTGCGACAACTTGTCTTCGGTGTTCAATGACTTTGGGCCTTTATATTGATAGATGATATTGTTCTGTTTGTGTAGACTGATTGTTTAATTGGGTTCGTGTAATATTTGGTGTAGATGGTGATTGAATTTTATTGTTGTTAGGATGCGATCAGTTCTATAATCAGTTCCGTTTTATATTGCATTTGATTATATTGGTTTGCTCATACACAGAGAGAATCTGTAATTGTAATTTCCTCTTGGCATCTTGTTCTTCTTTCCACATTCCATTGTACTTAGACCTGATGAAAAGTTTTATTTACAAAGTGAATCTAATTGTAATTTGATCCTTATCATATACACAACTCACAAATTCTGTCTATGAGAGTATTGGACCAGAAAAAGCTTTTTAGATCACCCTCTCCAAAGAGATGTCAAGCTAGCATAAAATTATATTATTTGATAAAAAAAACTATACAACTCAAGCCCACTGCCCAGTCGTGGTAATGTGTCTCTGAGTTGATTGTATCTGATTAGTAATCCACCTATCTTGGAGTTCCACTATATGATGAGTGATTTGAATTGATATATCCAAATGGGCTGGCACATTTGATCCTCTTGCCAAATTCTCTCCACTGTTGTAGCACAGATTCTAGCTAGAATGATAGAGATACAGGATGGTGCAAATATTCACAGCTTTTCCTTCTCGGTTAATAAGATCTTGATACTCTGCAGGACAATTTCGGGGCTCAGGTTCCACCACATATATCATTGGGATGTTTAGAATGGTGTGTTTTCCATAATGATTTGTTGGCAGATATGGTTGGCAAGAAATAGATTTATCTTTCAAGGAGATGCTGGTGGTTAGTCAAGCTATGTCTTATGCAGAGGAGTGCATTAAGATGTTGGGAAAGCAGAAGGTTGATGAGGCTTTACCTCATGTAAACAAATTTCAGTCAATGGGAATAAATGTGAGGCATAGACTAACTATTACTATACCTTCCCTGGGAAAAATGTGGTTAGTCAAGCTGACAGGCTGAAAGGAAGGGGAGATGTTTTTATGCCTCACAACAGTTAGCTTTGTGTCTTCCAGAATTGGAACCAAATCAAAACCTCCAATTTGTCCAAATGATATAGGCATTAACAGAGAAAATAATGGAGGCCTTAGTGTCGTGGGATCATATGTTCCAAAAACAACTAAACAGGTTTGACATGCAATTAAATTATTATTCTTATTACCAGACATTCTTGCTCTCCTTATTACACAATTGCTTCACATAGATGGTATAATTTTCAGGTTGAAGAACTCAAATCACAGTATGGGCATATCTTAAAATGTATAGAGGTGATTCTGATTCCTTGACCTTTCTTTTGCAGGTATTAATAGAAAGTTTGATACATGCATGGAAAGTTATTCACATTAGGTGTGTTATTTATGTTGTTGACATGGCATATATTTTTTTCTTAAAGCCAGGAAAGATGAGTACTAGTTACCAGCAGAGAGCTCATCATAGGAAACTGTCAGTATCTTATTTCTTTTCTATTCTGTTACTATTAATGCATTTTATATGTTTAGTTACTAGTTAAATATAGTGGCACACATTAACCACTATATCTGATTCGATCATCATTCAAACTGAACAGTTGATATTCTCCGGGAAAACAAGTTTGTTTGCAGCTTTCTGTGTCTGTGCAAAACTTATGAACAAAGTCTTTAGGCAAAACATTACGATAAAAATTTCACTACCTTGAATTATGAAGATAGACACACTGAAAAAGTTCCTTTCCTGGAGAAAAAGAAAATCAGCCTCTTTGGTACTTGGAAAATTAACACCCACATGCATATGGTGGTGTGTAGTCTTCTCTGTACTTGGTGATGGAACTGATCATTGAGAGAAATTAGAGAATTATTATTAATTTTGTTACTATCATGTTTCCTCCACTTCACAGTTGAATTTAATTTTGAAGGAAATGATATTTGCTTCGAAATTCGATTTAGTGCATTAAGTCTTGATCCTGTATTGTTTAACAAGATCAAAATAGGTATTTTGAAGTGATAAAGGCTTTCAAGTGAAATTTTCAAATTTAAGGGAGGGGATCATGGACATATATGGGGAGGTGATGAGCTTTGTCCATTTGCTTTGCTGAAATACAATACATCTGGGGTTACTTTCATGGATTGCCTCCTAGCTCTGTGGGCACATTATAATAAGATGCTGGTCATGCAATGGAAAAAAAAAACAGATTTAAATGGAATAGCCATGAAGGACTAGTATTATTGAGCATCTCAATTGAGCTTGATGAAGGAAATGCCTGCTAAATTTCACCGAACATGTGTCATTTATACCTCGTATTGATGATTGAGAATTCATCCCTTCATCTTTGCTTTACCTTGTGTGAACCTTGACAGAGGATATATATTCCTTATTTCATCACTAACCAGAAAAAAAAAATGTTTTAAGTTTTTATATCTTGAAAAGTATTTAACTTACTTATGTTGATATTTGTTAGTTCCACTTATGATTTTTAATTGTATAAAATGTATATTGGGCTGGCAATGCAATGGGCATTGGGCATTGTGGTTATGTATAGAAACTTTTTTCTTTTTGGTGGGTCTCTAACAGGGGACACAAAATTGTATTCATTTATCAAGATTTACATGTATGCTCTAATATTCCTAATAGAGTTACAATTCTCCTCCAACGGTCCTCAAGTCCAGAAACAGGTCCGCATAACTCAGCAGTCTACGTATAGAAATTGTTAACAACTTCTATTGATATGCATAATCATGAATTATCTTCTATAGACTTACTTTCAGTTGATATGAAAGGTGATATGCAATTTTTTTCTTTTGATCTGCATAATCATGAACTATCTTCTAAAGACCTCATAATTACTCGTTTAAGTTCAAATACTCCAAATGATTGCACTTTATGCCCTTCAGCCTTTCTTAGTTTATTTATCTCATTTGTCTTACATATATTAATTCATCTAGCTTCACTGTGTTTGTGTTACCTTCCTATAAATAGCTGAATGCACGTTTTACAATGGACTACAAAAAAATATTGTGGTTAGACAAATATCATTATATTTGTCATTTCGAGAAAGAAATGCATTCAGTTTTTTTTTCGGGTATCGAACCAGGACTACTATCCGAAACTTTAAACCAGACTTTTATAGAATTGTAGAGGGGACTTCCTTAGAATGTTCAGGCTTACATTGAGGAACGAAAATCTCTATAAACAATACCCAAAAGATGTTATATCACTGATAATCTTCAGATAGGTTCAACTTAATTGGTACATATATGTATGTGTTGCTCATAGTTTATAGTCTGACTACTATTAATTATTAAAGGTAGATTGGATTGTTATAGGAGATTTTACTTGGACTGATCTGTTATGTAAATACACCTTGAAATTATGGATTCTCTATTTTGAACCACCAATTGCACATAGATTATGTTTAACATGCAAAATTGGTGGCCATGACACAGATTCCCTCTCACTTGCGGAAATGCAGCACTCATTTGGAGTGCGGAGACCCGGAGGAAGATTAAGGTCATTCTATGGCTCCTTGCTCATGAGCGTCTCCTCACGAAAGTCTATCGGTCGAAGTGGAGGAGGGATGAGCACGTTGCTTGTGGCCTTTGCGGTGAGGCCCCAAAAATGGTGTTGCATTTGTTTTGTCAATGCCAGTTTGCTCTGGCTTTGTGGCGGGAGGTTAGCATTGCAACTTCGCTTCCCCCCTTCTCCTCCCTTGCAGAGATGTGGGAGGCGGGAGCGGATCTCAGTTCCTAGGCTTCATCGAGTCAGGCTCGGGCCGTGGCATGCTTAGTTATTCCGGTGGGAACTTGGGTGATTTGGCGCTCTAGGAACGATGTTGTCTTCAAAGGTGCAAGGACGTACGTCGAAAACATGTGGGAGCTTACGGCTTTACTCCTTCGTGACTGTGTGCGGGAATTGGTTGGGGTGAGGGGAGTGCTCCTCAATGGGGTCACCATGGAGATTATCACCTAGTATCAATGACGGGGTTTAGAGGTCGGTCCGGTAGTGAGTTGACGCCCTGTCCACTCCCATGCCATCCCCTAACTATTTACTTATGTTTATGCTTTATTTACATTACTCTGTATTCTTCCATCCCCAATTCAGAGCTGTACTAACTCTTTTCTATAATGAAATCGATTGGTAGCAAGTTTCTATCTTTTCAAAAAATAATGCAAAAATGGTTTGTCATCTGGTGAAAAGTTACATGATAGCAAGTTCGGTGACATACTCAATGCCCTGCTGAAAACTGATGAATGCATATACTCTGTGCTGAGTCTGTTCATCATCCGTGCATTGATCCCTAACAATGGGACTGACCTCACAATCTTCTTCCTCAAGATTTGAGGGAGGTGTGATTAGTTGATTTGAGTATCCATCCTCTTCAAACACACAATTGTACTATGGTGTATGGTCCATCCACTTCTTCGTTCATCTATGAGGGCATCTTGTGGCCCGCTCTTGCTAAGAATCTCCATAGAACGAGTAGATCAAGAGCTACTAAGAAGCATCATAGACCTAAAAAACAAGGACATCGTCTTCCTCCTGCTGCCACTACGACTACTACTCCAATTTACTTTGTTCAGCCACACGCGGATCAACTTGACCAGATCAGTCAGCGCCTAGACCACCTGATTCTGCAGCAGTCGCTTTCTGGTTCTTCTACTCCCTTTGCCTTCTCTTCTACTATGGGTACTCCTGCTTATTGGATCTTTGATTCGGGTGCCTCACATCACATGACGCCTTATAGTTCTATCTTCACTGCATGCTCACTTGCACCTTCACACATCTCCCTTCGATTCATACTGCTAATGGCTCTCCTTTAGTCATCACGCAGTGTGGATCGATCACTACCACATCTCACCCTACTGGTCGCCTTTCATTACCATTTGTTTTTCATGTTCCTGATCTTTGCATCAATCTTATGTCTATTCGTCGATTGTGTGACTCTGGATTCACCGTTACCTTTACCTCTTCAGGGTGTTTTGTGCAGGATCCACGTTCAGGGCAGAGAATTGTTGTTGGTCGTAGGATAGGCGGACTATATTATGTGGAGTATCTTCATCTTTCTGTACCCAATCCCTCAGTTTTCTGTGGCACTGTCACATCTGATATTGACTTTTGGCATAAAAGGTTATGTCATGTTTCTGAGTCTCGTCTTAAAGACCTTATTCAGTCTGGTGATTTAGGTCATGTTTTGTTTTCTCCTCTTTTTGTTTGTGAGGGCTGTAAATCAGCCAAACCTGTTGCTACTCCATTCCATTTTAGTAATCATCATTACTCTAGGCCATTTGAGCTTGTTCATTCTGATATCTGGGGTTCTTCTCATATCACGTCAAAGAGTGGTTTTTCATATTATATCAGTTTTATTGATGACTATTCTCGCTTTACCTGGATTTATTTATTGAGTCATCGATCTGAGGTCCCAAAGATATATGAGGTCTTTACCACTATGATTCACACCCAGTTTCAGACTCATATCAAAACCTTTAGGTCTGATTGTGCTTGAGAATATATTTCTTCCACGATGCATTCTCTTCTTCAATCTCAAGGCACCCTCTTCCAGCAATCCTGCCCTTATACTCATGAATAGAATGGTGTTGCTGAAAAAAAACATTGCCATATTCTTCAGACCGCTCGTTCCCTCTTGCTTTCTTCTTAAGTCCCCAGTACATTCTGGGCTAAGGTTGCTCTTCTATCCGTTCATTTTATCAATATCACTCCCTCTTTTGTTCTCTCTGGTATGACTCCTCATAAGTGCCTTTACTCCTCCAAACCTGATTATAGCAGACTTCGCACTTTTGGATGCACTTGTTTCATGTTTCTCCCTCCTCATAAATGCACCAAGTTGGCGCTTGGTCAGTCAAGTGTATATTCTTGGGGATTAGTTTTGAACACAAGGGATATCACTGCTACGATCCTGTTGAAGATCGTTTTTGGCTCGCTCGTCATGTGTCATTTGTCGAGAATGTTCCCTATTTTTCTTCTACACCCACTACCTCGTCTCCTCCTGTGCCTTCTCCTATTCATGCCTCTCCTATTGAATCTCTACCTCTTCTTGGACCGTCTATTGTGCTTGAGCCCACTCCTAGTTCTGCTCTCTCTGAGCCTCCTCTTGGCACTCTTATTGCTAACTCTCATGGTTCTTCATCTCCTCTTAGCAATCCTGTAGCCAACTCCCATGGTCCTCCTAGTTCTCCTCCTATTGTGTTTCCTCTTTCTCCTCCCGCAGATGACTCCGCTAGTACTCCGTCTTCCACGATTGACGCACCTCCCTCTGATGTGGATCCTCGTCCCTCGATTCGCTACACTCAACGTGAGTGTCATCCACCTTCCCGCTTCAGTTTTGACTCTAGACCATCTGACCGATTTGGCTTTGCATCTGTGAGTACCTATTCTCTATAGTTTCAAGCCTATCTCACCACTATACATGCCCATTGTGAGCCCCGGTCTTATCGAGAGGCAATCGAGTACCTTGAGTGGCAGCAGGCCATTTTTGGCGAGTTTCAGGCATTTGAGTAGACTTAGACTTGGGATGTTGTTCTTCTTTCTGATGGTGGTTACACCTATCAGCTGCAAATGGATATTCAAGATAAAGTATCGTCCTGATGGATCCATTGAACGACATAAAGCTCGTCTTGTTGCCAAAGGTTTCACACAGGAGTATGGTATTGACTATGAGGAGATCTTTGCTCCCGTTGCTCAGATGACTACTGTCCACACCCTTCTTGCTGTTGCTGTTGTTCATCGCTGGCCTCTCTTTCAGATTGACATGAAGAATGCTTTTCCTTATGGTGATTTATTTGAAGTTGTTTATATGCAGCCACCTCCAGGTCTCAGCACTCCTCCTTAGCATGTCTGTCATCTTTCGGCGGGCTATATATGGTCTTAAACAGGCTCCTCGTGCCTGGTTTGAGCTCTTTCGCAGCGTTATTCTAGCAGCTGGTTTTGTTGAGAGCTTTAAGGGCCACTCTATGTTTGTGCGATCCTTATCGCAGGGTCGGGTTATCCTTATTCTATATGTTGACGACATGATTATCACTGGCGATGACTCTGCTGGTATTACTCGGGTCAAGAATCACCTCAGTCGATAATTTCAGATGAAAGATCTTGGCACTCTTTGCTACTTTCTTGGTCTCGAGATTGCGCAAAGTGATCGTGGGATTCTGCTCTCTCAACAGAAGTATACAGCTGACATTATCGAGCACGCTGCACTCTCAGATACTCCAATGCAGAAACTCATCTTGAGCTTCACGTGAAGCTCCATCCTACAGATGGTGAGCTCTTTCCAGACCCAACTCGATACATACAGATTGTTGGTTAGCTTGTATATCTTTGTATCACTAGATCTGACATTGCTCATACCGTTAGTATTGTTAGTCAGTTTGTCTCGGCTCCTCGATCAGTGCATTATGGTGCCCTTATGTGTATCCTCAGATATTTGCGTGGTACTATCACCAGATCGATCTATCTATCATCCTCTTAAACTCTGGTTCTCAGAGCTTACACTGATACTGATTGGGCTGGAGATCCAACCACTAGACGCTCCACCACTGGGTTCTGCATATTTCTCGGAGATTCCATCGTCTCTTGGCGCAGTAAGAAATAGGAGGTTGTTTCTCTTTCCAGCACCGAGGTTAAGTATTGAGCCATGGCCATTACCCTAAGGAGATTGTTCATCTTAGACGTCTCATGGTGGATCTAGAAGTTAATATGGCTGGTCCTACTCCTCTTGATTGTGATAACCGGTCTGCGATTCAGATTGCCAGTAATCCGGTCTTTCATGAGAGGACCAAATACATAGAGATTGATTGTCACTTTGTCCGTCACTACTTTCTTGCAGTGACATTATTGCTTCCACATATTTCCTCTGCTGAGCAGCTTGCTGATTTCTTCATGAAGACACATCCAGTTCCTCGATTCCAGTTTCTCATTGGCAAACTCACTTTGTATGATCCACCGTGAGTTTGAGGGGAGACTGTTAAATCATATGTGTTATGTCATTACATATGTTGTGTATTACACGTGTGACTCATATGTACTTGTATATATAAAGATTTTAAACCTTAAGAGGAATACAAGGATTCCCATTATTTCATTCTCTAATTCTAACAGAGTATAAAGTGAATTTTATGTTGTCATTACGTGTGTAGATGTGTAGATTTCCTTAGTTTGTAACAAAATCATATATGTGATATATCATGTTATCGTTTTGTTGCATCCCTTGGTGGACTGAATAACAGAGCATGATTTTTTTGTTCTAGAGATTGGCAATCCGAAGATTTATTTTATTTTTTTATGAAATCTGTCTTGGTTGATTAAGCAAGATTTAATATGTTTTAGTACTGCATTGTCGTATGATTTATTTAGGTTTTTAATAAGGAATATTTTTGTTTTTACATTTATCTATGAAATATTTCTTAGGAAATAATACAATAAGATTTTCCGGAGGACAAGTAAGAATTGTTTTTTTAGCTTTTTACCAAGGAAAATATTTCCTAGATAAAAAAATATTTTTTTGCTAAATAGAATTTTTTGACATTCACCAACAAAATTAATTGTTTAGCAAGGAACTTATTTATTTTTACCAATGCAATATTTCCTTGGTAAATGTTTATACAAAGGAAACCGTGATTTCCTAAGTAAGTACATTTAACGATGGGTTGCTGTGACAAAATTACGAACGAATATTTTTATCGGACCATCGAAAGGAGACGCCATATTTTGAGCAGCTAAGAAGAGTGAGGAAAAGCCCTAGCTTTGAGGGGTCGAGAACCAGAAATTCGTCCACGCCTCTTACCCCCAATGTGTAAGCAGGTGAAAGACAAATTAATGATAATTTGTTTGGATGATCCTCAATAAGAATTATGGACAAGGCTGTATTGTTTGGATGATCCTCAATAAGAATTATGGACAAGGCTGTATTGTTTGGATGATTTCAAAACTCGCTTCCCCTGTGAAAATATTATGTTTACTTTTTGCTTGGTAAAGGTGTGTATTGCATTTCCGAGTGTACATAATTGTACAAGCATTCTTGGAGTTGTTCCAAGAATTCTACATGGGCGGGCAAAGAATCAGATGCATTAATGCATCGACGTTTGTGCTAATACCCAAATCAACAGCTCCGATTATGTTCATTCTGGTGGCAAATGTGCTTAGTTGCATGTGTCACATGGCTGCGGTGGAGGGTTGGATTACTGGCCTGGGATGCGTGCAGGATGGGGAACTGGTCTCACACCTGTAGTACGCCGACGACGTGCTGTTGTTGAGTGAGGCATCAAGTGCAAATATTAAGGGTTTCAAATTTATTCTAAGTTGCTTTGAGAGAGTGTCAGGGCTCAGCCTAAACTGGGAAAAATGTGAGCTCATTCCCTTGAATCTAGAGCAGGAAGAAGCAGAGGGATTGGCTGGCTTGGCGAGATGCCCAGTGCAACACCTCGCTTTCCGCCATTTGGGTTTGCCTCTGGTTAAAAACAGATTAGCCAGAGCTGATTGGAACCCGCTCATACAAAGACTACAACGCCACCTAGCGGGATGGAAAGGACGCGTCCTTAGTATGGGGGGGGGGGGGGGCAAGCTGGTCGACCTCCAAGCGGTACTTTCTAACATGCCGCTGTACTTCCTCTCGATGTTTCAGGTGCCGAAGGGCGTGGCATAGCACATCGAATCGATCAGACGGATGTTTCTCTGGAATGGCATAGTGAAGTGAGGCAATAAGCCTTGTTTGGTAAGGTGGGATCGGGTATGAACGGCGAAAGATCATGGTGGCATGGGTATTCGAGGTGTCGAGGATATGAACCAGGCCATGCTCGCGAAGTGGCTTTGGAGGTGGGTTGTAGAACCAAATGAGGGATGGGCGTGCTATCTGCATGGGAGATATGGTATGCCTCAGAAGGGTCTCCAATTTTCGGCGTGCACGAGAGGTTATTTGGCATCAGTAAAGGCATCTTCACCTTGGGGAGGGAATTCGGGCAAAGCCTGCGTTGGAAGGTCGGTAGGGGGGATCGCAAATTGTTTAGGCAAGATTGGTGGATTGATGACGGACCATTATAAGGTCAGTTCCCCGACATCTTTCAGGTGGCGACACGTAGGGTAGGCAGGGTGAGGGACTACTGGATAGAGGACAGGCAACAGCCGTGGGACATATGCGTGCGCAGGGTCCTATCACCATCCAAGACCAACCGATATATGATTGCCTGCTTACTGTCAACCTGCCTAGTGGCGAACAATGACGATAAGGTGATATGGAGAGGGCACAATAATAGGGTCTTCAAAGTGAAATTGGGCTTTGCATGGTGGCAGCAGGCGTGTCCAACCGTAGATTGAACAACGAACAAATGGAAGGAAATATGGAAGGTTCGGGTCCCCCTGAAGGTCCAGGTCTTTGTATGGCTCACCTACCAGGACAGGCTGCTCACATGAGTCTATCGGGCGAAATGGAGACCGGATGCCTCTACCGACTGCGCCCTATGCAACTCCGCACCAGAGACAGTCTTACATTTGATGTGCGAGTGCCCAGTGTCGCTGCAATGTTGGGCGCTTTTGCGGGCATCGAACGAGCTAGCGTATTCGTCAAGCGATTTGTCAGAACTATGGAGTGCCGGCTGAAGTATGAAGAGGCGAGGGGATCGTAGCGCAGCAGCCAAGATCTCGCAAATGGTGGTGCCGACAAGGACATGGGCGATATGGCTAACACAAAATCAAGCTATTTTTAAAAACTCCAGAGTGTACTTTGAAAACATAGTAGAGTTGGCAAAATGGCTTATTACATCATGGGGCTGAGAACTGACTGAGGCGACGTCAGTCAGTTTTGCAGGCAGGGTGTTGTCGATACGGACTAACGAAACATCTAGGTAGTTTGTAGGGGCGGTTTTTATTTGGTCACTTGGGCCTGCTTTGGCTGGTAGTTGCTCAACTACTCTCAAAGTTGCCCATTTAGATCATCTCCTTTTTTCCTTTATATGCCCACTCCTAGATCTTTCTCTTTCGAATTTTATATTTTGATGCTACTACGCTTACAATACAATTTCTATATTATCTCAAAAAAAAAAAAAAAATGTACAAGCATTCAAAGAAAACTAAAAGAAAATGGGATGGTAAACAAGGAAAGCCGAACCACATTGCTTTATAAAAAAATTATAGCATGTAGTGTAGGTGTTGCACGTGAGACTGTATTCATAATTATATATCCAAAAAATGGATACACTTAATTATTCTTACAATTATTTAAGCAATTCTAACTACTATGTATAAAATATTTAATAGAATATATACTCTATCAGGTGAGTATATATATTCAGATTAAGGAAAATGAAAATCCGTATGCATTTTGTTAGATGTTCATATATTGAATTCTTTTTTGTGATGTAATCAGTTCCATTTTATAATTATAGTCATATAGTCATAATATCTCCATATCTTATGTTAAATTGCAATATTTATTTAGTTATTATATTATATATAAAACTGTGGACAAAAATTGTTTGTAGTTTGGATTTTGTCCCTTAAAGTGGGAGACATCCTAAATGGTTTTTTATTAACCATGGATCAGTGCAAAAATTAACTGTAAAGATATAAAACCAAATTCTCATACCAAAAGCTGAGGTTTAAGAATACCGATTTGAAATAGAAATTTATTGATTGATATACACAACCCCTTCACAAATTTATATAGGGTATTGTGACTTGAAGAATAAGAAAAGAAAAACATAAAGAAAATACATCGGGACACTCTTAATATATCTTATATTATATTTACATATATACTAGTACTTATTCTTAACCAACATAGAGTTATTAATGACTATATACCTATTTTGGCGGCGCCACATGCGACGAGGCATTGAGAAACTCTTTGCGCTCTGGGATGGCTCTCAACTTCTGATCCACAAGAGAAGCCACTTCACCCAAGTCCGCCCCCTTCAAACCTTCCCCACGGAGGTACCGCATCAACGCCACCTTCGCCTCCATCTCGCGGATCTCCTTCTCAAGCCTCCTAAGCTGCTCTTTTTGCCTTTCGACCTGGAACCTGATCTCCTCGTTCACCTTGTTATGCGCCATGAAAGAAAATCCAATGAAAAACAAATGACTTGTTGAGGCACTTCGTTGTTTGCTTGTGTTCATAATATATTTATATGTTCTTGTGAGTTGTGAAGGATCAATTCAATTTAATGTGCATTAATTTCAAAATATATTCAATAGTATAGTTCTCAATTAATTTTATTGCATGTGTTCAAAATATACAGGGGCTTAATGACTTCGTTGAATGCCTAAATTGTAAAATTTAACAAATTCTCTCCATTAATTTAGGGTCAGTTAATTTAGGATCTTTCATAGATGATTGTGAGAGATTTTTGTCGGTTTTTTTATGCTATGGATGAAAAGATGACATGCTTGTAATATTTAATTAGACTGTGGTTTTGGGCGATTAGGATTCTTGAATTATCTAATCAAGATTCTTAGAGATCCCTTACAATATTTGACAATAATAAGTTCATTACAATGGAAATTTAAAAAATTTATAATGGAATTTGGGTTTTTTGGCATATATACAAAATACATGCTTTCTATTTTTATATCATCACAAATATCATAATTCATTTTATACCATTAGAATATTTCTTAATGAAAAAATATGACTCTTTGTCATATTTTTTAACTAAAATAAAATAAAATTTAACTAGAGTTAGTTTTTAACCAATAAGTCAAAATGACAAAAATATTTTTAACATAATATTTTTATGATGTTATCATAATTAAACATAATAATCTCATTAATCTATTGCTCTTTTTGTATCAATCGTGAGCCGTTCTCAATTAATTTTGGGTCAGTTAATTAAGGATCTTTCATTGATGATTGTACGAGATTTTTGTTTTTTTGTTTTTTATGCAACTGATGAAAAGCTTACATGCTTAAAATAAATAAACTCTGGTTTGGGCCATTAGGATCTTTGAATCTAATGAAGATTTTTAGAGATCCCTTACTATATTTGGTAATAATTTAATTAAAATATAATGGAAATATGAAAATTGATATCGATGATTTCGCTATATATAAATTTTATTTTTAGTTTTTTTGCATGTATAACTTCCAAAAACATGCTTTCTATTTTTATATCATGAAAAATATCACATTTAATTTTATACCACTAAATATTTCTTAATAAAAAAATATGTCCCTTTGTCATATTTTTTTAATCAAAATCAATTTTAACAAAAGTTAGTTTTTAATCAATAAGTAAAAATAACCAAAATTAATTTTAACGTCATATTTTTATAATGTAAATATAATTAAACGTAATTACCTAATTAAACTTTTATTCCTTTCATATCACTCTTGAGCCATTCTTTCTTTTGTCTCCTTTCAAACTACCCCCTTCCCTTTTTTTTCAAATTTAAGATATGTGTTTTTCTCTCTTCATCAACTATGGTGGATCTAAATTGTTCTTCAATAATGATCATAAATAACGTAGCTTGATATGTAATAGATCAATTAATTACCTACAAAGCTTTTCTGGATAGTCATAGCCATAAAAAAGGGCATAAGTAGTCAATGGAGAGAAAGAGAGTATAAATTGTTAAGGAACATTCATATATTGCTTATAACTATATATGGTGCATTAAATGTATATAAATGGTATGAACGGAATCGAGTGTATGTCCATTATTTGATGCAAGTTGAGTATACATCATCCTTCATCGGTCCATATATACAAAGGTGTCTGGTGGTTCAAGCACCTGAAAGCCTTGCCAAACAGGGTGTGAGGAGCCAATTAACAGTAATTACTGATGCACTAGATGATCATCAGTTACCTCACACCACATATACAATCTGTACATCAATGTATACAGGAAGCCAAGGACTACGGTGTTGTAAATGATGTAAACACCTTTTTAGTTTTTGAATATATAAGCCCAATGTGGACCTTGACACCATAATATAAGAAAATTAAACCTTAAAAAAAAAGAAAATGTTATGAGGACAGCATCATATGCAGTCTGACAGACAGGCTGCGCGCGCGCACATATTAAACAATAAATCTTATTTAATGAGTTATACATTTTGATAAAAAGTGAATATCGCTCCATTTTGAATTGAATGTACTTATTTTTAAAATATATATAAAAACATTTAATGATATATATACATATATAATAATACATATACCTTATCTAGGAAGATATATATATCTCACTAGTTGACTAATGTAGGAATATAAGACATTATTTGAGGTTGTTCATAACATTATCTTTATACAGTCTTTTTTTTATAGCCATACACAAATTAAAGAAATATCATATGTATCATCTGTGTATACAAACCAAAAACAATTTAACCTCAAATTTTGCATGGATCAATAAAAAACAGAATTCATACACGCAAATATTGTATGTAATAGGACTGAGCTTGGAAGATCCAAAAAACCGCTGGCAAGGTGGACGTCCTGATCGGCGGGCTCTTTCCGGTTTTCGATGGCGGGGACGGTGGGGTTCCCTCCCCCGTCCTTTCCTCCCACTTTTTCCCTCCCCCCTCCCCTGTCCTCTCCTTTTTCCACCCCCTCGTCCTCTCTTCCCCCTCCCTACCTCCCCACCTCCACCTCCACCTCCACTCCATCCTCAAATGCAGTGGTTAATCCTTTTCTCCCTCGTGGGGGAACCATTGACACTATCTTTAAAGCCTTCAACATTAAATCCCAAACTTCAGCCACATCTCCACCTCTGGTCTCGAAACCCATTTCTTCCACAAAAGCTCTACCCACACCTTCACCCAACTCCTTGCCACCATTTCATCCTTCTGTTACCCCTCCCATTCCATCTTCTTCGTCTCCAATTTTTTCTGAGGCTTTTCCAGCACTTCCATCCCGCGGGTCGGACTCCCGGAAGCAGTGGAAACCGGTTGCGGTTCCACCACCCTCTTCTTCTCTTCAGGTAAAGACCTGGGGATCGCTTCTTCAAAATGGGCGCCCTTCTCCCCACATTGGATCTTTGAGATTTATTGAACCTACTGTGGATGGCACCTCTATGGTCGCGACATTAAACCCATCTGCTTATGCAAAGAATACCTTGATATGGGAACAGGCAGTGGTGGGCTACATCATAGGTAAAACTCCTGTGTACACTCCCTTTTTGCAATTTCTTAAAATCAAGTGGAACCCCGAGGGAGAGATGAAGCTATTACTGCATGGAAATGGATTTTTTACTGTTAAGTTCAGCCTTGCAGAGGACATGAATTCAGTTCTTGAGGGTGGTCCCTGGTCCATGGACCATCGGCCATTCATTATTCGAAAATGGTCCCCTGAAGTGAGGATGGAGCAGGAATGGCTTAGTAGCATCCCACTCTGGGTTCGCTTGCCTAACCTTCCTCTTCATCTATGGGAGGAGGACTCCTTAAGTCGAATTGGCAGCACCATAGGAGTCCCACTCTATGCAGACTCAGCTACGCTTAGATGTACAAGAGCGTCTTATGCTTGAATTTGTGTGGAAGTACAGGCTTTGAAAATCCTTCCAGATTCTGTACTAGTTGAAGTATCACCTGGCCACCGAGAAACCTTTAAAATTGATTACGATTGGAAGCCCATTGCATGCCATTTTTGCCAGACTTTTGGGCATGATGAATCTTGTTGCATTATGAAACCTCCTCTTGAAAAGGTCTCCATCGAGAGTAGAAGCAACGTGAAAGCCAGTTCAACCCAAATCAAAGGCAAAGAAAAACAGAACTTACAATGGCAAGATGTTTCAAAGTTAAACAGTGGGAGCAACCCCAAGCTTATGTCTGATGGGATGAAGCAAAGTAAAAACAAATCAGGGGGGGTTCAAAAGAGTGGATCAAATGCAAAAAACAAGTTTGAAGCTTTGAAGGACAGCCTTGAATCAAATTCCTCTACACAGGAGCCCTTGGCGCCAAAGAAAACTCTCCTACTTCCCCATGAGGTACTCATTTTACCCAACAAAGTCTCTCAGGAAGGATCCAAAGAAGCCTCACAGGAAGTATCTCCGCTACAGGAGAAGCTCCCCCCACTCAAAGATGCTCCACCATGTAACTCAGAACCAAATGAAACCCCAATTGAGCCCCAACAATCAAATTTTTGGGTTTTGGAAGTTGATTCGGTCACTACAAAGGCCCAAGCAGTCTCTCCTCGGCAAATTGATCAAAGGCCTTCTGGAGCAATCCCTATTCTACCTGTTTGTGCTGGTGGAAACACTTGCATCTCCTCATTTCAAGACTTGACTGGCATCCAAGGCATTGAAGGGAAGGTCGTGGACACAAATAGCCCTTCGATTATTGAGGGTAGCCGGAAACTCCCTGAAGATGTGGCTCCCTAGAAGTCAGCCAACCTGGAGGAAGCAAGAAGCATAAGCAATCCCACAATAATCAGAAGAAAGGTCCAGGCTCTAAAAAAGGGAATAGTAATGGAAGTGATTTGATAAAAGATTTTTTTAAAGATCTAGCTGAAGGCAATCCCTCCCCCAAAAGAAATGGTTCAGTCCCTCCTACAAAAGGCCCTGCTTCTAAAGGGGCTAGGAGGGCTTGAATTCTGGTAATTTTTTCAATGTGTCCCAATCCCATTCCTTTACCATGGACTGTTTGTTTTGGAATATCAGGGGATTAATGGGCGGCGAGAAGCAATTGGAATTGAGCCAATTCTTACGAGCTCATAAGTCATCTTTCATTAGCCTGCAAGAAACCAAGTTAACAGCAGCGGGGTACAGTGTAATGAAGCGGAAATTGATCCATCATGATTCTTCTTTCTTGTCTTCGGCTGGACGTATTTGTTTATTCTGGAACAATGAGCTTTATGAGGTTAAAATCTTGCACCATTCCTCCCAATATGTCCATTGCCACATTCTCTGTAAGATCTCTCAGCGTTCTTTTTTTGTTTATGCATCAAACATCTACTCGGAGCGGCTCCACCTCTGAAGTTCTCTCATTGAGATATCTGAGTCTGTCTTACTCCTCCCTTGGCTTGTGGGGGGAGATTTCAATGAAGTAAGATATAGTAATGAAAAAGTAGGTGGTAGGCCAGCTCATGCCAGAAGGCTTCGGAAGTTTAATGAGTGCATATCTAAATCTCTTCTTTCTGATCTAAAGGCAACAGGGCACACCTTATCTTGGTCTAACCATCAGGCTGATCACATAATGAGCCGGTTGGATCGTATACTAGTAAACTCAGCCTTCATCAATGATTCTCCCCTTTCAATGGTGAACTATCTAGCTCCAGGGATCTCTGATCACTCCCCAATGCATGTAATATGCGAGCCGGTGATCCCATCTGGCCCCAAACCATTCAAGTATTTCGAGATGTGGGAAGCTCATCCGTCCTTTAAGTCCACTGTTGAAACTGCCTGGGCCACAAAGGTTGTTGGAACTCCTCTATATTGTCTGGTTAAGAAAATAGCAGCCACCAAACTAGCTCTCAAACAATGGAATAAGGCTACCTTCGGCCCTATCCAGCACATGTTAAGGAGGAGTAGAGAGAACCTTGCAGAAATCCAAGACCGCTTGCAACTACATCCCATGGACCAGAATCTCCTTACTGAGGAACAGTTAGCCCGAGCTCAATATCAATGGAAATTGCAACAGGAGGAATGTTTTCTTCGCCAGAAATCTAGGCAACTTTGGTTATCTTCTGGAGACTCCAACTCTTGTTTCTTTTATGACTCGCTCAATAATCGAATGACGATTAACACGATCAGGTCACTCCATACGCCTGATGGGGAGGAGTTGACAGATCCAGCCAGTATCAAAGAGCACATTGTTGAGTACTTTTCAAACCTCCTTAACAGAGATTCTGGCTGCACTGTCCCATCTCTTCGGTCATATGGCACAATCTCAGACTTGGAAAACCAAAGCTTACTAGCTCCTATCTCTCCTGAAGAAATTTGTAAAGCTACTTTTAGCTTAAAGCCATTGAGCTCTCCTGGGCCTGATGGTTTTCCTGCCCGATTTTTCCAATTTTTCTGGGATTTGGTGCGCCATGACCTCGTGGAAGCTATTCAGTATTTCTTTTATTCAGGGAACCTTCTCAAACAGGTCAGCCACTCCTTCATCTCTCTTATTCCCAAGTCATTAAATGCAGCCACTCTGGACAATTATCGACCCATCTCCTTATGCAACACCTTGTACAAAATTATTACCAAGGTGATGGCTACGAGGCTCCATGACATTCTCCCTCACCTTGTCAGTGATCACCAAGCAGCATTTATCAAGGGAAGAAGCATTCATCACAATATTCTTCTTGCCCATGAGATGGTCAAGTATCTCCAGACTCAAGGCAAGTCGCGAGCTTGTATAAAATTTGATCTTCGAAAGGCATTTGACAGTGTTAGGTGGAGCTTCCTTGAAGAAGTACTAAGGAGTTGTCAACTAAACTCTCATTGGATCCGTCTTTGCATGGAGTGTATTACCTCAGCCAAGTACTCAGTCCTTATTAATGGATCGCCGCAAGGTTTCTTCTCGTCTAGCTGTGGGATTCGGCAGGGAGACCCTCTATCTCCATTGATCTTCACTCTCGTCATGCAGGCTCTCTCTTCTCAGCTCAAAAATCTTGTCAAGGGTGGAATGGTGGGGAGTTTTGTCCGAGGAAAGTTGAACATTTCTCATTTGGCTTTTGCAGACGATCTCCTAGTATTCACTGATACAGCCTTAAGTTCGGCTACTGCCCTTTCTGAGCTTTTTGTTCAATTTGCAAATTCGTCCGGGCTGACATTAAACAATTCCAAAAGTCAAATCTTTGCAAGTGCTGGTTCCTCTTCGATAAGATTTGCCCAGCACCTCAATATTGTTCTCAATGCACTGCCGGTCCGTTATCTTGGCCTTCCTCTTTTTCATGGTTCTTTAAACAACCGGCTATGTCAACCTCTCGTAGACAAAATTCGTAAGCGGGTTTCCTCTTGGGCTGGTCACTCGCTTTCCAAAGCTGGCAGGGCTGAACTTATTCGGGCTGTTCTCTCTTCCTTTCAAATCTTTTGGTCATCAGCATTTCGAATTCCTCGGAAGATGCAAAAGGAAATTGAAAAACTTTTTCGTGATTTTTTTTGGCAAGGCCATTCTCAGCAAAGAAAAATGCATCAGGTCAGTTGGGACACTATATGCAATCCGTTAGAAGGAGGACTTGGTATTAAGTCCATCCATGACTGGTCAGTTGGCTCTATAGGAGTTCGTTTTTGGGAACTTGCTAATAAAAATCAATCCATGTGGGCGAAGTGGATGAGACAGAGATATCTCCGGAAGGATAATATCTGGAGGGTGTCAGCCCACATGGGATGCTCCTCCACCTGGTCCTCAATCCTTCAAGCCAGAGATTGGATACAACCCAAAGTCCAGTACCTTATTTTTGAAGGTAAATCTGTAAATCTATGGTTTGATCCCTGGATAAAAGGGAAAGGATTAGCTCAGATATTTGGGAGGGTTTCCTATGACTGGGGTCCACCAAATGAGGCATCTCTGGCAGCTTTCATATCAAATGGAAAATGGAAAAAGCCGCATCGAAGCTCGGAGGAACTAGACCTGATTTGACCGGAAATTCAACAACTTGATGTTGGAGGTACTGGCGAAGACTTGCTGATTTGGCCTGCTAGCAAATCAGGCATCCTAAACCTCTCTGAGGCTTGGAAAGCCGTGCGTAGTCGGGGAGATACTCCTCTATGGGCCAAGTGGTTGTGGCAGCCATTACAAACTCCAAAGCACAGTTTATGTGTGTGGCAAGCCTTGCTCAATAAGTTGCCTACCCTTATTCGGCTGCGTCGAAGGGGCCTCATTCAAGACGTTTCTTGTTCTCTATGCTCTACAGGGGAAGAGGATGCTGATCATCTGTTTCTGGGCTGTGCATTTTCCCGATTCATTTGGATCAAACTCTTCCGAGATCTCCAAGTCTGTTCTATGCCCCCTCAAAGGTTAGCTCTCTTTCCTGCCTGGATGTCAGCTAATATAACTGTGCCATTCAAGAAGGAGATCGCCAACATCGTTTTCACCACAACTTTTTGGTATATTTGGGTCAAACGCAATAATAGAATTTTTTCAGACAAGAAAATGCACAAACTAGTTATCTTGAAATGTATTAAGGAAAGCATCAAGCTCAGGACTACCCATAGAGTATTTCGGATTATACAGACCCCAGACTTGGTCATGGTCTCAAATGCCTTTGGTATTCAAATCGAGGAAAAGGAGAAAATCTCAACAATTGTCAAATGGATGAGTCCTGAAGATGGTTGGCTGAAGCTTAACACAGATGGTTCATTGGACGACGATAGAGGAGGCTATGGGGCTCTAATCAGAAACTCTAATTCAGAATTTCAGTTGGGATTAGCAGGTCGTTTGGATCTCCCCACCATCAACCTGCTGGAACTAAAAGCGATAGAGCGGGGAGTAATATTAAGTTGTACTATGCAAGCATGCAAGTTGTGGATTGAAACGGATTCAACAACTGCATTAGCATGGCTAGAGGGCAGAGGAAATATTCCCTGGACTGCTATTCGTTCGCTTCGCAATACCCATCACTATCTACAACATTTGGTTGATTGGAAGGTCACACACATACACAGGGAAGGAAACTCTCCAGCCGACATTTTAGCAGCTTATAAGTCTATGAGAGGAGAATCCATTTTCCTCCCCCAGCAGATATGGAAGGAACTTGAAGAAGCATTAGTACAAGACATGCACGATCTCGGATTTGTTCGAGTTAGAGAAAAATAGCAATGTTATTAGTTGTCCATTCATGAAAGCAGGGGATTAGTTAGATAGAAAGGGGTCTGCCTATTTGTGGCACACTCTGTTTATCTGCTTTTTTCCATTTTGTTTCATGTCCATCATGTGTATCTGTACAAATTTTATAGCAATACAACCTTTGATTACCAATCAAAAAAAAATATCGTATGTATGCACAAACCAAGAAAATCAAATACAAATAAAATAAAACTGCTCATCACAAGTTAAAACAGAGCTCACTATATGAACAACCTAAAACAATTGATAAAAAAACCGTCGCCATCTATTAAACAATAGCCAAAATATAACATACCTATAAAAACAAACAACATCATATCATGGTCATAGATGTCTCCCATCACATCCAGTAACTCAACATTGTTGGTATCGCCATATCGTTGCTGCGATACCACTCAGTTTTTCTAATACACCACACCACTCTCACCAAACAAAACACAAAAACAAACATATACACGCATTGTTATAAGACTACTTTTTTCTTTTATTGATCGATCTGTACACAAACACAATCTCTTCAGAAGTTAATGTAGGGTGTTCTGAATGGAAGAGCAAGAAAAACAAAAACAAACAAAAGAAAAACATTAAAATTCAGATCCTGTCAATAGTTCCACTAAAATTCCATAAAAATACTCCTAAAATTGCTCACAGTAATCTTTTTAATTCAACTTTTATTTTTTTATAACCGAAGTTGAAGGTCTACAGCCAAGGCTGGCGCCAGATACAATGTCTTCGTGAGCCACTCAATGCGTTCTGCAACGGCTCTCGCCTTCCCCTCCGCAAGCGAACCCACTACATCCAAGTCCGTGCTCTGCACACCCTCCCCGCAGAGGCACCGCATCAGCGCCACCTTCACCTCCGCCTCGCGGTTCTCCTTTTCGACCTTCTTGAGCTGCTCTTCCAACCTTTCATTTCCCTTTGATAGGAACCTCTCTTGATCGAGGGTGCGCTTGTCCTGACCCAACGAGGGGAGGTCTCTGAGTTGAGCGATCAGGTTGTCCGCGTCGACTATGGAAGGCCAGATCTCCGGTTGGTTGGGCTCGCCAGGCATGGTGACGAGCGCGCAACTTGGGATGCCGCAGAGAACGCTCAGCTCGTCCACCTTCTTTAGGAGGTTCCTCTTGCGCCTCTGGAAGGTGCGGCGACGAGTCACATTGGAGGTTATGTAAGCAATCTTCGTCTTGTTCCGCGCCATGAAAGAAAACCCAATTGAAAATCAGAGGACTTAATGTTTACGCTTTTCTGTTTGTTGGTAGTGTCGCGTGTTCATAATATATAGGGGACTTCATAATTCATTGAAGCTGTGTTAATTGCATAGTGTTTAAAGTTGAATTGATTTTGAGAGATTTTCGTTGCTTTTTTTTGGTAGTTAGGATCTTTGATTTATTTGACCAGGATTTTCTGAAATCCCTCAAAATATTTGACATGGTAATAAATTAATAGATGGTTGGTTTACAAAAGTTGGTAATAATTAATATATTGATATAAGTCATTGTTAAATTGTGGACGATTAATTGGAGTACTAAATTGAAACACCTTCCCTTTAATATAGAAGGTGATTATATGGATATAAGTCACTCATTAACTGTGGGATGGTAAAATTAGATTGTAAAATTGAAACTTATTTAATAGATTGTGTGACACGTGGATGTGAGTCAATTGTCATTTGTGAGAGGTTAAATTGGAATGTGAAATTGGAACTCGTTACCAATTATAGGATGGTAAAATTAGAATATAAAATTGAAATGCATATATATGTTAAGTGAAACAGACCCAGCTTTTATTTCTGATTTTTCCTCCCATAAATTTAATAATGGAAATATGACAAAAAAAAATCTTTCGGCCACTTTTAAAAATTATATAAAGAAAAATCTTATTTTACAATTTTAAAAATTCAAAAGAATAATTTATCCTTACATAATTAGATATTTAACTTGCCTCTAACCCTAATTTGAATTTTTTAGATGTTTTGTTATTATATATCATATCGTAGGTTTCTTATATCGAGCTTTGCTACAAAGGCCCCATTGTATATGCCACACTCATAGACCCCATGAGGTATCAAATTTTAATTGGCCGTCTAGTTGACTTTTAAAAAAGGCAAAAAAAGCAAAGTACAGAATTACCCCTATTTAAATCACACATTCACATGCTGGTTTCTCCTCCGTAAACACCTCCAAAAAATTTCTAACCGTTTTTTAAAAACATTGAGCAACTTAAAAAAATCATTTCGACCGACCAGCTCATCTTCGATGAAAGGCGTCACCACCCCTGGATTCCTTTTATCGCTCTCTATCATATGAGAGGTGGTTCGATTACTTTTTCAGTCCTCCTCCGGATTCCACATTTTTTTACCTTCATATCGACTTTTTGATGAATGTAACTGACTTTTAACAAAACACTAAGATCAAATAAAAAAGTCAGTTACATTTTGTAAATATAACTTACTTTCAAAATATATTGCACAAATAGTTCAATTAACTAAATTTTATTATCTAAGGCATGTAAAAATCAGTTGTATATTTCAAAAATATAACTAACTTACAAAATATAATGCATAAAGTTTCATATTATTTTAAAAATGTAACACAACCATATGGCAATATAACATCAAAACTCTATAAAATCCTTCAAAAAACATATTTAACATCAAACACCATATTCAAACAAAATATTGTAAACAAAAGCTAGATCAAAGGCTGTCATATTTAATATCAAACAATCAATTTAAGAAAAAAATTGTAATAAATGCAAAAACAAACAATAATAAAAGTCATACCTGAATCGACAGACATTAAAAATGATAGCCAAAACAATCAATTGCATAAAAGGTTAGTTAAATTTGTGAATGTAACTAACTTTTATAACATATTCATATAACAAATCAGTTACATTCATAAATGTAACTAACTTACAAAAAAGTGTATAAATATATAGATTAGTTTGAGTTTATATCTTTTGAAAAATAATGCATATAAGTATAATACAAATATGAATATATAATTGACATTTAAATATTGAACAATAACATTTAAGATTCAAACTTCAACATCAAATGTTAAACAACTGATATGCCGTATAGAAACCACGTTTGACATAAAAAATAACCAGAATTAACATAAAATGAAACAATTGAAAAAACATACAATAAGTAAACATCACACATGAATTGCCAGACATTTCAATGGTAGCCAAATTGATCAATTTTTTTTCCGATCAGATAAGACTAAAAAGATGTTCAAAATATCAAATCCGATATTCAACATCTACATAAAAAATTCTAAAATTTTATCACAACAATGAAACAAATTATTCAATTATGAAAGTACGATTTAATTGTGATGAGTCAAAAAAGGAAAAAAAAAACACAATTGAATGCTCCCCTCAACCACGATTTAATTGTGATGAGTTAAAAAAGGAAAAAAAAAACACAATTGAATGCCCCCCCCCCCTTCAACCACGATTTAATTGTGATGAGTTAAAAAAAGAGAAAAAAAACACAATTGAATGCCCCCTTCAACCACGATTTAATTGTGATGAGGTAAAAAAGGAAAAAAAAAACACAATTGAATCCCCCCCCCAACCATCCACCATTAATTAACTTGGGAAGTTACCAAAATCACTTAAGGGTATAATCGGTAATTCAATCTATGCCACATCATGGGGCTTACGAGGGGCCTATGAAATGGGACTTGTGAATCATTTTCTTTCTTATATCTTATTTTATGTTTTTTTTTTTTTATCATTTTTCAGTGTATATGGTAATTTGAATCTGCACTATGCTCTAATGTAGGAGATGATATTATACTATTATGAATTCCTATTCACATATTTTTATTGTGTCACCCGCAGATATCCACTTTTGAAAGAAGCATTGACATTTAAGAGAGTTCATAGAAAAAACTCAAATCATATTGATATATATCTTACAAAATCTACCTAATGACAAATGATTTAGAGTAAAACAAATTTCAAATCAGAATGTGTGAAACAAGGCCCAGGCCCATGGGCCTGCTTGGCCAGTGGAGTTGGGCCAATCCGGTCCGCGGCAAAAAAAAGGGCCTAGGGCCTGGGCTACAAGTCCAAATTTTAAACATCTTATTTTTTTTAATTTTAAGTTGTTCATTTATAAATGTTAAAATAACATAAAATTGAAAGTACAATGTTGAAAAAAATATTTATATCTATTGAATTTTCAAAAATAAAAATATTTAATGAATTAATTCATTCAAAAACTAAATAACTACATGTACCTAACTAGGTTGGCACCTATATAAATGTCAATAATTTGCATAATTTAACCACAATTCAAATAAAAATTACATAAAATTACATGTGACTCGTTTATTGGATTGCCCCCTATAGGCCTATGGGCCAACCCGAACGGGCTTAGTTCGGGCGCCATTTATTTCTACTAGCCGGTTTTTCTGTAAATATTTAAAAATCTCAAAATGGACTCTTTCGGGTTCATCGCTCCCGTAACGCGTCGGCCACTTGTTCTGCATCAGTCCCTTCCACTTCGAAAGAACTCGACCTCGAGTTAGGATCTGGATAGAGAGGTTCTTCCTCATGATACTCGTATAAATCTGCCACATTGAAAGTCCGAGAAATTCTCATGTCTGTTGGTAGCTCAATGACATGCATTATCATTGATCTTCTTCAAAACCTTGTACGGGCCGTACTTCTTGGGCTTCAGTTTGTTGTAGCTTCCCACTGGAAACCTCTCCTTGCGTTAGAAAACGATGACATAATCGCCTTCCTCGAATAATTTGGAGCGTCGATGCTTGTCGGTGGCCGCTTTGTATTTTGCATTGGTTTGCTCTAGCTTTTGTTTTACTTCCTCTTGCATGGCATGAGCTTGTTCTGCCATAGCCTCCGCTGCAACACTCATGCCGGGACCTTTAGGTAGTCGTACTAAGTCCACAACATGTTTTGGGACAGAAATATATACTAGTGCAAAATGAGACTTTCCTGTCGAACAATGAACAACACTATTGTATGCAAACTCCGCCTGTGGTAGTGCGTGATCCCACTGCTTGGGTTTGTCCCCACAAATGCTACGAATCATGTTACCCGAGGTTCTGTTTGTTACCTCCGTCTGGCCATCAGATTGGGGATGTGCAGTACTGCTACGGTTCAATGAAGTATTGAACATCTTCCACAATGTCACCCAAAAATGACTAAGGAACTTCGTATCACTATCAGAAGTGATGGACTGAGGAACTCCATGTAAACGAACTACCTCGCGGAAGAATAACCGTGCAATATGAGAGGCGTCAGACGTCTTGCAACATGGGATGAAGTGAGCCATCTTTGAGAACATGTCGACCACCACGAACACAAAATCTACATCTCTTTGGGTACGAGGAAGACCCAACACAAAATCCATAGACAAGTCTTCCCAAACACTGTTAGGAATAAGTAAAGGCATGTAAAGACCAGTATTTTGGGACTGACCTTTGGAGGTTTGACAGATGTAACACTTCTTAACAACGATCTTCACATCTTTCTTCAACTTTGGCCAGAAATATCTCTCTTCTAGACTGGTAATGGTCTTGTCTCGGCCCAAATGTCCGCTCAAGCCGCCACCATGTAAATCACGAATCATGTTCACCCTCAAAGAAGATCTTGGGATGCACAATTGATTCCCTCGAAATAGATATTCGTCCGTGACATGGAAATCATTAACGGCCTGGTTCTTTCCGCACTTAGTCCAAATGCCTTTGAAATCATCATCTTCAGCATATAAATCCTTCAAGCACTTGAAGCCCACAATCTCATGGGATATCGTCATCAATACGTTGGCTCGATGACTCAATGCATCAGCAACTCGATTAGTAGTGCCAGATTTATGACAAATAACAAAAGAAAATTTTTGAAGAAAAATAGACCACCTGATGTGCATCTTGTCCACGTGTTTCTGGTTGTTTAGAAATTTTAAGGTTTGATGATCAGAATATAGCATGAATTCTCACTGAATCAAATAATGTTCCCATTGTTTCAAGGCGCGCACCACGGCATAAAACTCTTGATCATATGTGCTCCATTTCTGTCGTGCCTCACTCAACTTTTCGTTGAAGAACGCAACCGGTCTCTTCTCTTGCGAAAGAACAGCACCTACGCCAACGCCTCTAGCATCGCACTCCACTTCAAATATCTTTTCAAAGCTGGGCAGAGCAAGGATTGGTGCGGTGCATAATTTCTCCTTGATCAATGCAAAACTCCTTTCTGCGGCTTCACCCCATAGGAATTTTCCTTTCTTCATGCACTCCGTAATCGGCGCCATAATGGTACTGAAGTTTCAAACAAATTGATGATAGAAAGTGACTACCATGGAAACTTCGAACATCTCCAACGGTCTTAGGTGTAGGCCACTCCCTGATTGCTCGCACCTTCTCTTCATCTACATGAATTCCTTCAGCACAGACTATATATCCCAGGAATAAGAGGCTACTAGTCATAAAACTGCATTTCTTCAGGTTAATAAATAGTTGATTTTCTCGCAAAACCGTTAACACCTGTCGCACATGATCTAGGTGTTCCTCCTCAGCTCGACTGTATATGAGTATATCATCAAAGTATACCACAACAAATTTACCCACAAAAGGTCGTAATACCTGATTCATCACACGCATGAAGGTGCTAGGTGCATTAGACAGACCAAAAGGCATCACTAGTCACTCATACAATCCGTCCTTGCTTTTAAACGTCGTCTTCCATTCGTCCCCAGGTCGGATCCGAATCTGATGATACCCACTGTGTAAATCAATCTTTGTAAATAGCTTCGAGCCCTCCAACATATCCAGCATGTTGTCTAAACGGGGGATAGAAAATCGATACTCGACGGTGATTCTGTTGATGGCTCTACTATCCACGCACATGCGCCAACTTCCATCTTTCTTGGGCACCAGCAAGGTAGGAACGGCACAAGGACTCATGCTCTCACAGATGAACCCCTTTGTAGCAGGCCTTCTATTTGTTCTCTCAAAATCTCACTCTTTTGAACTCATCCGATAATGGGGCAAATTAGGCAAACTTGCTCCAGGAATAAGATCTATGTGATGTTGAATATCTCTCAATGGTGGTAGCTTATCAGGTAATTCTTTAGAAACAAGTTCTCTGAAATCCTTCAGTAATCATATTGTCAGGGTCTCCCTAACAACACATGGCTAGCATCTATGTCCACCACATCGCAAAGCACTTCATCTTGATAAAATTTACCAATTGAAATAGGAACTCTACAAATTTTTGTTATCTTCACCGTCGGTCCTTTCTTGATCATGCCTATAGAATAAGGGGCATGATTCTTCTCTGTTGGCAACTTCATGTGATCCACCAGCTTTTTCGTCACAAAGTTTTCATCGTTATCATTGTTGATGATAGCATCCAAAATACTCTTGTTGATGGTGCATATATCTTGCAACACGAGCTGCTGTAAGGGCTCTTTCATCTTGGGGGTCACCGCTATGGACCGTGGAAACAACTCCTCTTGTTTTCCTCCATTTTGAGATTTTTAAATATTTACAGAAAAACCGGCTAGTAGAAATAAATGGCGCCCCGAACTCGGAATCGCCTGAAATTTTTACTGGAGGTAGATATCAAGGAGATTTTGAAATGTTGTCATTGCGCCACAATACACGCTTACTTTTCCATTTTTCCCATTTTTTGGCCCTCAAAATGGCTTTTTTGCTATTTTTAGTAACTTTTTAGATTCTGCATATCTCCTTTATAATAACTCATATTTGACTGAAATCAAATTCGAAGATCTTCTAAAATCCTCTAGAATTACTTATAACAAATTTTTGTTTTTACTATTTTTAGTAACTTTTTAGTATAAAAGGGAGATTTGTAATTTAGGGTTGGCAATTTTAATAATATATTTATGAGTTTTATTATTCTCTTTGAGAATTGTGGTTTGTTGAAGGATCTCAACGCTTGTTGGATATTTGTTTTAGTTTTCATAAGCTCCTTGAATCCATAAAGAATCCTTGAATCCACAAGGAAGAAAGCCCCAAAAGAGAGAATATTCGAAATACTATTGATAAGAAGAAACTGAAAACCCTATATTACAAGTATGGTACTTTTACTAATAATATCAAATTAAAAAATTTCTAAAAATAGTAAAATTAAAAAACTAGTTTTTATGATTCTATGAGATCCTAAATGATCATATGAATTTATAGAATGCAATTCCGATCTGTTATGATTGAGATATCACAAATCTAAAACTTACTAAAAATAGTAAAATATCTAATTTAAAGGCCTAAATAAATGAATTATTGAAAAATAAGAATTGTATGACAACTAATCCAGAAGATCTTCTCAATATATTTCAGCATGTAAAATTTCGTGCGATTCTGAGATCGTGACCATTGATTTGTAATTTATTTGATGGACCTCTTTTGGTGGTCCCATTTGCATAATCTGTCCTACATCAGACTCCTTTTCTTCAAAAGAACTCCTCCTCGAGTTCTTCCGCTCTTCAATTGATGTTTCGTTGTATTTCACCTTTTGGTAAGGGAAGAGTCATTTTCTTAACTTCAAATTTCTTTTCAATAAGATCGATCAATCGGTAATCATTGTACTCCATATGCCGCCCTCTCGGCTGATATACTTGAAATCCATCATCCTCTGATTCTTCCTTATCATCAGGTAGAAAATGAGGAGGATGTCGAACGATGTTCTGAGCAATAGGTCAGCCTTGGGCAACTCCCTCAACGCGTCTCCTATCACCTTCAGGATGTCTGTTATTGGCATTGAGGTTCAGTCCAGCGATCATCGCACGGATCTCTTGCATTTGATCTCGTTGTTCTCGCATCTGATCACGTTGTTCCTTGACCGCCTTCCACAGATCCTCCAATCCACAACCAGTGTCATTAGATTCGTCGTCTCCCTCTCTGTTATTTGCCATCACAACAAGGCAAACCCTTGCTTTGATACCACCTAACGCAGTGAAAAACTGATAAAAACATCCAACGTAACCAGCGTTGAGATCTCATAAGCTCCTTGAATCCACAAGGAAGAAAGCCCCAAAAGAGAGGAAATTCGAAATATTATTGATAAAAAATTGAAAACCCTAGATTACAAGTATGCTATTTATACTAATAACATAACATTAAAAAATTACTAAAAATAGTAAAACTCAAAATCTAATTTTTATGATTCTATGAGATCCTAAATGATCATAGGAATTGATAGAAATCAATTCCGATCTGTTATGATTGAGATATCACAAATCTAAAACTTACTAAAAATAGTAAAATCTCTAATTTAAAGGCCTAAATAAATGAATTTTTGAAAAATAAGAATTGTCAGTTGTATAACAACTATTTCAAAATATTTTCTCGAAATATTTCAACATGTAAAATTTCGTTGATTCCAGATATCGTGACCATTGATTTGTAATTCATTTGATAGACCTCTTTTGGGGTCCCATTTACATAATCTGTCCTACATCATTTTTTTTCATGGCACGCAAGAAAATGAAAACTTCCATCACAAGTCACAAGCCCTATATACTAATTGACTTCAGTCTTCAATGAAAGTCTGGACTCTGTTTGGGTATAGATTGACTGTTTAATGGGGTTCGAGTAGTATTTGGCGTATATGATGATTGATTTTTGTTAGGATGTTCATATATTGAATTCCCTTTTGTGATGTATTGAGTTCCATTTTATTTGCATTTGATTTTACTGGTTTGCGCACACAGAGAGATATAGAGATATATATATATATATTTGTGTATGCTTTCATGTACTGGGCTACATGCTTGGTTTGGGATGTATATGTTAGGAGAACTCTGGTGTTTGTGTTAACTAGATCCATCATCTATTATTTAGAGTAAAAATATAAAAGAATCAACTTTTCAAATACAGGTGGATACATTTTTTTTTTGTAAGAATTAAGTCACACAATAGTTAATGAAAATGTAAAAACGTGATAAACCTTTAATTAAAATGATAAAATCATACTTTTATTCCATCTTAATGAGAAATCTAATAGCGTGGAATGTAAATGCATGTTTTAGAAATTCGGGGGGTGTTTCTGCTGGTTTTAAAGACTTTAGGGGACTAAACACATTTTACTCAAAAATATGTTAATTATAGTCATAGTCATAATATCTCCATATGTTACGTTAAATTGCAATATTTATTTAGTTATTATATTATATATAATACTGTGGGTAAAAGTCATTTGTAGTTTGTATTATGTCCCTTAAAGTGGGAGACATCCTAAATGGTTTTTGATTAACCATGGATCAGTGCAAAGATTAACTGCAAAGATATAAAACCAAAATCTCATACCAAAAGCTGAAGTTTAAGAATACCGGTTTGAAATCAAAATTTATTGATTGATCTATACACAACCCCTTCACAAATTTATATAGGGTATTGTGACTTGAAGAATAAGAAAAACAAACATAAAGAAAATAAATCGAGGCATTATATTATATTTACATATATACTAGTACTTATTCTTAACCAACATAGAGTTATTAATGACTATATACCTATTTTGGAGGTGACACATGCGACGGGGCATTGAGAAACTCTTTCGCGCTCTGGGATGGCTCTCAACTTCTGATCCACAAGAGAAGCCACTTCACCCAACTTCTGATCCTTCAAACCTTCCTCGCGGAGGTACCGCATCAACGCCGCCTTCGCCTCCATCTCGCGGATCTCCTTCTCAAGCCTCCTAAGCTGCTCTTTTTGCCTTTCGAACTGGAACCTGATCTCCTCGTTCACCTTGTTATGCGCCATGAAAGAAAATCCAATGAAAAACAAATGACTTGTTGAGGCTCTTCGTTGTTTGCTTGTGTTCATAATATATTTATATGTTCTTGTGAGTTGTGAAGGATCAATTCAATTTAATGTGCATTAATTTCAAAATATATTCAATAGTATAGTTCTCAATTAATTTTATTGCATGTGTTCAAAATATACAGGAGCTAAATGACTTCGTTGAATGCTTAAATTGCAAAATTTATCAAATTCACTCCATTAATTTAGGGTCAGTTAATTAAGGATCTTTCATAGATGATTGTGAGAGATTTTTGTCGGTTTTTTTATGCTATGGATGAAAAGATGACATGCTTGTAATATTTAATTAGACTGTGGTTTTGGGCGATTAGGATTCTTGAATTATCTAATCAAGATTCTTAGAGATCCCTTACAATATTTGACAATAATAAGTTCATTACAATGGAAATTTAAAAAATTTATAATGGAATTTGGGTTTTTTGGCATATATACCAAAAACATGCTTTCTATTTTTATATCATCACAAATATCAAAATTCATTTTATACCATTAGAATATTTCTTAATGAAAAAATATGTCTCTTTGTCATATTTTTTAACTAAAATAAAATAAAATTTAACTAGAGTTAGTTTTTAACCAATAAGTCAAAATGACAAAAATATTTTTAACATAATATTTTTATGATGTTATCATAATTAAACATAATAATCTCATAATCTATTGCTCTTTTTGTATCAATCATGAGCCGTTCTCTCTCTCATTTCCTTTTCACTCCTCCTTTTAAAACAACTCTCTTCTTCCCTTTTTTTTTTTTTTCAATTTAAGATTGGTAAGATAGGAGAGGTACCTCTATTTTAGTGAGGGTATTTAAATTCGAGTCTTATCCCCTGCTAATAGGGGAAGATTTAACAAAAAAAAATTACATCTAAAAAAAAGATTTAGGGTTTTTCTCTCAATCAACTATGATGAATTTCATCATTCTTCAATAATGATCATAAATAAGGTAGCTCAATATGCAATAGATCAACTTTGTATTTCAAAGCGTTTTCCTGATATATTCCATGTTCAAACGGATCTCTCCATTGCTTGCTTGAATTTCTAGTTCCTGACCTGCAAAAAAATATATTCTTGTAAGATGTCCAAGTCCAACTTTATATGTTGATGAATTAGTATTTAGATTTTTTAAATAAACCTTGCTTTTCTTAAGCAAGGGAATACATAAAAGAAAAAGCAATTCCGGTCATTTCTATTGTTTTGATCTTACTAAAAGAAAATGAATACTAGAGTGTCAAGATGGAATATGTGTGGTTTTTATTGACTAGATGGGTCTTTTGGCCATATTTTGCAAGGTGGGATTAGCCTTTTTTCTTTCTTTTTATATAATCATAGATGTGTGTGTTCATGTTTATGTTGTATGCATTGGATTTGCATGAATGAGATTCGGATATCCATTAGTGGTCTCTTTTTTGTTCTGTTCTTTGTTTGTTGTGGAGTGGCATACACTCAGTCTTAATGGTACTTGCAAATTGATTCCTTGAGGAACTTGATTGTTCAATCAAATCAAATCATTACTGACCCTTAAGTTTGTCCGTCGCTAATAATATTATTTGTGATTGTTCGTCGCAAAAGAGAATTTTTCTTGTAGTGTGAATTTTAATTAATTTTGATTAGATTGAATTCATTAGTTCATTTTCCACCCATAATTAAAACATTGACAGGTACACATGGAGCCAAGATCAAAACCATACATAATTTGTTCCTTCGTTTGATTATTATATTGTTCAGTTGATACACTCATGACTATTTCTACATCCTAAAAATGGTCCTCTAATTGTCTATCAGCCCATCACAATATATTATATTATTATAGTATATCAAAATTTTAAAAAATATAATATATCTCAGTATATGTTTTACTGTTTATAACAATAAATCCTTTAATGGGTGAGTGTATAGTTGAAAAAAAAGAAGGGCCGGTGAGGACCACGGATGGGGCTGCACATTGGGTTGCACATATAAATTTTCAACTATATATGGTGCATTAAATGGATAAATGTTATGAACAAAGTTGATTGTACCTCCATCATTTGATGCAAGTATACATATGCATGAGTTGAGTATACATCACCCATCGGTCAGAGGTAGGGTTGGTCATTGGTTCTGATAGGGTTGCAGCCGAGCAGGTTGGGTCTGGTTGGAGTACTTCAACCCAAACCCAACCCAGAATTGGAGGAGACCAATCAAAATTACACTCAAACCAACTCTCAAACCCGAAGAGGTCAACTCCAGTCCAATTTGTCATGTTTTCTTCATTTGGGTTGTTCCTAATATTACCCTTTTTATACAGTTTTGTTTACGGGGGCAGTTATTACCACCCCCTTTTACAAGAACCCCACTCGTGAACCAAACCCCCCCCCCCCCCCAAATTATGTGAAAACCTATCCCACCCCTACATATATTCCCAATTGAGAAATTCCAAACCCAACCCTTAAAAATTTTCATCTCTTTCATTTGTTCCCCACCCTAGCTCTCCACTATATCCACTCTCCGTGCGGCACTTTCACCCTCTGGCATCCACTAAGCACTCCTCGGTGGTCTTCACCTCTCCCCGATGGTCTCCCCCCACCTCCCCCGTGCCACCTCTCCCATGTTCCACCACCTTTCTCGGCTTCATCTCCTCACTATCCATCATCCAAGTGAAAGGTTAGGCCCCTTCATTTTGTTCTTTGTTATTTTCATTGTTAGAATGTCAAATTTATGTAACATTTGTTTGTATATTTTTTCTGTCTTAGAAACCCTAGTTTTTTTTTTCAAACATTACCCTACTTTTAGGTTTGTTTGTGAAATGGTTGATAAGAAATGGTTTGTTGAAAGAAATGTAATATTTTTTGGTTGATGGAATGAGTGGCATTGGTTGTTGAAGGAGAGAAATTTAAGTTATTTGAGGATGATTTGTGTATTGGTTTTTTTCTCATTAGGTAATTGAAGGTTGTGTCTAAAATCATTATAAATTGGAGGAGTAATGAATATAAATCTTAATGCTTGGTGGTGGTTGGTTCAATGTATTGATTGGTTGAATGATTGTTGTTTGTTGAATGATTCTTGTTTGATAATTCTTGTTTCATTAATATTCTAGAAAATTTGGTGATCGAATGAGAATATTATCCCTCCATCCTGTTTTAGCATGATTTGTTTTTTAGCATATGTATGAGTGCTAACTTGGCTTTTTAGAGATTCGGATATAGAGAAAGATTAAGAGATTGATGAAGTCATCTTGAAGGGTCATTTTCAAGTAGACTGCTACCCTTTGTGCAATGCAGTTTTGAAACAATCAGTTGCCCTCTAATCTCTGCAATGGTTGAATGATTATAGGACTCAACAACCACTTTTTTTATTTTTTGCATGTGCTGGTTGACTTGCATGTTTTGTAGTTATATGGGTTGTCAGATTGGTAGTCTATTGAATGTGTTTGAATTTGTTGTTGAATGTGTTGATTTTGTTTCAATGTGTTTTGTACGTGCAGTGTAGATTTCATGATGAAGTTCAAGTGTGGGCAGACAAAAAATATACGATGTTGTTGAATTCACTGCATTACCGAACCACACAATTCAATTTTTATACCTCTAGGGTTCGACACTGATACTGTCGACCTGTTTCTTCTGTGTCGACAGTTGGGGTGTCGAACCTAGCAGCCACTATACAGGGTACTTCATATGACATCTTCAATATCGACCATTGTAGTGAACACCGCCACTAGTGATGTCAACAAACGTAAACAACTGAACTACCTCTAATTGACAATCTATGTGTCGATGTATATTGTAATCTCCGACACTGAGGTCGTTGACCAAAGTTGATCAAATACGTTTCGTTACAAGTATATGTTCGACAACACCAATGTCGATGAATAAGAGATACTTCAACAAAATGTTGGTCGATGTGAGGGACAATAGGTTTTGAGAGGGCGTGGGGTTTTGATTACCAATAGATTTTGGGGGTGGGGAAGGGTAGGGGTGGGTCAGGTTCTTTTGGGGTGGTGCTGGTTTCATTTCTAAACATAAAAACAAATTTTTAAAGGGGTGGGGTGAATACCTGATAGAGTGGTAATAACCGCCCCCTTTGTTTACAGCCATACACAGAAATGTCATATGTATCATCTGTGAGCGCAAACCAAAAACAATTTTACTTGAATGCAAAAACCAAGAAAATCAAATATAAATAAAATAAAATTGCTAAATTAAAAAAGAGCTCACTATATAAACATCCTAAAAAAATTGATAAAAAACCATCGCTATCTATTAAACAATAGCCAAATTAACATTCCTATAAAAACAGAACAACAACAAAGTCATAGACGTATCCCATCATCGTATGTAGGCTGTAACTCAACATTGTTTTTCTAACACACCACACCACTCTCACCAAAACAAAACACAAAAACAAACATATACTACTTTGTTATACACACAAAAATGAAAAAACAATGTTGAGTCTTGACAAGCCTACTTATATTAATCTTCTAGAATTCTAAGGTATCCTATCCGGAGTGGAACTTGCAATTCAATTGGAAGCCACTAGCCATTGGATCGAGTCTGATTCCACAACAGCCTTGGCTAAAAAAGAGGAACCTTACCTTGGACAACATTCAGATCTTATAGTAAGATAAACTCCAATCTTGCACTACTACATTCTTGGAAGGCTTCTCACATACAACGTGAGGGTAACAGTGTGGCTGTTTCTTATATCTTATTTTATGTTGCTTATAATTTTTTAGTGTGTATAATCATAATATGTAATTTGAATATGCACATGTCTAACTCTGGGTGTAGGCCCAGTAGGCAGCTCTGCCTAGGGCCCCAAATGCCCATTTATATATATATATATACTAGTGTTATGGGTTTCTGCCTAGTCCACTGTCAAATATGGTTATTTTAGGATAATGTTATGTACAACCCTTTTTCGAGCCCTAATTTCAGTCTATACATGTTTTGAATTTTTTAAAAATAGCATACCTCATCTGATGAGATATATATTTTTATAAAAAAAAGAATCATATACTCCAATGAATTGCATGGATGCATTTAAAGAAAATATGAAAAAATTCAATCGAAATATATGCCTCGTTAATATGAGTATATGCTGCGGTGAGAAGCATGTGGGACTGAAATTGAGGCTGAAAAAAAACTCTGTAACAACACTTATTTTTATAACCCATATGAGCCCCAAATGGAAAAATAATGTAAGCGATCTCATCCATCCAAATATAATTCCATCCATCCAATGATTATATTTTTTAGTTTTGCTTTATTTATTTTTTTCTTTTTTTTGTTATTGGATATATGCTTTTTTATAATTATATTCACATATTCTGGTTATTGGAGATAAAATTAAAAAGTTTAGGCATGAAAATGTCATTGTTTTTAGATGACGAATATTGAAAATCCCTATTTATTTATTCATTATTTAAATATTAATTCGCATGTAAAATAATTATGAAGTATACCAAAGTATTTAATCTTTTTTGCTTTTATTATATCAACATCATGACAATCTATTGAGTTATATTTAAACAAGATTTTTTTTACAGGGCTCCGATTAAAAATTTTGTCTAGGGCCCCACCAAAATTTTCAGATCTCATGGCCGATCTTGAATCTGCATTATGGCCCAATGCAGCGGATGATACTGTATTATTATAAATTCTTGTTCACATATTTTTATGGTGCCATTAGCATATTTTCACTTTTTAAAGAAACATCAACATTTAAGGGAGTTCATAAAAAAAACTCAAAACATATTGACATATCTCACAAAATCCACCTAATGACAAATAATTTAGAGTAAAAAGAAAAATTCGACATGAGAATGTGTGAAATACTTTAACAAAATTAAGAAGGTTGAAATATTTTAATAAAGTTAAGAGGTGTGAAATAACCTAACAAGGGTTAGAGGCAAGATAAGAATATAATTACATAAGGGTAGATTAATCTTTTGAATTTTCAAAATTGTAAAATGAGATTTTTTTTTTGCATATTTTTTAAAATTGGTTGATTTGGATATTTCGAACTTTTAAGAGTTTTTTTTTTGCATTTTTCTTTTAGCAATTACACACATCTATTTGTTCAAAATTTCATATTTCAAATTAGATTTAGATAAATCATAAATATACTATGAGATTTCAAAAAGTAAATCATATCAATATTTTTATTCATTGGACGGTCCAGATTGCATCTGATCAAAACAATCTCCACCATCCGATTAGCAAAAAAGAAAAGGCTACAGCTCCTAGTAACGATGCGCCCATGCTACGCATCACCCCGCATCAAAGATCCACCATAAGGTGTCGACCAAAAAGGACATCACTAGAATACAAGGAGCCCACCTTATAAATCCTCAAAGCTTTTTCAAACAGCAGATGTGAGACTATAAGAATAAGATTACTTTTCATCTTCCACATGGACCACTCAAACCCAACTATTTGAACCAACCCGTTTGAAAATGTCCAACAACTAGACGGGTCTTCTGGCCATATTTTGAAAATGTCCAACAACTAGACGGGTCTTCTGGCCATATTTTGCATGGCTGGGATTGGCCTTTTTTTTTGTTTTTTTATTGGATTATCATAGATGGGGTTTTAGGATTAAAAAAAAAGAGAGTTTGTTTCTGCATTGAGGTTATGTTCTAATGCCATTATGAAGGAATGCATTTATTTATTTCAATAGCTGGAAATGGTGGGGGGGGGGGGGGGGGGGGGGTTCCATCCTAATGGGGTGGCTCTATTTTGTATTAGTAACTAGAAGCTTATAGTGCATTTGTTTAGGTGTAGAACAAAATTATACGCTACTTTTCCGAATAAGTAATGCCGAATGCGTTTGGATGCCTAAGAAAAAAGTAGTTAACTGAGAACAATTTATGTAACCCTTTTTGGGATCAGATAGAAAGCAATGTATAACATTTCCATGTAATGATAAATCCTAAATCTTCACAAAGTTCTCAATTTTCTTGATTAAAGTGGGAGACATCCTAAATGCTTTTTGATTAACCATAGATTAGAGCAAAAAATAACTGAAAGCTGATTTTTAAAAAACAGATACACATTTTATAAAACTTCTTGTCTTTTATTAATTGATTTGTACACAACCCCTTCACAAATTTATATAAGATATTGTGACTTGGAGATGTATGAAAAACAAACATAAAGGAAATACATTGAAACACTCTTATAATAGCTAGCTGATATATATATATATAGGGGCGCGTTGGGGTGCGACCGTGCGCACGGTGCACCCCTCGTGCGCTCCTAACGTGGGCCGTGCGATCGCACGGCCCACGTTTTTTTTTTCGTTTTTTTTTTTAAAAAAAACAACACGAAAAAAAAAAAACTCTCGCTGTCTCTCTCTCTCTCTCTCTCTCTCGCTGTCTCTCTCAAATCGAAATCGAAAAAAAAATAGACGACTGCACGGATCGATCCCCGTTGACGACGACCGCGACCGACTGCACGGACCGACCCCCGTCGACGACGACCGCGACCCCCGTCGACGACTGCACGGACCGACCCCCGTCGACGACGACCGCGACCCCCGTCGACGACTGCACGGACCGACCCCCGTCGACGACTGCAAGGACCGACCTCGGTGGACGACGACCGCGACCCCCGTCGACGACGACCGCGACCGACTGCACGGACCGACCCTCGTCGACGACCCCCGTGACCCCCGTCGACGACTGCACGGACCGACCCCCGTCGACGACGACCGCGACCCCCGTCGACGACTGCACGGACCGACCCCCGTCGACGACGACCGCGACCCCCGTCAACGTTGTTTTTTTTTTTGTTTTTTTATAAAAAAAAAACGTGGGCCGTGCGATCGCATGACCAGCGATCGCACGGCTCACGTTAGGGGCGCACGAGGGGTGCACCGTGTGCACGATCGCACCCCAACGCGCCCCTATATATATATATATATATAAGTATATATGAGTGCTTATTCTTCGAAGAGAAATTTATGACTATATGTCTATTTTGGCGGCACCACATGTGACGATACGTTGAGAAATTCTTCGCACTCTGCAATGGCTCTCAACTTCTTGTCCACAAGAGAAGCCACTTCACCCAAGTCCGCGCCCTTCAAACCCTCCCCGCGGAGGTACCGACTCAACGCCACTTTCGCCTCCATCTTGCGGATCTTCTTCTCAAGCTTCCTAAGCTGCTCTTTTTGCCTTTCCATCTGGAACCTGATCTCCTCATTCTCCTTGTTGCACGCCATGAAAGAAAACCCAATGAAAAACAAATTACTTGTTATGGCTCTTCGTTGATTGCTTGTGTTCATAATATATAAGGGCTTGTGACTTGTGAAGGATCAATTCAATTCAATGTGCATTCATTGCAAAATATATTAATTGTATATATTCTGAATTGATTTTATTGCCTGTGTTCAAAATATATAGGGGCTTAATGACTTCCTTGAATGCCTTAATTGCAAAATTTAACAATTTCACTCTCAATTAATTTTGGGTCAGTTAATTAAGGATCTTTCATTGATGATTGTAAGAGATTTTTGTTTTTTTGTTTTTTATGCAACTGATGAAAAGCTTACATGCTTAAAATAAATAAACTCTGGTTTGGGCCATTAGGATCTTTGAATCTAATGAAGATTTTTAGAGATCCCTTACTATATTTGGTAATAATTTAATTAAAATATAATGGAAATATGAAAATTGATATTGATGATTTCGCTATATATAAATTTTATTTTTAGTTTTTTTGCATGTATAACTTCCAAAAACATGCTTTCTATTTTTATATCATGAAAAATATCACATTTAATTTTATACCACTAAATATTTCTTAATAAAAAAATATGTCCCTTTGTCATATTTTTTTAATCAAAATCAATTTTAACAAAAGTTAGTTTTTAATCAATAAGTAAAAATAACCAAAATTAATTTTAACGTCATATTTTTATAATGTAAATATAATTAAACGTAATTACCTAATTAATCTTTTAGTCCTTTCATATCACTCGTGAGCCATTCTTTCTTTTGTCTCCTTTCAAACTACCCCCTTCCCTTTTTTTTCAAATTTAAGATTTGTGTTTTTCTCTCTTCATCAACTATGGTGGATCTAAATTGTTCTTCAATAATGATCATAAATAACGTAGCTTGATATGTAATAGATCAATTAATTACCTACAAAGCTTTTCTGGATAGTCATAGCCATAAAAAAGGGCATAAGTAGTCAATGGAGAGAGAGAGTATAAATTGTTAAGGAACATTCAGATATTGCTTATAACTTTATATGGTGCATTAAATGTATATAAATGGTATGAACGGAATCGATTATATGTTCATTATTTGATGCAAGTTGAGTATACATCATCCTTCATCGGTCCATATATACAACGGTGTCTGGTGGTTCAAGCACCTGAAAGCCTTGCCAAACAGGGTGTGAGGAACCAATTGACAGTAATTACTGATACACTAGATGATCATCAGTTACCTACTTACCTCACACCACATATACAATCTGTACATCAATGTATACAGGAAGCCAAGGACTATGGTGTTGTAAATGATGTAAACACCTTTTTAGTTTTTATATATATAAGCCCAATGTGGACCTTGACACCATAATATAAGAAAATTAAACCTTGAAAAAAAAAGAAAATGTTATGAGGACAGCATCATATGCAGTCTGACAGGCTGCGCGCGCGTGCACATATTAAACAATAAATCTTATTTAATGAGTTATACATTTTGATAAAAAGTGAATATCGCTCTATTTTGAATTGAATGTACTTATTTTTAAAATATATATAAAAACATTTAAGGATATATATACATATATAATAATACATATACCTTATCTAGGAAGATATATATATCTCACTAGTTAACTAATGTAGGAATATAAGACAGTATTTGAGGTTGTTCATAACATTATCTTTATAGTGTCTTTTTTTTATAGCCATACACAAATTAAAGAAATATCATATGTATCATCTGTGTATACAAACCAAAAACAATTTAACCTCAAATTTTGCATGGATCAATAAAAAACAGAATTCATACACGCAAATATCGTATGTATGCACAAACCAAGAAAATCAAATACAAATAAAATAAAACTGCTCATCACAAGTTAAAACAGAGCTCACTATATGAACAACCTAAAACAATTGATAAAAAACCGTCGCCATCTATTAAACAATAGCCAAACTATAACATACCTATAAAAACAAACAACATCATATCATGGTCATAGATGTCTCCCATCACATCCAGTAACTCAACATTGTTGGTATCGCCATATCGTTGCTGCGATACCACTCAGTTTTTCTAATACACCACACCACTCTCACCAAACAAAACACAAAAACAAACATATACACGCATTGTTATAAGACTACTTTTTTCTTTCCACTTTCCTTGTTCTCTGATCTGAGCGTCTTAAAGGATCGCGGCTGTTCACTGTGGTCTCCTCGTAGCTCGCACCCCGAAGAGGCATAACCCTGATGGTCGTATCTCTCAGTGGTAGAAGCCCTTCATCCCCGTGCGTGGGGGGGCCTTATTCACCGAGGATAGAGCGTCTCTGCTCGCTTCCACCAAACTGATATGTTTTTCTAATCCTCTGTTAATATTTGCTGTGTTTTTCATATTGGTTTGAATCTGTGGCCTTATTAGGTTCTTTGCATTGCCCTGATTTTGATAAACATTTTTAACACTGGGCTCAACAAGCACGTCTACAATGGGTGCATGAAGGTGATCGAAATTCAAAGTTCTTCTATGCTAAAGTCCAAAGTTGTCATTTTATTATTGGTTGTGGTAAAAATTTTTATTAAATCTTTACACAAATAAAAATTGCTTGTATTGTAAAATCACCAACTTAAGATATCCAATAAACAACGTAACCCAATATATCATCTCCAATAATAAACACTGGAATGACTAAAAAACTCAAAATATGAATAACATAAACTATTCAATATACCTCAAATAAAAGTCTAGTACAAATCACTCAACAATTACAATACAGAAGAAAATCAAACAACTTATAACAAATGTGCATTAGACCCAGCAGACCTCACAATCTGAAGCATATATGCCACCAAATTTTTGTTTTTGGACTAGATAAAAGCTGGGGTTCTCTAAAGATAAATCTATCAAGGGCTGTGTGGGATGATTGGGATCTCCGGAAGGTGGGGTACCTCGACCTTGGGGAACATTGGCAATGGTGGAAGTCCAACCTTCGGAAAGGTTGGGATCTCTGGGTTAGGGAATATTAGGACCTCCGGCTTAGGCAAATCGTGGATCTTTGGCTTAGGCAATTCGGGGACCTCAGAAATGATTCCCATTCAAATCAGAAAGTATTCTTTTCACTTCTATCACAAATCAACAGCCCTTATATATGAACACCACAATCAACGAATTGAAGAACAACAACAAGGCTTCTCTGTTTTTTTTTTCATTTCGCAGCGAAAAACTAAAACAAAGATCCAACAAGCGTTGATATCCTTCAACAAATCACAATTTTCATAGAGAATAATGAAACTCAGAAATATATTATTAAAACTGCTAACCCTAAATTACAAATCTCCCTTTTATACTAAAAATTATCAAAAATAGTAAAACCCAAAATTTGTTATATCTAAATCTAGAGGATCCTAGAAGATCTTCGGATTTGATTTCAGTCAAATCCGAGTTATTATGAAGGAGATATTGAGAATCTAAAAGTTATTAAAAATAGCAAAAAAGCCATTTTGAGGGCTGAAAAATAGGAAAAATGAAAAAATAAGCGCGCGTTGTGGCATAGCGACAACTTTTGAAGATCTCCTCGATATCTACCTCCAGTAAAAATTTCAAGCAATTCCGAGTTCGGGGCGCCATTTATTTCTACTAGCCGGTTTTTCTGTAAATATTTGGAAATCTCAAAATGGACTCCTTCGGGTTCATCGCTCCCTGAACGCGTTGGGCACCCGTTCTGCATCAGTCCCTTCCACTTCGAAAGAACTCGACCTCGAGTTAGGATCTGGATAGAGAGGTTCTTCCTCATGATACTCGTATAAATCTGCCACATTGAGAGTCTGAAAAATTCCCATGTTTGTTGGTAACTCAATGACATATGCATTATCATTGATCTTCTTCAAAACCTTGTACGGGCCATATTTCTTGGGCTTCAGTTTGTTGTAGCTTCCCACTGGGAACCTCTCCTTGCGTAAGAAAACCATGACATAATCGCCTTCCTCGAATAATTTGGAGCGTCGATGCTTGTCGGTGGCCGCTTTGTATTTCGCATTGGTTTGCTCAAACTTTTGTTTTACTTTTTCTTGCATGGCATGAGCTTGTTCTCCCATAGCCTCCGCCGCAACACTCATGCCGGGACCTTTAGGTAGTCGTACTAAGTCCACAGCATGTTTTGGGACAAAAATATATACTAGTGCAAAAGGAGACTTTCCTGTCGAACGATGAACAACACTATTGTATGCAAACTACGCCTGTGGTAGCGCGTGATCCCATTGCTTGGGTTTGTCCCCACAAATGCTACGAATCATGTTAACCAAGGTTCTGTTTGTTACCTCCGTCTGACCATCAGATTGGGGATGTGCAGTACTGCTACGGTTCAATGAAGTATCGAACATCTTCCACAATGTCACCAAAAAATGACTAAGGAACTTCGTATCGCGATCAGAAGTGATGGACTGATGAACTCCATGTAAACGAACTACCTCGCAGAAGAATAATCGTGCAATATGAGGCGTCAGACGTCTTGCAACATGGGATGAAGTGAGCCATCTTTGAGAACATGTCGACCACCACGAACACAGAATCTACGCCTCTTTGGGTACGAGGAAGACCCAACACAAAATCCATAGACAAGTCTTCCCAAACACCGTTAGGAATAGGTAAAGGCATGTAAAGACCAGTATTTTGGGATTGATCTTTGGAGGTTTGACAGATGTAACACATCTTAACAACGATCCCGACATCTTTCTTCAACTTAGGCCAGAAATACCTCTCTTCTAGACTGGTAATGGTCTTGTCTCGGCCCAAATGTCCGCTCAAGCCGCCACCATGTAAATCACGAATCAATTTCTCCCTCAGAGAAGATCTTGGGATGCACAATTGATTCCCTCGAAATAGATATCCGTACGTGACGTGGAAATCAATAACGGCCTGGTTCTGTCCGCACTTAGTCCAAATGCCTTTGAAATCATCATCTTCAGCATATAAATCCTTCAAGCACTCGAAGCCCACAATCTCATGGGATATCGTCATCAATACGTTGGCTCGATGACTCAATGCATCAGCAACTCGATTAGTAGCACCAGATTTATGACGAATAACAAAAGGAAATTTTTGAAGAAAAGTAGACCACCTGATGTGCATCTTGTCCACGTGTTTCTGGTTGTTCAGAAATTTTAAGGCTTGATGATCAGAATATAGCATGAATTCTCACTGAATCAAATAATGTTCCCATTGTTTCAAGGCACGCACAACAGCATAAAACTCTTGATCATATGTGCTCCATTTCTGTCGTGCCTCACTCAACTTTTTGCTAAAGAATGCAACTGGCCTCTTCTCTTGTGAAAGAACAGCACCTACGCCAAAGCCGCTAGCATCGCACTCCACTTCAAATATCTTTTCAAAGTTGGGCCGAGCAAGGACTGGTGCGGTACATAATTTCTCCTTGATCAATGCAAAACTCTTTTCTGCAGCTTCACCCCATAGGAATTTTCCTTTCTTCATGCACTCAGTAATCGGTGCCATAATGGTACTGAAGTTTCGAACAAATCGACGATAGAAAGTGGCTAGACCATGGAAACTTCGAACATCTCCAACGGTCTTAGGTGTAGGCCACTCCCTAATTGCTCGTACCTTCTCTTCATCTACATGAATTCCTTTAGCACAAACCGTATATCCTAGGAATAAGAGGCTACTAGTCATAAACTTGCATTTCTTCAGGTTAATAAATAGTTGATTTTCTTGCAAAATAGTTAACACCTGTCGCACATGATCTTTCTCCTCAGCTCGACTGTATATGAGTATATCATCAAAGTATACCACAACAAATTTTCCCACAAAAGGTCGTAATATCTGATTCATCACATGCATGAAGGTGCTAGGTGCATTAGACAGACCGAAGGGCATCACCAGCCACTAGTACAATCCATCTTTGCTATTGAACGCCGTCTTCCATTCGTCCCCAGGTCGGATTCGAATCTGATGATACCTACTACGTAAATCAATCTTTGTAAACAGCTTCGAGTCCTCCAACATATCCAGCATGTTGTCTAAACGGGGGATAGCAAATCGGTACTTGACGGTGATTCTGTTGATGGCTCTACTGTCCACGCACATGCTCCAACTTCCATCTTTCTTGGGCACCAGCAAGGTAGGAACGGCACAAGGACTCATGCTCTCACGGATGAACCCCTTCTGTAGCAGGCCTTCTATTTGTTCTCTCAAAATCACACACTCTTTCGGACTCATCCGATAATGGGGTAGATTAGGCAAAATTGCCCCAGGAATAAGATTTATGTGATGTTGAATATCTCTCAATGGTGGTAGCTTATCAGACAACTCTTTAGAAACAAGTTCTCTGAAATCCTCCGGTAATGACTTAATGCTAGGGGCTATCACCGCTGGAATTTCTTCTCGTCCTTCAACCACAAGAGATCTAACAACCATACAATAGACTCCCTTTGCTTCCCTTGCATCTGCCATGAACTCTGCTTCGGATTCGGCGATTGTCAATAGTGATCGACCATCGACCTTATGGCCGTTGTTGGCTGGTTGAAGTCCTGAGGGGGCCATCGCAATTTTATGTGACTTTCAAAAGAACATATAGGTGTTGTCTGGTCCCCTATAAGTGATGTCAACATCATATTGCCAGGGTCTCCCTAACAACACATGGCTAGCATCCATGTCCACCACATCGCAAAGCACTTCATCTTGATAATATTTACCAATTGAAATAGGAACTCTACAAATTTCTGTTACCTTCACCGTCGGTCCTTTCTTGATCCAGCCTATAGAATAAGAGGCATGATTCTTCTCTGTTGGCAACTTCATGTGATCCACCAGCTTTTTCGTCACAAAGTTTTCATCGTTATCATTGTTGATGATAGCATCCAAAATACTCTTGTTGATGGTGCATATATCTTGCAACACGAGCTTCTGTAAGGGCTCTTTCATCTTGGGGGTCATTGCTATGGACCGTGGAAACAACTCTTGTTTTCCTCCATTTTGAGATTTTCAAATATTTACAGAAAAACTGACTAGTAGAAATAAATGGCACCCCAAACTTAGAATCGCCTGAAATTTTTACTGGAGGTAGATATCAGGGAGATTTTCAAATGTTGTCACTGCGTCACAACACACGCTTATTTTTCCATTTTTCCCATTTTTTGGCCCTAAAAATCGCCTTTTTGCTATTTTTAGTAACTTTTTAGATTCTACATATCTCCTTCATAATAACTCAGATTTGATTGAAATCAAATTCAAAAATCTTCTAAGATCCTTTAGAGTTAGTTATAACAAATTTTTGTTTTGACTATTTTTAATAACTTTTTAGTATAAAAGGGAGATTTGTAATTTAGGGTTGACAATTTTAATAATATATGTCTAAGTTTTATTATTCCCTTTGAGAATTGTGGTTTATTGAAGGATCTCAATGCTTGTTGGATCTTTGTTTTAGTTTTCATAAGCTTCTTGAATCCACAAAGAATCCTTGAATCCATAAGGAAGAAAGCCCCAAAAGAGAGAATATTCGAAATACTATTGATAAGAAGAAACTGAAAACCCTATATTACAAGTTTGCTATTTATACTAATAACATGAAATTAAAAATTATTAAAAATAGTAAAATTCAAAAACTAATATTTCTGATTATATGAGATCCTAAATGATCATAAGAATTGATAGAAATCAATTCCGATCTGTTATGATTGAGATATCACAAATTTAAAACTTACTAAAAATAGTAAAATATCTAATTTAAAGGCATAAATAAATGAATTATTGAAATGTAAGAATTGGTAGTTGTATAACAACTTATCCAGAAGATCTCCTCGATATATTTCACCATGTAAAATTTCGTGCGATTCTGAGATTTTGACAATTGATTTGTAATTTATTTGATGGACCTCTTTTGATGGTCCCATTTGCATAATCTGTCATACATCAGACTCCTCTTCTTCAAAAGAACTCCTCCTCGAGTTCTTCCACTCTTCAATTGATGTTTCCTTGTATTTCACCTTTTGGTAAGGGAAGAGTCATTTTCTTAACCTCAAATTTCTTCTCAATAAAATCGATCATGTGGAAAGTTGAATGCACCTCGATTTATAGCCCAAATTTCTTCACCATTGTAGTAGCCACAAAGTCTTCATCGTTATGATTGTTGATGATGGCATCCAAAACACTCTTGTTGATGGTGCATATATCCTGCAACACGAGCTTCTGTAAGGGCTCTTCCATCTTGGGGGTCACCGCTATGGACCGTGGAAACGACTCCTCTTGTTTTCCTCCAATAACATCTTCAGAATCACCAGAGAAAACAACATCCATTGCTTCTTTATTACTCATGTCCTCATCGATCTCTGGTTCAACGATGAAGTTGACCCGCTCACCTTCTTCTTCAGTGAACTCGCGCCATCATATATATCATCACCACCAGTTGTGTTGTTACTTTTGTCCTCATCAATATCTGATTCAGCCAGATGTTGATCATAGGGTTCGATCTTCGGCCTCTTATGATTTTCTAAAGGATTTTCTTTGGTCGCCTCCATCGATCCATCAACCATAACTTGTATGCTTGATCTCTCTAATGGTGATTCCACCATTGTAGCTTGGCGACGATTTTGATACAATTGGGACACATATCGTTCATAATTTGATGGTAGAAATTGATCCATTAGAAGTTGCTTCATCCGCCTCCATGTGCGAATAAGTGCCTTCCCTTGTCGTTGTCGAGTCTTTTGGAGTTGATCCCACCAAACGACGGCACCGCTCTTCAATCTAAAGGCCACCAATTTGATCATCTTTTCTTCTAGGACCTCCATCATCTCAAAGAATCTTTTGACCTCTGAGATCCAATTGAGAAAATCCTCGATCTGCATATTACCATTGAAATACGGAATACCCGCTTTCAATCGGTAATCATTGTACTCCATATGCCACCCTCTCGGCTGATATACTTGAAATCCATCATCCTCCGATTCTTCCTCATCATCAGGTTGAAAGCGAGGAGGACGTCGAACGATGTTATGAGCAATAGGTCGGCCTTGGGCAACTCCCTCAACGCATCTCCTATCACCTTCAGGATGTCTGTTATTTGCATTGAGGTTCAGTCCAGCGATCATCGTATGGATCTCTTGCATTTGATCTCGTTGTTCTCGCATCTGATCACACTGTTCTTCAACCGCCTTCCACTGATCCTCCAATCCACGACCAGTGTCATTAGATTTGTCGTCTCCCTCTCCGTTATTTGCCATCACAACAAGGCAAATCCTCGCTCTGATACCACTTAACGCAACGAAAAACTGATAAAAAGATCCAACTAGCGTTAAGATCTCATAAGCTCCTTGAATCCACAAGGAAGAAAGCTCCAAAAGAGAGGAAATTCAAAATATTATTGATAAAAAACTGAAAACCCTAGATTACAAGTATGCTATTTATACTAATAACATAAAATTAAAAAATTACTAAAAATAGTAAAATTTAAAAACTAATATTTCTGATTCTATGAGATTCTAAATGATCATAAGAATTGATAGAAATCAATTCCGATCTGTTATGATTGAGATATCGCAAATCTAAAACTTACTAAAAATAGTAAAATCTCTAATTTAAAAGCCTAAATAAATGAATTTTTGAAAAATAAGAATTGTTTGTTGCATAACAACTAATCCAGAATATTTTCTCGAAATATTTCAACATGTAAAATTTCGTGCGATTCCAGATATCGTGACCATTGATTTGTAATTTATTTGATTGACCTCTTTTGGTGGTCCCATTTGGATAATCCTTCCTACATCATTTTCTTTCATGGCACGCAAGAAGATGAAAACTTCCATCACAAGTCACAAGCCCTATATACTAATTGACTTCAGTCTTTAATGAAAGTCTGGACTCTGTTTGGGTATAGATTGACTGTTTAATGGGGTTCGAGTAGTATTTGGCGTATATGATGATTGATTTTTGTTAGGATGTTCATATATTGAATTCCCTTTTGTGATGTAATCAGTTCCATTTTATTTGCATTTGATTTTTCTGGTTTGCGCACACAGAGAGATATAGAGATATATGTATATTTGTGTATGCCTTCGTGTACTGGGCTACATGCTTGGTTTGGGATGTATATGTTAGGAGAACTCTGGTGTTTGTGTTAACTAGATCCATCATCTATTATTTAGAGTAAAAATATAAAAGAATCAACTTTTCAAATACAGGTGGATACATTTTTTTTTTGTAAGAATTAAGTCACACAATAGTTAATGAAAATGTAAAAACGTGATAAACCTTTAATTAAAATGATAAAATCATACTTTTATTCCATCTTAATGAGAAATCTAAGAGCCTGGGGGTGTAAATGCATGTTTTAAAACTCATGGGGGTGTTTCTACATGTTTTAAACGCATTTTACTCAAAAATAGAAATAAAAATGTGCAATATTAATTATAGTCATAATATCTCCATATGTTATGTTAAATTGCAATATTTATTTAGTTATTATATTATATATAAAACTGTGGGTAAAAGTCGTTTGTAGTTTGGATTATGTCCCTTAAAGTGAGAGACATCCTAAATGGTTTTTGATTAACCATGGACCAGTGTAAAAATTAACTGTAAAGATATAACACAAAAATCTCATATCAAAAGCTGAGGTTTAAGAATACTGATTTGAAATAGAAATTTATTGATTGATATGTACACAACCCCTTCACAAATTTATACAGGGTATTGTGACTTGAAGAATAAGAAAAACAAGCATAAAGAAAATACATCGAGACACTCTTATAGGAGGGTAGTCAATTAGGATTTTCATGGACAAAATGTCCATGCTCGTGGATTTGTAAATCTTGTGTTTTTCAATCAGGACTTTGATTCGTGGACAAAAAGTCCAGCGTTATTCGATTGAGACATTATTTCATGGACAAAAAGTCCAGCGTTATTCGATTCAGACATTATTTTGTGGACAAAAAGTCCAGCGTTATTCGATTGAGACATTATTTCGTGGACATAAAGTCCAGCGTTATTCGATTGAGACATTATTTCATGGACATAAAGTCCAGCGTTATTTGATTGAGACATTATTTCGTGGACATAAAGTCCAGCGTTATTCGATTGAGACATTATTTCGTGGACATAAAGTCCAGTGTTATTCGATTAAGACATTATTTCGTGGACAAAAAGTCCAGCGTTATTCAATTGAGACTTCTCATAGTAGACATTTTGTCATGTGTTATTCAATTTAAACAGGATTTGTGAAGACTTTCATAAGTGATGGATTCTTGTGGACTTTTGTGGACTTTAGAGAGAGAAATATAAAGGAAAAAGTCTTTTTAAAATCCCACCCAAATGGGTGGGATTCTCATGGACTTTTATTCCAACTTTGTGAATATTTCTTTTTTTTTTCTTTTAACAAATCTACTTTATGATTTTTATCACATGCCTTTCATATTTTTATTCACATTTTTTTTTTCTTTATTTATCATCTTTTTTTATGAATGTCCATATGTATGAAATATTCCTATCACCTCATATGTTTGATGAATAAATGAGAATGATAGATTATATTATATATGCCTAGATCATCCACAATTATTTTTTAAAATATAGATTTATCATATATTTGATTATATGTATAATGCTTGATTTGATTTTCCTTGAAGATGTTTCTATTATTGTACAATATAGATGTATATATATATTGTTTGTAATGTTTAAACATATATAAAAGTAAAAAGATATATTTACATATATGAAATATACTGATTGCTTTTATTTTATTTATATGGGTATCAATAATTCATGTTGAATTTGAATATTTGAGTTCTTTATTTGTTATTTTAAAATTCTAAAAATATTTTTGTGTTTATTAATAGAAATTCAGATGTGAAAAGAGTCAATCTCCGAAAGTTTGTGAAAGTCTGTGAAAGTCCATGAGAGTGATTTGTGAAAGTTTACAAAAGTCTGTGAAAGTCCATGAGAGTGATTTGTGAAAGTCTGCAAAAGTCTGTGAAAGTCTATGAAAATCCATAAGAGTAAATCTGTGAAAGTCTGCAAATGTCTGTAAAAGTCTGTGAAAGTCTATGAGAGTCAGTCTGTGAAAGTCTACAAAAGTCTGTGAAAGTTCATGAGAGTAAATTTGTGAAAGTCTGCAAAAGTCTACGAAAGTCTGTAAAAGTCTGTGAAAGTCTACAAAGTCCATCACTTGAATAATGTCCACAAAAATCCATCAAAGTCTGTATCGACTACCCCCCCCCCCTTAATATATCTTATATTATATTTTCATATATACTAGTACTTATTCTTAACCAACATAGAGTTATTAATGACTATATACCTATTTTGGCGGCGCCACATGCGATGAGGCATTGAGAAACTCTTTGCGCTCTGCGATGGCTCTCAACTTTTGATCCACAAGAGAAGCCACTTCACCCAAGTCCGCCCCCTTCAAACCTTCCCCGCGGAGGTACCGCATGAACGCCACCTTCGCCTCCATCTCGCGGATCTCCTTCTCAAGCCTCCTAAGCTGCTCTTTTGGCCTTTCGATCTGGAACGTGATCTCCTTGTTCACCTTGTTATGCGCCATGAAAGAAAACCTAATGAAAAACAAATGACTTGTTGAGGCTCTTCGTTGTTTGCTTGTGTTCATAATATATTTATATGTTCTTGTGAGTTGTGAAGGATCAATTCAATTTAATGTGCATTAATTGCAATATATATTCAATAGTATAGTTCTCAATTAATTTTATTGCATGTGTTCAAAATATACAGGAGCTAAATGACTTCGTTGAATGCTTAAATTGCAAAATTTATCAAATTCACTCCATTAATTTAGGGTCAGTTAATTAAGGATCTTTCATAGATGATTGTGAGAGATTTTTGTCGGTTTTTTTATGCTATGGATGAAAAGATGACATGCTTGTAATATTTAATTAGACTGTGGTTTTGGGAGATTAGGATCCTTGAATTATCTAATCAAGATTCTTAGAGATCCCTTACAATATTTGACAATAATAAGTTCATTACAATGGAAATTTAAAAAATTTATAATGGAATTTGGGTTTTTTGGCATATATACCAAAAACATGCTTTCTATTTTTATATCATCACAAATATCAAAATTCATTTTATACCATTAGAATATTTCTTAATGAAAAAATATGTCTCTTTGTCATATTTTTTAACTAAAATAAAATAAAATTTAACTAGAGTTAGTTTTTAACCAATAAGTCAAAATGACAAAAATATTTTTAACATAATATTTTTATGATGTTATCATAATTAAACATAATAATCTCATTAATCTATTGCTCTTTTTGTATCAATCGTGAGCCGATCTTCTCTTCTTCCCTTTTTTTTTTTCAATTTAAGATTGGTAGGATAGGAGAGGTACCCCTATTTTAGTGAGGGTATTTAAATTTGAGTCTTGTCCCCTGCTAAAAGGGGAAGATTTGATAAAAAAAAATTACATATAAAAAAAAGATTTAGGGTTTTTCTCTCAATCAACTATGATGAATTTCATCATTCTTCAATAATGATCATAAATAAGGTAGCTCAATATGCAATAGATCAACTTTGTATTTCAAAGCGTTTTCCTGATATATTCCATGTTCAAACGGATCTCTCCATTGCTTGCTTGAATTTCTAGTTCCTGACCTGCAAAAAAATATATTCTTGTAAGATGTCCAAGTCCAACTTTATATGTTGATGAATTAGTATTTAGATTTTTTAAATAAACCTTGCTTTTCTTAAGCAAGGGAATACATAAAAGAAAAAGCAATTCCGGTCATTTCTATTGTTTTGATCTTACTAAAAGAAAATGAATACTAGAGTGTCAAGATGGAATATGTGTGGTTTTTATTGACTAGATGGGTCTTTTGGCCATATTTTGCAAGGTGGGATTAGCCTTTTTTCTTTCTTTTTATATAATCATAGATGTGTGTGTTCATGTTTATGTTGTATGCATTGGATTTGCATGAATGAGATTCGGATATCCATTAGTGGTCTCTTTTTTGTTCTGTTCTTTGTTTGTTGTGGAGTGGCATACACTCGTCTTAATGGTGCTTGCAAATTGATTCATTGAGGAACTTGATTGTTCAATCAAATAATTACTGACCCTTAAGTTTGTCCGTCGCTAATAATGTTATTTGTGATTGTTCTTCACAAAAGAGAATTTTTCTTGTAGTGTGAATTTTAATTAATTTTGATTAGATTGAATTCATTAGTTCATTTGCCACCCATAATTAAAACATTGACTGGTACACATGGAGCCAAGATCAAAACCATACATCCTTTGTTCCTTCGTTTAATTATTATATTGTTCAATTGATACACTCATGACTATTTCTACATCCTAAAAATGGTCCTCTAATTGTCTATCAACCTATCACAATATATTATATTATCATAGTATATCAAAATTTAAAAAAATATAATATATCTCAGTATATGTTTTACTGTTTATAACAATATGTCCTTTAATGGGTGAGTGTATAGTTGAAAAAAAAGAAGGGCAGGTGAGGACCACGGATGGGGCTGCACATTGGGTTGCACATATAAATTTTCAACTATATATGGTGCATTAAATGGATAAATGTTATGAACAAAGTTGATTGTACCTCCATCATTTGATGCAAGTATACATATGCATGAGTTGAGTATACATCACCCATCGGTCAGAGGTAGGGTTAGTCATTGGTTCTGATAGGGTTGCAGCCGAGCAGGTTGGGTCTGGTTGGAGTACTTCAACCCAAACCCAACCCAGAATTGGAGGAGACCAATCAAAATTACACTCAAACCAACTCTCAAACCCGAGGAGGTCAACTCCAGTCCAATTTGTCATGTTTTCTTCATTTGGGTTGTTCCTAATATTACCCTTTTTATACAGTTTTGTTTAGGGGGCAGTTATTACCACCCCCTTTTACAAGAACCCCACCCGTGAACCAAACCCCCCCCCCCAAATTATGTGAAAACCTATCCCACCCCTATATATATTCCCAATTGAGAAATTCCAAACCCACCCTTTACAAATTTTCATCTCTTTCATTTGTTCCCCACCCTAGCTCTCCACCATATCCACTCTCCGTGCGGCACTTTCACCCTCTGGCATCTGCTAAGCACTCCTCGGTGGTCTTCACCTCTCCCCGATGGTCTCCCACCACCTCCCCCGTGCCACCTCTCCCACGTTCCACCACCTTTCCCGGCTTCATCTCCTCACTATCCATCACCCAAGTGAAAGGTTAGGCCCCTTCATTTTGTTCTTTGTTATTTTCATTGTTAGAATGTCAAATTTATGTAACATTTGTTTGTATATTTTTTCTGTCTTAGAAACCCTAGTTTTTTTTTTCAAACATTACCCTACTTTTAGGTTTGTTTGTGAAATGGTTGATAAGAAATGGTTTGTTGAAAGAAATGTAATATTTTTTGGTTGATGGAATGAGTGGCATTGGTTGTTGAAGGAGAGAAATTTAAGTTATTTGAGGATGATTTGTGTATTGGTTTTTTTCTCATTAGGTAATTGAAGGTTGTGTCTAAAATCATTATAAATTGGAGGAGTAATGAATATAAATCTTAATGCTTGGTGGTGGTTGGTTCAATGTATTGATTGGTTGAATGATTGTTGTTTGATAATTCAATGTGTACCATTTGTTGAATGATTCTTGTTTGATAATTCTTGTTTCATTAATATTCTAGAAAATTTGGTGATCGAATGAGAATATTATCCCTCCATCCTGTTTTAGCATGATTTGTTTTTTAGCATATGTATGAGTGCTAACTTGGCTTTTTAGAGATTCGGATATAGAGAAAGATTAAGAGATTGATGAAGTCATCTTGAAGGGTCATTTTCAAGTAGACTGCTACCCTTTGTGCAATGCAGTTTTGAAACAATCAGTTGCCCTCTAATCTCTGCAATGGTTGAATGATTGTAGGACTCAACAACCACTTTTTTTATTTTTTGCATGTGCTGGTTGACTTGCATGTTTTGTACTTATATGGGTTGTCGGATTGGTAGTCTATTGAATGTGTTTGAATTTGTTGTTGAATGTGTTGATTTTGTTTCAATGTGTTGTGTACGTGCAATGTAGATTTCATGATGAAGTTTAAGTGTGGGCAGACATAAAATATATGATGTTGTTGAATTCACTGCATTACCGAACCACACAATTCAATTTTTATACCTCTAGGGTTCGACACTGATACTGTTGATCTGCTTCTTCTGTGTTGACAGTTGGGGTGTCGAACCTAGCAGCCACTATACAGGGTACTTCATATGACATCTTCAATATCGACCGTTGTAGTGAACACCGCCACTAGTGATGTCGACAACCGTAAACAACTGAACTACCTCTAATTGACAATCTATGTGTCGATGTATATTGTAATCTCCGACACTGAGGTCGTTGACCAAAGTTGATCAAATACGTTTCGTTACAAGTATATGTTTGACAACACCAATGTCGATGAATAAGAGATACTTCAACAAAATGTTGGTCGATGTGAGGGACAATAGGTTTTGAGAGGGCGTGGGGTTTTGATTACCAATAGATTTTGGGGGTGGGGAAGGGTAGGGGTGGGTCAGGTTCTTTTGGGGTGGGATGGGATGGGGTGGTGCTGGTTTCATTTCTAAACATAAAAACAAATTTTTAAAGGGGTGGGGTGAATACCTGATAGAGTGGTAATAACCGCCCCCTTTGTTTACAGCCATACACAGAAATGTCATATGTATCATCTGTGAGCGCAAACCAAAAACAATTTTACTTGAATGCAAAAACCAAGAAAATCAAATATAAATAAAATAAAATTGCTACAAATTAAAAAAGAGCTCACTATATAAACATCCTAAAAAAATTGATAAAAAACCATCGCCATCTATTAAACAATAGCCAAATTAACATTCCTATAAAAACAGAACAACAACAACGTCATAGACGTATCCCATCATCGTATGTAGGCTGTAACTCAACATTGTTTTTCTAACACACCACACCACTCTCACCAAAACAAAACACAAAAACAAATATATAATACTTTGTTATACACACAAAAATGAAAAAACAATGTTGAGTCTTGACAAGCCGACTTCTATTAATCTTCTAGAATTCTAAGGTATCCTATCCGGAGTGGAACTTGCAATTCAATTGGAAGCCACTAGCCATTGGATCGAGTCTGATTCCACAACAGCCTTGGCTAAAAAATAGAGGAACCTTACCTTGGACAACATTCAGATCTTATAGAATGATAAACTCCAATCTTGCACTACTACATTCTTGGAAGGCTTCTCACATACAACGTGAGGGTAACAGTGTGGCTGTTTCTTATATCTTATTTTATGTTGTTTATAATTTTTTAGTGTGTAGATATCAAGGACATTTTCAAAAGTTGTCACTACGCCACAACACACGCTTATTTTTCCATCTTTCCCATTTTTTGGCCCTCAAAATGGCATTTTTGTTATTTTTAGTAACTTTTTAGATTCTGCATATCTTTTTTCATAATAACTCAGATTTGATTGAAATCAAATCTGAAAATCTTCTAAGATTCTCTAGATTTAGTTATAACAAATTTTCTAAGATCCTCTAGATTTCGTTTTTACTATTTTTAGTAACTTTTTAGTATAAAAGGGAGATTTGTAATTTAGGGTTGACAATTTTAATAATATATTTTTGACTTTTATTATTCTCTTTGAGAATTGTGGTTTATTGAAGGATCTCAATGCTTGTTGGATCTTTGTTTTAGTTTTTCATAAGTTCCTTGAATACACAAAGAATCCTTGAATCCACAAGGAAGAAAGCCCCAAAAGAGAGAATATTCGAAATACTATTGATCACAAACTGAAAACCCTATATTACAAGCATGTTATTTATACTAATAACATAAAATTAAAAAATTACTAAAAATAGTAAAATTCAAAAACTAATTTTTATGATTCTATGAGATCCTAAATGATCATAAGAATTGATAGAATGCAATTCCGATCTGTTATGATTGAGATGTCACAAATCTAAAACTTACTAGAAATAGTAAAATATCTAATTTAAAGACCTAAATAAATGAATTTTTGAAAAATAAGAATTCTTAGTTGTAAAATAACTAATCCAGAAGATATCCTCGATATATTTCACCATGTAAAATTTTGTGCGATTCTGAGATCGTGACCATTGATTTGTAATTTATTTGATGGACCTCTTTTGGTGGTCCCATTTGCATAATATGTTCTGCATTAGACTCCTTTTCTTCAAAAGAACTCATCCTCGAGTTCTTCCGCTCTTCAATTGATGTTTCCTTGTATTTCACCTTTGGCAAGAGAAGAGACGTTTTCTTGACTTCAAATTTCTTATCAATAAGATCGATCATGTAGAAAGTTGAATGCACGTCGATTTGTAGCCCAAATTTCTTCACCATTGTAGTAGCCGCAAAGTCTTCATCGTTATCATTGTTGATGATAGCATCCAAAACACTCTTGTTGATGGTACATATATCCTACAACACGAGCTTCTGTAGGGGCTCTTCCATCTTGGGGGTCACCGATATGGACCGTGGAAACAACTCCTCTTGTTTTCCTCCAATAACATCTTTAGAATCACCAGAGAAAACAACATCCATTGCTTCTTTATTACTCATGTCCTCATCGATCTCTGGTTCAACGATGAAGTTGACCCGCTCACCTTCTTCTTCAGCGAACTCAGCGCCATCATATATATCACCACCATCAGTTGGGTTGTTACTTTTGTCCTCATAAATATCTGATTCAGCCAGATGTTGATCATAGGGTTCGATCTTCAGCCTCTTTTGATTTTCTGAAGGATTTTCTTTGATCGCCTCCATCGATCCATCAACCATAACTTGTATGCTTGATCTCTCTAATGGTGATTCCACCATTGTAGCTTGGCGACGATTTTGATACAATTGGGACACATATCGTTCATAATTTGATGATAGAAATTGATCCATTAGAAGTTGCTTCATCCGCCTCCATGTGCGAATAAGTGCCTTCCCTTGTCGGTGTTGAGTCTTTTGGAGTTGATCCCACCAAATGGCGGCACCGCTCTTCAATCTAAAGGCCACCAATTTGATCATCTTTTCTTCTAGTACCTCCATCATCTCAAAGAATCTTTTGACCTCTGAGATCCAATTGAGAAAATCCTCGATCTGCATATTACCATTGAAATACGGAATACCCGCTTTCAATCGGTAATCATTGTACTCCATATGCCACCCTCTCGGCTGATATACTTGAAATCCATCATCCTTCGATTCTTCTTCATCATCAGGTTGAAAGCGAGGAGGACGTCGAACGATGTTCTGAGCAATAGGTCGGCCTTGGGCAACTCCCTCAGCGCGTCTCCTATCACCTTCAGGATGTCTGTTATTAGCATTGAGGTTCAGCTAGCAATCATCGCACGGATATCTTGCATTTGATCTCGTTGTTTTTGCATCTGATCACGTTGTTCCTTGACCCCCTTCCACAGATCCTCCAATCCACAACCAGCCTCATTAGATTGGTCGTCTCTTACTCGGTTATTTGCCATCAGAACAGGGCAAATTCTCTCTCTCATACCACTTAACGCAGCGAAAAACTGATAAAAAGATCTAACCAGCGTTGAGATCTCATAAGCTCCTAACGCAGCGTGAAACTGATAAAAGATCCAACCAGCATTGAGATCTCATAAGTTCCTTAAATCCACAAGGAAGAAAACCGCAAAAGAAAGGAAATTTAAAATATTATTGATCAAAAACTTTTTTTTACAAAATATGGTGGCACTCATTATATAGGCCACAAACATCAAATACATATTTATAATGTGAATTATGACTTTACTAAAAATAGTAAAGACACAATTACAATGACAATAATTAAAATTTAATAAAATAAAACATAAGATCCTAAAAATCCTAAATTCCTAAATAAAATCTCATAAAAATTTATTTTGATAACAGATTTGAAATCAAATATTCTGCAATGATTTCTTTCCAAATCTGTCCTACATCAGTCTCTTCTTCTTAAAAAAAAATTCGTCCTCGAATTTAAGAAGAAAAGATCTTAGATGATCAGGAGGATGATATTTGATGTAATCAAATACACCAATAGGAGAGATTAAAACCTTTTCTTCCATCTTATTTGATGCATCTTTGTATTTGACCTTTGGCAAGAGGAGAGACATCTTTTTTATTTTAAATTCCTTCTCAATCAAATCGACCATTGTGGTAGTCGCAATGTCCCCATTATTACTGTTGTCGACGATGGCATAAAAAACGCTCATGTTGATGTGGCATATAATCTGCAACACGAACGTTTGCTGGGGTTTTTCTATCTCTGGAGTCACCACTAAGGAATAAAAAAATGACTTCTCTTGTTCTCCTCCGATAATCTTTTCAGATTCAACGGAGAGAACAACATCTTCCACTTCTTTATTTGCCCTGTTCTCATCAATTTCTGATTCAACTAGAGGTTTTTCTATCTCTGGAGTCACCACTAAGGAATAAGAAAATGACTTCTCTTGTTCTCCTCCGATAATATTTTCAAATTCAACAAAGAGAACAACATCCTCCACTTCTTTATTTGCCTTGTCCTCATCAATTTCTGATTCAACTAGAGGTTGATCATGGGGGTCGGTCACTAAATTCTCCTGATTTTCTGGTGGACTTTCTTCGGTCTTCTCCATCGATCCATCAACCATATCTTGACTTAATGCAACATGTAGCGGGTTGATCATGGAAGAGCCTTTAGACATCACGTGCACCCTTGATCTCTCAAGTTGTGATTCCACTTTTACTGCAGCAGAGATTGCTTCTGTCAAGCTATAAATCTCTTCTGAAGCAATACGATTTCGAACTGAAGACCTCAACCCATTAAGATAATGGGCCACTCGTCGCCATTTAGCTTCTGCGAGGTTATACCGACCAGAAAATTTTAAAAATTCAGCGGTATAGTCGAATACGGAACGATTACCTTGGCAACAATTATGATACAACTGGAGCAAATATTGTTCATAATCTAGAGGAAGGAAGCGGTCCATGAGAAATTGTCTCATCCTCCTCCATGTTCGAATAGGTGCTTTTCCTTGTCGTTCTCTACTCCTTTGAAGGTGGTCCCACCAATTAGCGGCACTACTCGTGAGTCGAAGCGCCACCAATCTGACCATCTCCTTTTCACGCACCTCCATTATCTCAAAGAATTTATCAATCTATAAGATCCAATCAAGGAACTTATCAATTGGCAAATCACCGTTGAAATAGGAGATGTCCACCTTTGAAAAATAATTGTAGTAGTACGTGTGCCGCTTTCTCAGCTCATAGTCGTACAGTTCACCGCCTTCATCATCCGAGTCATCCTCATAATCGGGTAGATAATGAGAATGTCGTCGAACAACGTTATAAGCAACAGGTTGGCCTCGGGTAAATCCCAAGGCGTGCATCCTGTCACTCCCAGGTCGTCTGTTGTCGGTGTTGAGATTCACGCCAGCCTTCACCTCATGAAGAGTCTGCCGCGTTTGTTGACGAAACTCCTCCCGAAGTGACTTCTGGTCCTTCCGCAACGGCTGAAACAGCTCCTGCACCCCACGATCACCGTCAATGGGATGGTTGTTTCCCGCACGGCTATGTGTCATCGAAGCCAGGCGAATCCTCGCTCTGATACCACCTAACGCAGCGTGAAACAGATAAAAGATCTAGCAAGCGTTGACATCTCATAGGATCCTTGAATCGACAAGGAAGAAAACCCCACGATAGAGGAAATTTGAAATATTATTGATAAAAAACTTTTTTATATACAAAATATGGTGTCACTCATTATATAGGCCACAAACATCAAATACATATTCATAATGTGAATTATGACTTTACTAAAAATAGTAAAGACACAATTACAATGACAATAATTAAAATTTAATAAAATAAAACATAAGATCCTAAAAATCCTAAATTCCTAAATAAAATCTCATAAAAATTTATTTTGATAACAGATTTGAAATCAAATATTCTGCAATGATTTCTTTCCAAATCTATCCTACATCAGCTCCTTGAATCCACAAGGAAGAAAGCCCCAAAAGAGAGAAAATTCAAAATATTATTGATAAAAAACTGAAAACTCTATATTACAAGTCTGCTATTTATACTAATAACATAAAATTAAAAAATTACTAAAAATAGTAAAATTTGAAAACTCATTTTTATGATTCTATGAGATCCTAAATAATCATAGGAATTGATAGAAATCAATTCTGATCTGTTATGATTGAGATATCACACATTTAAAATTTACTAAAAATAGTAAAATATCTAATTTAAAGGCCTAAATAAATGAATTATTGAAAAATAAGAATTGTATGACAACTGATCCAGAAGATCTTCTCAATATATTTCAGCATGTAAAATTTCATGCGATTCTGAGATCGTGACAATTGATTTGTAATTTATTTGATAGACCTCTTTTGGGGTCCCATTTGGATAATCTTCCTACATCATTTTTTTTCATGGCACGCAAGAAAATGAAAACTTCCATCACAAGTCACAAGCCCTATATACTAATTGACTTCAGTCTTCAATGAAAGTCTGGACTCTGTTTGGGTATAGATTGACTGTTTAATGGGGTTCGAGTAGTATTTGGCGTATATGATGATTGATTTTTGTTAGGATGTTCATATATTGAATTCCCTTTTGTGATGTAATCAGTTCCATTTTATTTGCATTTGATTTTACTGGTTTGCGCACACAGAGAGATATAGAGATATATGTATATTTGTGTATGCTTTCGTGTATTGGGCTACATGCTTGGTTTGGGATGTGTATGTTACTAGAACTCAGGTGTTTGTTTTAACTAGATCCATTTATCTATGATTTAGAGTAAAAATATAAAAGAATCAACTTCTTAAATGCATGTGGATACAATTTTTGTTTTTGTAAGAATTAAGTCATACAATAGTTAATGAAAATGTAAAAACATGATAAATCTTTAATTAAAATGGTAAAATCATACTTTTGTTTCATCTTAACAAAAAATTTAACAGCGTGAGGTGTAAATGCATGTTTTAGAACTCTGGGGATGTTTCTACAGGTTTTAAAGACTTTAGGGGACTAAACACATTTTACTCAAAAATATGTTAATTATAGTCATAGTCATAATATCTCCATATGTTATGTTAAATTGCAATATTTATTTAGTTATTATATTATATATAAAACTTTGGGTAAAAGTCGTTTGTAGTTTGGATTATGTCCCTTAAAGTGGGAGACATCCTAAATGTTTTTGAGTGCAAAAATTAACTGTAAAGATATAAAACTAAAATCTCATACCAAAAGCCAAAGTTTAAGAATACGGATTTGAAATAGAAATTTATTGATTGATATATACACAACGTCCCCTTCACAAATTTATACAGGGTATTGTGACTTGAAGAATAAGAAAAAAAGCATAAAGAAAATACATCGAGACACTCTTAATATATCTTATATTTATTTCATATATACTAGTACTTATTCTTAACCAACATAGAGTTATTAATGACTATATACCTATTTTGGCGGCGCCACATGCGACGAGGCATTGAGAAACTCTTTGCGCTCTGCGATGGCTCTCAACTTCTGATCCACAAGAGAAGCCACTTCACCCAAGTCCGCCCCCTTCAAACCCTCCCCGCGGAGGTACCGACTCAACGCCACCTTCGCCTCCATCACGTGGATCTCCTTCTCAAGCCTCCTAAGCTGCTCTTTTTGCCTTTCGACCTGGAACCTGATCTCCTCGTTCACCTTGTTATGCGCCATGAAAGAAAATCCAATGAAAAACAAATGACTTGTTGAGGCACTTCGTTGTTTGCTTGTGTTCATAATATATATATATAGGGTCTTGTGACTTGTGAAGGATCAATTCAATTTAATGTGCATTAATTGCAATAAATATTCAATAGTATAGTTCTCAATTAATTTTATTGCGTGTGTTCAAAATATACAGGGGCTTAATGACTTCGTTGAATGCCTAAATTGTAAAATTTAACAAATTCTCTCCATTAATTTAGGGTCAGTTAATTTAGGATCTTTCATAGATGATCGTGAGAGATTTTTTTTTGGTTTTTATTATGCTACGGATGAAAAGATTACATGCTTGTAATATTTAATTAAACTGTGCTTTTGGGCGATTAGGATCTTTGAATTATCTAATCAAGATTTTTAGAGATCCCTTACAATATTTGACAGTAAGTTCATTACAACGGAAATTTAGAAAATTTATAATGGAATTTTGGTTTTCTTGGCATATATACCAAAAACAGGTTTTCTATTTTTATATCATGACAAATAGCAAAATTCATTTTATACCATTAGAATATTTCTTAATGAAAAAATATGTCTCTTTATCATATTTTTTAACTAAAATCAAATTATCTAGAGTTAGTTTCTAACCAATAAGTAAAAATGACAAAAATATTTTTAACATAATATTTTTATGATGTTATCATAATTAAACATAATAATCACATTAATCTCTTCCTCTTTTTATATCAATCATGAACCGTTCTCCCTCTCACCTTCTTTTCATGCCTCCTTTTAAAAAAAAATTAGGGTTTTTCTGTCAATCAACTATGATAGATTTCATCATTCTTCAATAACGATCATAAATAAGGTAGCTCAATATGCAATAGATCAACTCTGTATTTCAAAGTGTTTTCCTCTTATATTCCATGTTCTAACGGATCATCCATTGCTTGCTTGAATTTCTAGTTCCTGTCCTGCAAAAAATATATTCTTGTAAGATGTCCAAGTCCAACTTCATTTGTTGATGAATTAGTGTTTAGATTTTTTAAATAAACCTTGATTTTTTTAAGCAAGGGAATAAATAAAAGAAAAAAACAACTCTGGTCTTTTTTATTGTTTTGAACTTATTAAAAGAAAATTAATGCTAGAATGTCAAGATGAATTATATGTGGTTTTTAGTTGACTATTGTTAGAAATCGGGACAACGGAAGAAGATAGAACCAGTACAATTGCTTCAAGAATCAACGGAGTTGAATGCTTTTAGACAGACTTTTCTGTTCTGATAAGAACCGCGAGTACACAAGGGAATGAGGAAATACAGCCTTCAGGATACAATAAAGCCTTCACTGGTGTTGAAAACAGAGTGTGTACTCTCTGTTTCAATCTCTTAGAACTTTCTTTGTTTTAAGAACTGATGATGCTAACTTGTAATAGAAAAGATAAGAGAATGAGTTGATATTGTACTATCAATTTTGAATCTAGGACCCTTTTATGGACAAAATAGTGCTTCTTGGTGCAAAAGACACACCCTTTCATGAATGGGGAGTAACTGTAACTGTCCGATTGGTGGACCACCATTTTCACATGATCGTGTGGTCCAGATCATCTACCACACAATGCACCCCTTCCAATGGCACCCTTTGATCATTCATCGATGGACATTGCATTTGTTTAGGTGTAAAAAATCAATTATATGCTACTTTTTTGAATAAGTAATGTCGAACGCGTTTGGATGCCTCAGAAAAAGGTGGTTAACTGAGAATAATTTATGTAACCCTGGGATAAGACAGAAAGCAATGTATGCCATTTCCATGTAATGATAAATCCTAAATCTTCACAAAGTTCTCAATTTTCTTTCTTCGTTGTTTTCCAATATAAAAAAATCACATCATTTTTATATGTTATTTATTTTTCACATATATTTTGATTTTAAATATTTTGTTTGTGAATCTAAATTTTTTATGTTAATGATGTTATGTTGCAGTAAATTAATAAAATCTAAAATACTTGAAATTGTGATGGTTCAGGTAATAGAAATATACAAATATCACGGTATGGCAAAAAAAATATTGCTTGATTAATGTAGAATGGCGATAAACGGGTCATTTTTATTAAATATTTAGCATATTTTCTTGCGACCAGTTCGGTTGTCAAGTGACATGATTATGTTGAATAAAAAAAAGAGCCTAGTGTACCGTTAAGCTAATATATGTCAGATATGAAAAATACAACATAAATGTGTTTCATTTGTCTATATGTGCACTAGATAAGTATTCATATTACGAAAAGATCATGCGCATCAAAAACTAATGAGGGCAATTACACATAATTTTTGTTTCAACCCAAATTCCAGACCACTATGCCTCCAGAGGATATACTCACATTATGAGGTATATATATATGCTTCGATAAAAAAAAATTACATTTTCTATAAATGCATACATAGAATTCATTGGAATATATGTTTCATTTTTTTATAAAAATATGTAACTCATTAGATGAAGTTTACTATTTTTAAAAAATTCAAAACATGTGTACAATGAAATTAAGACAAAAAAGGACTTTACCTAACATTATTCAAAACCAAAAGTGATGGTTGGTAACAAAATTTTTTGTGTTATTGATTATCACCTGATATTGTAAGAGATGTCATAAAAAAAACTCTTGTAGAGAGATTAAATCCCTTCCTAATCACCACAAACCAACGGTCTGATTAATCAAGGCAACTCACCATGCATACGATTTGGCTTCGGTCTTCAATGAATGTCCGGATTCTGTTTGGGGATAGATTGACTGTTTAATGGGGTTTGAGTAGTATTTTGATGTAGACAGTGATAAATTTTTTAAGTTGTTAGGATGTTTATATTGAGTTCTCTTTTGTGATATAATCAGTTTTTGCATTTGATTATACTGGTTTGCGCATACACAAAGAGAGATACAGAGATATATGCGTATTTGTGTATGCTTTCGTGTATTGGGCTACATGCTTGGTTTGGGTGTTTGTGTTAACTAGATCCCTCTATGGTTATATTTAGAGTAAAAAAATAAAATAAAATAAAATAAAATCTAGAAGCTCTGTGCTACATGCATGGTTCGAGACATATATGTAGGAGACCATTGTAAACTATAGTGATATATTGAGAGGCTTGAGGGATTTTGTGAAACTTTGTAATATCTCCCATATATATATGTTATGTTAATGTGCAAAATTGATTTTTTGTTATTAAAATATATATATTACTGTGGGCAAAAATCGTATGTAGTTTGGATTCTATTTCTTAAAGTGGGAGACAACTTAAATGGTTTTTGTTTGGATTATGTTCCTTAAAGTGGGGAGATAACCTAAATGGTTTTTGATTAACCATAGATCAGTGCAAAGATTAACTGAAAGCAGATTTTTTAAAACAAGTACACATTTGATAAAACTTCTTGTCTTTTATTGATTGATTTGTACACAACCCTTCACAAATTTATATAGGGTATTGTGACTTGGAGTTGTAAGAAAAACAAACATAAAGGAAATACATCGAAACACTCTTATAATAGCTAGCTTATATATATATATATATATATATATATATTATATTTAAGTATATATGAGTACTTAATCTTCGAAGAGTTATTTATGACTGTATGCCTATTTTGGTGGCACCACGTGCGACGATGCATTGAGAAATTTTTCGTGCTCTGCGATGGCTATCAACTTCATGTCCACAAGAGAAGCCACTTCACCCAAGTCCATGCCCTTCAAACCCTCCCCGCGGAGGTACCGACTCAACGCCACCTTCGCCTCCATCTCGCGGATCTGCTTCTCAAGCCTCCTAAGCTGCTCTTTCCCCCTTTCGATTTGGAACCTGATCTCCTCGTTCACCTTGTTGCGCGCCATGAAAGAAAATCCAATGAAAAACAAATGACTTGTTGAGGCTCTCCGTTGAATGCTTGTGTTCATAATATATGGGGGCTTGTGAGTTGTGAAGGATCAATTCAATTCAATTCAATTCAATGTGCATTAATTGCAAAATATATTTAATTGTATATATTCTGAATTGATTTTATTCCGTGTGTTCAAAATACATAGGGGCTTAATGACTTCCTTGAATGCCTTAATTGCTAAATTTAACAATTTCACTCTCAAATATTTTTGGGTCAATTAATTAAGGATCTTTCATTGATGATTGTGAGAGATTTTTGTTGTTTTTTTTTTTTTTTTTTGAAAAAATCCATATAACACCTAGTAATTTGGCCTAAATCTATATAATCCCTGTAATTTTCATAAATCCATATAACCCCCTATAATCTCTTTATATCCATAAAAGCCCCCTCCGTCTGCCTTCCGTCCGTCTGGTTAATGAGGCAGGGGGTTATATGGATTTATGACATATTACAGGGGGTTATATGGATCTTTCTCCCTTTTTTTTTTCTTTACATATGGTTTAAAAATTGAGTTGTTTAACATTTACTTCTGAATTTATTTTTTAAGATACCATGCAATTTTGATTTTAATAAAAGAAAAAGAGTTATTCATATCATAAACACATACAAGATCACCCACCAAATAGATATATACTTTATCTCTTGGTATTTCAAAAAAAGAACCCAAAACTACTCCTCCACGTACAGTTTATCCCTAACAAAATTCGCTCATGACACCAACACAAGATGTGTCCCAAGATTTAATAAAAAATATAATTCGTATTTTTGAAATTTTGTTGGTTGATGTTACACACTTTTTGTTACAAAATTCATTCTTTTTTACTTTTATCTCTTTGGTGGGTGATCTTGTATGTGTTTATGATTTGAATAACCCTTTTTTTTATTAAAATTAAATGTCAATGGTATCATGAAAAAAATTCAAAAGCAAATGTTAAACAGCTTGATTTTTAAACTACATGTAAAGAAAATAATAAAAAAAAATGAGAAAAATCCATATAACCCTTTGTAAATCTGTCATAAATCCATATAACCCCCTGCCCCGTTAACTAAACGGATGGAAGGCAGACGGAGGGGGTTTTATGGATATAGAGGGGTGATTACAGGGGGTTATATGGATTTATGAAAATTGCAAGGGGTTATATGGATTTAGGCCAGATTACATGGGGGTTATATGGATTTTTTCCCTTTTTTTTATGCGCCGGATGAAAAGATTACATGCTTGTAATAATTAAACTCTAGTTTGGGCGATTAGGATCTTTGAATCTAATGAAGATTTTTAGAGATCCCTTACTGTATTTGGTAATAAATTAATTACAATATAACGGAAATGAGAAAATTGATATTAATGATTTAGCAATATATAAATTTTATTTTTAGTTTTTTTGCATGTATAACTTCTAAAAACATGCTTTGTATTTTTATATCATGACAAATATCACATTTACTAAATATTTCTTAATAAAAAAATGTCTTTTTGTCATATTTTTTAATCAAAATCAAATTTAACTAGATTAGTTTTTAATCAACAAGTAAAAAAAACCAAAATTAATTTTAACATATTATTTTTATAATGTAAATATAATTAAACATAATAACCTAATTAATCTCTTAATCCTTTCACATCACTCGTGAGACATTCTTTCTTTTCCCCTTTTTTTTCAAATAACCTAATTAATTAAGGAAGTCATACACACAAATATCATATGTATACACAAAACCAGTGTTTTGATATGCGAGATGCGGTTTGCGTGCAACTGGTATACCGCACAGAGTATATGCGGTATACAGGAGTATATGCGGAAGTATATGCCGTTATGTAATTTTTATTAATAAAAAATATAGATGATGATTTCTAAACATACGAAGATAAATATTAAAAACATAGATATGAAACATGTGTTAAAAACACTCAAGATATTCTATTTTAATCAAATTACCTCAATATAAAGTATTCTAGATTAATAACATATACATTCTAATAAATATAAACTGATTGTCCTCAGATTGATTCTAGATAACAAAATAAATAACCAAATAAAAAAATCGTCCGGAAGACAATTGTCCCAAACTATCCCAATTTGTTAAAGACACCAAAAACAGGTGTCACTCAATCCTTCTCTCTGCCTAAAACAAATCCATAAAAAAAACAGTGAGAGAGAGATAAGTGAGAGAGAAAAAGCTTGGTTGATGAAGAATAAGATGAAGCCAAGAAGATGATTTGAAGAAGAAGCTTGGCTTGAAGAAAACAAATAAGGTTGATGAAGAAGATGATCTGAAGAAGAAGCTTGAGCTGAAGCAGACGCTGGACTGCTGGACGGCTGGAGAAGAAGACTTAACGAAAAAGAAGCTTTGTGTGTGAAGAAGAAGAAGAAGCAGCCCTAATTGAAGAAGGTCAGGTCTATCGATGAAGAAGATTAGGGCCTCCTCGAGAAAGATCGCAGTTGGGGTCGATCGTAGTTAAGGCCGACTGAAGCTGGTCTGCTGAAGGTAGAAGGAGACTCTTTTTTTGTTAAACGGGTCGAGCAGGCCGACCCGTTTATAATTTCAAAAGCTGTGCGAGCACATGCGAGATCGGCCCGCATATGCGGGCCCAATTCGCATATGCCCGCTTTTAGCCCCATGCGGTTCGGTCGAGCGACCGATAACCGCCCGTGCGGCCATGTGGCCGCATGGGGTGCATTTCCGAATAGTACGCAAAACCAAGAAAATCAAACATAAATAAAATAAAACTAATCATCACAAATTATAACAGAGCTCAATATACGAACATCCTAAAACAATATACGAACATCCTAAAACATTTGATAAAAAATCATTGCCATCTATTAAACAATAGCCAATCTAACATAACTATAAAAACATAACAACATCATATCATGGTCATAGACGTTTACATCACCCTCCACAACTCCATTTTTTTTTTTTTTTTGATATTGGATGGACTTCCTTGATTGACCTTACAGTCAAATTGGAAAGGTCACCTCCGTTTTTTTGTCCCGGTCTTACAAAAAATTCTTTCAGATAATGACTAATAAACAGGTGAATAAGTCAGTGTCAAGACCCGAACTCAAGACCCACTCTTAACACATGTAAAGCCATGAACCGTTATGCTATAGTCATTGGGGACTATAACTCCAGATTGTTGGTATCACACGATCATTATGATGCCACTTAATTTTTCTAATACATCACACCATTCCCACCAAACAAAACACAAAAACAAACATATACACACATTGTTATAATACTATTTTCTTCTTTTATTGATCGATCTGTACACAATCCCATCACAAGTTAATGTAGGGTGTTCTGAATCGAAGAGCAAGAAAAACAAAAAAAACATTAAAATTCAGATCATGCATGTCAATAGTTCCACTAAAATTCCATCAAAGCACTCCTAAAATAGCTCACAGTAATCTTTTTATTTCAACATTTATTTTCTTATAACCGAAGTTGAAGGTCCACGGCCGGCAGCGGCGCCAGACACAATGACTTCGTGAGCCACTCAATGCGTTCCGCAACGGCTCTCACCTTCCCCTCTGCAAGCGAACCCACTTCATCCAAGTCCGCGGTCTGAACACCCTCCCCACCAAGGCACCGCATCAGCGCCACCTTCACCTCCGCCTCGCGGTTCTCCTTTTCTACCTTCTTGAGCTGCTCTTTCAACCTTTCATTGCCCTTCGACAGGAACCTCGCTTGATCGAGGGTCTGCTTGTCCTGACCCAAAGAGGGGAGGTCTCTGAGTTGGGCGATCAGCTTGCCCGCGTCGACTATGGAAGGCCAGATTTCTGGTTGGTTGGGCTCGCCAGGCGCGGTGACAAGCGCGCAACTTTGGACGCCGCAGAGCACGCTCAGCTCGTCCACCTTCTTGATGAGGTTTCTCTTGCGCCTCTCAAAGGTGCGGCGACGAGTCACATCGGAAGTTATGTAAGCAATCTTCGTCTTGTTGCGCGCCATGAAAGAAAACCAATTGAAAATCAGAGTACTTAATGTTGAGGCTCTTCTATTTGATGGTTGTGTCGCGTGGACTTCATTGAAGGTGTGTTAATTGCAGGCTGGTGTTTTGGGTTGTTAGGATCTTTGACTTATTTGACCAAGATTTTTTGGAATCCCTTACAATATTTGTCCTGGTAATAAATTAATAGATGGTTGGTTTACAATAGTTGGTAATAATTAATATATTGATTTAAGTCATTGATCAGTCGTGGATGATCAATTGGAGTATTAAATTGAAACACCTTCCCTTTAATATAGAAGGTGATTATATGGATACAAGTCACTAATTAATTGTGGAATGTAAAATTAGATTGTAAAATTGAAACTTATTTAATAGATAAGGTGACACGTGGATGTGAGTCAATTTCAATTCTGAGAGGTTAAATTTGAACGTAAAATTTGGAACTCGTTACCAATTATGGGATGGTAAATTAGAAAAAAAAATTGAAATGAATTCATAGTGTGTGTATATATGTATGTGCGTGTGTGTGTGTGTATTTATGTATATAACTTATTTATTAAAATGAAACTGACCCAGCTTTCATTTCCTCTTTCTTTTCTCCTATAAATTTAGCAATTACATGTACCTATTTATTCAAAATTTAAGATTTCAATTCAGATTAAGATAAATAATAAATATATTTTGAGATTTAAAAGTAATCATATCAGTATTTTCAAATTTTAATAAATCAAAATTAAAGATATTCGCTAAATCTTCAATTGAACTCCATAAAGATTTGTTTCACTATTTTTTTTAATTTAAAAAACATATATATATATAACATGGTGCGGTGTGTGAGGAAGCACATACCTCATTGAAATAAACATACATTCAATGAGGTATATGCTTTCTTTACCAATGTATATACTCTTTAAAGGGCGTATATACGCGGTTCGCATAGACTGCACGGACCGCATATGTGTGTGTGTGTGTATATATATATATATATATAAAGTAAGTTGGATAAATGGATATAAGTCAATTAATAATTGTGAGAGAGTAAAATTAAAATGTGGAACTCCTACTTAATATATAATAAGATCATAAGGTGAATATATATATATATATGTTCATAGAAGCAGATAGGCGTCCATCAATGACGGAGTTGCACCTTCACCATTTACAAATAAGAAAGCAAATTAGATTGCAGAAAACATGGCAATAGCACGCCGGTTTGACAGAAAACAGGGGAAAACAGGGACTGTAAGAATTCTCTCTTTTGAATATGCGAGTGACTGTCTCTATTGAGACTTCTCAGCTCCTCCTAAAGATCTGAGAAGTCAAAAGTGAATTGACCCATCGGTGACTGATGAGTGGTAAAGAGATTAGCCCCTGTTTGAATATGTGGTGAGATGGGAAACTCCGTGTAATGCTACTGTGGATCCAAACAAAAAAATGACGTTCGCGTTTGAAAACAAAAAACAACACTTTTAAACAAAAAAATAATATTTCTGTAACGCGGAATGTTTTGCCGCACTCCCAAACTCACCCTAAACCATTCACGTGTATTAGATTTTGGATTGATTGATCATAATGCAATCACTTTTACGACTGGCCGGGTTCAATAGGTCATGGTGAATATGAAAATTTTTCATATGTTCTCCCACATCCAGTGAAAAATAAAAATTGACATACAAAAAAAAAAGATTATAATTATGATCACCTTTTTTACCGAATACATACAAGTCAATAACAGGAGGACGTGTCCTATTAGTTTTGGGTGGAGCGTGAGATATGTCAATTGTCATTTTCTTATTGGTTGTGATCAAATTTTTTTGTAAGTAAATCTTTACACAAATAAAAATTACTTGTATTGTAAAATCACCAACTTAAGATATCCAATAAACAACCCAATATATAATCTCCAATAATAAACACTGGAATGACTAGAAACTCAAAATACGAATAACATAAACTATTCAACATACCTCAAATGAAAGTCTAGTACACATCAATCAACAATGACAATACAGTAGAAAATCACACAACTCATAACAAATATGCATGAGACCCCACAGACCTCACACTCTGAAGCATACATGCACCACATTTTTGTTTTAAGACTAGATAAAATCTGAAGTTCAGTAAGACAAATCTATCAAGGGCTGTGTGGGATGATTGGGATCTCCGGAAGGTGGGGTACCTCGACCTTGGGGAACGTTGGCAATGGTGGAAGTTCAACCTTCGGAAAGGTTGGGATCTCTGGCTTAGGTAACTCGTGGATCTCTGGGTTAGGCAATATTGGGACCTCCGGCTTAGTTAACTCGTGGACCTCTGGCTTGGGAAATATTGGGACCTCCGGCTTAGGCAACTCGTGGACCTCTGGCTTGGGAAATATTGGGACCTCTGGCTTAGGCAACTCGTGGATTTCTGGCTTAGGCAATTCGGGGATCTCATGCTTAGGCAATGTTGGGTGCTCTGGCTTCGGCAACTCGTGGACTTCTGGCTTAGGCAATATTGGGATTTCCGGCTTAGGCGACTCATGGATCTCTGGCTTAGGCAACTCGGGGACCTTAGGCTCAGGCAATGTTGGGTGCTCTGGCTTAGGCAACTCAGGGATCTCCGGTTTAGGGAAAGTTGGGACCTCCGGCTTAGGCAACTCATGGACTTCTGGCTTAGGCAACTCGTGGACCTCCGTTTTAGGGAATGTTGGGTGCTCTGGCTTAGGCAACTCGTGGACCTCTGGCTTAGGCAACTCGGGGACCTCTGGCTTAGGCAACTCATGGACTTCTGGCTTAGGCAACTCGTGGACCTCTGGTTTAGGGAATGTTGGGACCTCTGGCTTAGGCAACTCGTGAACCTCCGGTTTAGGGAATACTGGGATCTCCGGCTTAGGCAACTCGGGGATCTCTGGCTTATGCAGCTCTGGAATCTCCGGTTTAGGGAATTCTGGTATGTAGGATGGGGATTCGTGCTCAGGAGCATCGAAAAGATGCCGAGCTGCGTGGCTCATGATGCCATTGTTAAGGAAGAGGAGAACCAAGAGGACGCCGGCGCATGAGAAGAAGAAAGTTTTGGAAGCCATTGCCAAGCAATTGAATTGGATGGTTTCTTTGGGTGAAAGCTATGGTTGGGTTTTTATAGTAAATTCTTTGAGATTGACATACTGTGATTTGTTAATTGGTTGGGACTTTCAATGTGTTTGTGGGGATTGTTGTGATTGGCATTGTTAGTTCACCATCTCTAACCATCCTCCTTTTTCATGTGTCAAAGAAATATTGTTAATTGGGTTTTGAATTTTGGGACTTTAAGAGAGGTGGTTGTTCATCCAATCAGCTTTAAATATTTTGGAACAAGTAGTCATGCAACACTAAACTAATCAAATCGATCGTGCTAGAAGACCCAAAAAACAAAATAAAACTAAATCAGTATGACATTAGTGTTTTGATTAGAAACAACTGAAATCAAAGTCATGTTGGTTTGCCAACTTTATATTTACTGACAATCTACATCATAAAGTTATGATGAGACATCTTTGATTTATTGGTCAGCTAAATAAAACTGTGCAATAATAATCAACGCTCTTCTTTATTTTGTTACATAGAAATATAAGAGACGGAGAAGAAGTACATAGAGAAATATTTGAGTATATAGTCAAGACAATATTTAATCAATGGGGTTTTGTATTGGTCCAACAAATAAATGGACAATTTTTTTTTCATCTATCTAAAAATTGAGGGATATTGAACAAAACCATTCATCTTTAGTGTATAATGTACAGATGAGATCCTCTTTGCAGTAAGCATAGATAATATCTGTATATATGGGCTAGTAAAAAACGTGTCACGTAGGTAGCGGAATAGAGTGATAATAGGAGAGAATATGGGGAGAATAAGTATAAAATGTTGTTTATTTGAAAAGAATAGATATGTATAGTTATATTAGAATAAACGGGAACAAGCTGATATATATATTTCAAATTCATCTTATAATTCTGTTGTTTCATCCAAAATATTTCACTGATATGAATGAGATTCTCACATGCATTCAAATGAATTGTTATCACCTCTTATAAATAAATGTTAACAAGTTAAATAATTTTTTGACATTTTATAAATATTTATTCACATCTTATCCATAATCCACAGCCAACACATTATCAAACTTAACAATGAGCTCCACAGACATCGACCCATCTCAACCACATGATGTATGTGGTGAATGTTTTATTTATTGGTTCATGTTTTGAGTACGACTCCTCGCATGAAGGTGAATTTATATTTGGGGGGGGGGGGGGGGGGGGTTGTTGTGTATTTTCACCTCTACAGATACTCAACCCACTCTTAAAAAATTAAATTTTTTTTTTTTATAAAGGAACCCACCCGACCAAGCCCCTCTTCTCCACGAGTCCCACTTAAGAGTGGATATTCTACCGGAAGATCTTCAAGAGGTGGTGGTGGCGCGGTTTAATCCCCGACACGTGATCCTATAGTATGTTGCCACCATGTGTGATGAGGTCGGGCTCAAGGTCGAGGAGGACGCCGATGTCGATGCGGTGGAGGGTGACGTGCAAGGCGTGGCCGTTGGAGGAGGAGGTGAGGCATAGGGGGTTGGGATCGGTGGAAGCAGAGAGGGCGTTTCGAGGGAGGCCGGAGGCTGAGGAGGTGGGGATGAAGAGGGCGCACACGTCCGTGCCGAGGAACTTCTGGTGATGGTGGTGGTTGGGTTGTGGAGGTGGTGGTAGTGCTTGCGACGGAGGAGAAAGAGTGGGTTTGGGTTGATGTGGGCTCATGTTAATGTTGAAGCATCCACAGCCACCTCGTCCCGCGGCGGAGGCGGCTTCACCGCCGAGGAAGACTTGTCGGATGTGGCTATTTAGGATAGGAAGAGCTGATTTGGGGGAGAAAGGGCTGGGGTGGGTTGCTCTCTATTTAAAAAAAAAATAAAAATTTTAATTTTTAAGAGGTGGGTTGAAGAAGTGATGGGGTGGAAGTATAAGCCCCCAATAACCCCTCGAGATACTCACCCCTTCTGTTTGCGAACCCACCTCCTAATATATACATGATTATATTCTTGATAACCCCCAACCCGATAGACATTTTTGAAATGAGCCTGTTATCACCACCAACCCAAATGCTCTTTCCCAACCCAATAAAAATTTAAAATATCTTATATTAGACACTCATCCCACCAACTTCAGTTAACACAAATACAGTCATACAAGAGTGTCTAATATGACACAAGGTGTGTCACCCAAAATTTTTCAATTGCAATATTTTAAAAGTGACACGACATACTTTGGGTCAAAGTAAATTGTTCAGTTTGACACACTCTGAGTCAAACCATAGTGTCTACTGCGACCCAAGGTGTGTCGTCTAACATTATCCAATTGAAAATAATTTAATTTTCTTATCTATCATAAACATCATAAATACATAACAAATAAATATCATAAATAAACAATATTCATGTACATAGTCACATAAGTTAATTCAACATTAACATATTCGATCTATCATGCATATTCACAAATCCAATAATTCTTTTGTCGTAAATGAAAACACACTATTGATATAACAGTCTTCCTCATCCAATATTCACACATCCAAATTCAATCAACCAACACAACCATATTAGTAGATTTTGGCTTCTGAACAATGTATTGAGTAAAAAATGTACTAATGTGGATGTGTTAGTTGTTTGAATTTAGATGTATACATGTTCAACAAGGAAGACTGTTATGTTAATAGTAGTTTTCATTTGTGAAAAAAATAATGTATTAGATTTGTGAATGTTGAATTAACTTATATGATTGTGTATGTGAATGTTGTTTATTTATGATATTTTATTTGTTGTGTATTTATGATATTTATGATGGATAAGAAAATTAACTTATTGTCAATTGGATAGTGTTGGACGACACACATTAGGTCATAGTAGACATTCCAGTTTGACTCGGAGTATATCAAATCGAACAACTTACGGTGACTCAAGGTGTATTACATCACTTCTAAAACATCGTAATTGAAAAATTCTGGGTGACACACCTTAAATCATAGTAAACACCCTAATTTGACTCGAGTATGTCAAATCGAACAACTTATGGTGACCCAAGGTGTGTCGCGTCACTTTTAAAATATTGTAGTTGAAAAATTCTGGGTGACACACTTGGGTCACATTAGATATTTCAGTATGACTAAGTTTGTGTCAAGTGAGGTTGGTGTGATGAGTGTCTAAAATAAAATGTTTTAACTTTGTGATGGGTTGGGGGGGGGGGGGGGGAGAGCAATTGGTTTGGTGGGATTAGACCAGCTCTTTTGAAATTAAGCTCTCTTTTTTGTCTCCCTTTTGGCCTCCTCTTCATCTCCCACCTTCGCCAGCCTCTCCACCGCCCTCCACGCTGACGTCGGCGTCAGCACCTCTGTTTTCTCCCCGCCAACCAACTCCTCTGCCGCCACATCGTTCCTCGTCATCCGCTGCTTCCACTGCACCTCCTCTGCCGTCTCCACCTCCAATCCGTGGAGGCTCTCGCTCACCGACATAGAAGTTGACCGCATCAACAATGATGACCTTGCCGACGAGATCAGGTGAAGCACCGTCAAGTATTCTCCGTGCTTGATGAGCCGCCGCGACTCTCCTGTAGCGCGGGTTGTCACAGAGAGGTTCCTCAACCGTTCGATTTTCGGATCTGACGATTTGATTGCCCTCGGCGTCGCCCCTGTTGGTCCTCCTCCGCATATAGGACTCCGATCGTCACCACGGATGAGCCCCGCTGACGAGCACCGACAGGCTACTGCAGGCGTAGACGGTGGTGATGCGAATCCGATCTGGAGGCGGACCTCCGCCGGCTCTCCCCTCTTTCCGAATTCCAAGGCCTGGACGGGGGTCTGGAGGTGCTGGTTGAGGACAGTGTAGACGGACGGGGTGGGTTTGATTACTTTCAAAAACTTAAAAAACCATTATTTAATAGTTTACCATGGGGTGGGGTGGGGTTAACCCAATCAATGTTTTAAATCAATGTTTTTCGATGTTATTAAATTGTTTCGAAAAAGTTTTTGGAGCGTTTTGATTTGATTAATTTTGAGGTTTAAAATCAGGTTTCTAAAAGATTTTTAAAGTCCTGAAAATTTCAAAATTTTTTAATTATTCTCTACAAAAAAATGAATTATTTTTTAAAAGCAGCTCAATTTTATTTTTCTGATGGTAATTTTTTTATTTTTTGTTGATAGAGTTCTTCACATTTAAAAGTTTGGACCACATCATACCTGCTCTGTTGGGTATTCCTCTGATACCCATTTGTGTTTCTCAAAAGAACACATAATCTTTGGAGAACTTTTCTTTTTTATTAATTTGCTTGAATTAAAAATAACACAACCCCTTCACATCCTTTTATAGAGTGTTGTAAGAAAGAAAAAAAATTTTAAAAATCTAAAAAGTCAAATCTCCTAATGAATGCCAATAACATAACATTAAGACATTTCTAAAAGTGATCCATATATAGTCATGGATATGCTAAATTACTCACCAATTAATATAGAGTCATTTATTGACTTCATAAATAAGGATAAAATCAATGTGATATATTCTTCTAATTATTCTCCTAATTTTTTTATATCAAATCAAATATTTAGTTTTTGTTACCTTCTTTATTTTGTGGTGGTGAGATCTTTCATCTTTTTTTATTTGATATTTCCAATACACTCAAGGCCGGCCTTAATTAGGATTAAGACATACAAGACAAACCAAGACTAGCTACTCGATTGATTTGTAATTGATCGAGCCCCTCTGGTTCTCCGATCGAAAATGTCAACATAGCGAATATGCTCAATTGTACATGTTTGCTCAACTGATAGATCGACCCAATGAGCTGACAATGATTTCGCTTTGCATAGCATTCCTGTTAGAAAGTAGAGCCATGTGCCATAATGGACACTGCGGACTACGCCCAAGGATCATAGACATAACGCCTCGACATATCACCAAGAATCCAAAGACCCTAATCACGTATTAACCCCAAATCTGGATAATCATGCATATAGAGATCGGAACATAATCAACTAGACGCAAATATAAATAAGAGGTACACATGCATTCAAAACATACAAGAAATACATTGATCTACAACTAACTGGAGCGTCGAAAATTCTTTAGGCACCCTCCCCCCACTCCTAGTGTTCAGGTCAGCATGCATAGCTGGTCGACAGGTTGTTTACCAATATTTGTTTGTCACGTATAAGGTGAGATTATCCGTTTTCACTGTTAAAGGTGTTAGATTACATATTATTTTCTTTCTTTTATTCTAACACTCATAATTAGTGTGAGCGATTTAGAAAGGTTGTTTAGATTACTTAATAAGGTAGATTTCAAAGATCCGATCAAAGATGCAATCCGATCAAAGATGCAAGATCTGCAGGCTCCAACAACGCTGTTGATTCTTAATAAAGAATTCCAGGACGATAGGCTTCAACATATCTGTTGATTCCTAAGAATACCAGAACGATAGACTTCTATAAATTTGTTATTCTACGAAGAACAACAAAGACAATAACAGAATTTTAATAAAGAGAATAATCTCAAAATTTCAAAAATATAATCTCCCCATAATTTTGTGTTTACAGAGTTTATTTATAAAGTAGAGAATCCCAATAAACTAAGATCTCAACAATAAAGCTGCGTTTGGTTCGGCTGAAATTTAGCACTTATTAGACTTAATTCGGAATTTTTCAGCACTTCTGTGTTACAAGTCTGTTTGGTTGAGGCCCAATTAACTGCTGAAATTTATCCTCTTTTAGTATATAAACCCTGAATTTTTCAGCTCATTCAATGTCACTTTTTTTTCCGCCTCCGCATTATGTTGTTTCGTCCCGACGTAAAAAGACTATCCTACCCCCACTACTTTGATTTATTTACAAGTCCTATATAATCCCATTTCACCTCCTCTCTCTCTCCTCGGGCATTTTTTTTTTCTCCTCGTCGAAACCAAAGACCCCTCACAAACCCTAATCGGCGGACCTCCTCCTCGGTCGCGGACAACCACTCCTCGGTCACGGCCCGGCCCCTCCACCTTCACGGCACCTCCTCCCGACACCAAGCAACCCCTCCTCGGTCACGGCCCGGCCCCTCCACCTTCGCGACACCTCCTCCCGACATCAAACAACCCCTCCTCGGTCACGGACCGGCCTCTCTATCTTCGCGGACCTCCTCCTCGGTCGCGGACCCACATCCTCTGTTGCGGACCAGTCCCTCTGACCTCCACCCTCCGACGTTTCGACCTCCAATCTCCGACCAAAAGGTAAAACCAGGTGTGTCATCCCTTTTCATGGTGGCTTTATATTGTAGATGCTGAAATATCTTTTTTTTTTAAGAGACTCCATGTTTAGGGTTCTAATAAATTTAGGGGCAAAAGCATTCTATTATGAAAAAACGAATACTCCACCTTTGTAGGAATCCTGATAATCTACATTCACTATCTTTTTTTTTTTTTTCAGAGGCTCCATGTTGCTAAAAAAAGGTTGTGTTTTTCCAATATATTGTGTGATCGTAGTCAACAGAGAAATTTATCTCCTCTTTTCACTGGAGTTCAGTTCGGTCACACATTAGGAATGTGTCTCAAGTAGTATTATATGACGAAATCGTGTTGTTTACTTGTGTTCTAGCAGAAACACTCCATTGATATAATCAATCCCATCCTTACATTGCATCAATAGTTTACCAGTGCTGACTTGGGAGTAAATCTCAATTTGTAAGAGTTTAAATTTTTTATTTGTTTGTTACAGAGATAACAACCTCTGTAATCTGAATTCTGGTAAAAACTATATACATACGCAGCTTCAATTTAAGTCACTTTGTGTATACATCTGTTTACATGTCTCTATAAAGATCATTTGTTCCGTCTCTTATGCATCATGAGACCAGGCGTCCATTAAGTAAGTAAATTTGGATGTATGTGTAGAACACGTATCTGAGATACAGAAGCATGTACTTGATGTCATACATGAAGGTATAGTGATATTATAAAAGATCATTTGTTCAGTACTGCTAAAGCATCAAGCTGTATAGGGAACTTGTCTTGAGTAGTTAGTATAGGTTTCACTGAACTGAGTACATAAATAGAATTGCATGGAGATTGATACATGGAGCCTGGATCTTGTTCATCAGGAGTGTGACATTTTAGATGATATATTGATATGATACTCAACAATGGTAAGCAGTTGCATTCTCCTCTTATTGTAGTCCACATTTGTCTTTCACGCATTCTCTTCTTTCAATCCAAGACTTATAAACAAACTTATGTTTTGTTATTTTTATTATTATATCATGCCATGGTATGCATCAGAGAAATTCCTTTCCTTTTACCTCTGGGATTCAGCTCAAGCATGCATTAGGTACTTGCCTCGAGCATTAGGAAGCATAAATTTTAAGTTTTACAGTTCATGTCGCATAAATGGAATCACATCTTGTACACATGTTGAAGCTGAAACACTCTTTTACTTTAAAAAAAATTTATGCCTATATTGCATCAATAGCATACAAGGTGTTGACTAGAAGTTCTTCAATTTTATTTCTTTGGTACAAGGATAATGGTCTGAGTAATTTGAATTGTAGTAATAATCGTATGCGTGAGGCAACTATAATTAAGTCAATATACATATCCATTCGTTTATGTGTTTCCCAGAAGTTCATTTGTTGCATCTCTAAATGTGGTCTTATAGGTCATGGGAGGAGGGGTTGATAAGTAAGAAAAGTTTTGATGGTATGGGTAAAATCTGTGTCTGAAATGCATAAACTTGTTTTTTTTAAGTTGCAGTTAATTATTCTTCACACTGTTGGATTTATCTGGAAATAACTTGAAATCTCAACATTCTTTTTTGTTTACTTTCAGAACTTTTTCTTGCCTTGTATCATTTTAATTTGTCAATATGTTTCTTCAAAATAATTTCTTCTAATGAATGTGAATGCCATGTGTTTATGGAGAATGTAACAAGTTGAAGTTTGTGTTCTCATAAAAAGTGAAACTCATGTTGAAGAGATATATTTAAAAAGGGCTCAATCATCATTGTGTCATTTGTAAGCTTTCTCCAATGCTCAATGTAATTGTTATTGCATGTCTAATGTGCTGCCTCAGATAATGTTTGATTCTAAGAATGGTAACTCAGTTACTGGAGAGGAACAATCTACTGGGAAACTATATGACATTTCACATTTCACAAAGTCACTCCTTAAAAAACCGAGATCAGTGATAATTCACCAGGCTTCATTCACTCGAGGCCTCAATTTTCCACATGCGTTCAATGTTTTTGGAATGTGTCAAGTTTAAAATGAAATGGAGTTGTAATATTTATTTCACTCTCTTCATGGTCCGCAACAAAGATTTGTGCTTTCATGGTCTCATTTTAATTGTCAGTATTTCTCATGACTGTTATTGCAATGAATGATCTCATATTCAATTATTTATGTGGGTAGATTATGGATGCCAAAGCTGGAAGGGCAGTATGGACTCCCGAAATGAAAAAAAAGTTCATTGATTTATGTCTAGAACAAATCAAATTAGGTGGTCGGCCTGCCGCCAACCTGAAAACATCAGCATGGGCTAAAGTGAGAGTGGAATTTAACAAGCATTTTGGGGTTTCATATGATCAAAGAAAGTGCAAGAATTTTTGGGACATGCTGAAGAAACAATGGAATGCCTGGCATAAGTTGATTTCCCTTACTGGCATAGGAGAGGTTGCCCCAGGACAAACAGTCCAGATGGATCCAGAAAGATGGGATGAGCATATTAAGGTAATTTACTTAATTTTCTATTCGTGCTAATGCCCTTGGTCATACCTAACCGGTTAACATTAATTTGAAATACAGGCAAACCCCGATGCCAAACAGTTTAGGTACAAACCCCTTTCTCATGCTGAAGAGATGGAACAACTGTTTGGGGGGGTAACGGCCACGGGAAAGCACGCTTTCACTCCAATGGTTGAGGATTCTTTTCTTGATGATTTGGATAACTATGGCAACTCATCACACTCGTCCATTCCCACTTCCGCCGAATTCTCTACCCAAAGGGGTCCTCCAGATGCCATAGAGCCTGACCCAGTAAACGTTGATATAGAGGACAATGTCGATGATAGTCCATTGTCTAATGTTAGCCGAAAACGCCGATGCCATCCCAAACCGCAGAGGAAAAATTCTGTTGATGACTTTATAGAGAAGATTGATGGAGTGCTGGATAAGATTGCCAATTCCGCTACCAGTGAGGCAAGCGCTCCCATGATGCCACCACCCATGAGGCCATCTCCCACAATTGCTGAGTGTTTTGAGTCTCTCCAACAAACCCCGGAGATCGACCCTGATAGTGAGCTATTTTCGCAGGCTATGCTATTCTTCCTAGAGCCCGACCAGCGCGAGTTGTGGATGCTTAGCAAGAGGGCAACAGCAAGAATTCAGCTCTTGCATACTCATGCCAAACGTTTCAAGTAGATGATTAGAGATGTTTTCTAGTAGACCATTGATGATGGAACTATGCAGGATTTGTTAATGTTTGTTTTTATGTATGGACATCAAGGTGTTGTCTTTATTAATTTGTATGGATTCTTATGTTTATTTTTATGAATGTATGGATGCTTACTATTGTGTTTATGTACCTGTATGGATCATTATGTTTATGAAACTCTTTATTTACATGTATGGATGGGTTTGTTTGTGTCTATGCTCAACTTCTAATAGATGTGTATATCTGAATTTGTTTAGGTTTAAATGGAGCCACAATATAAGCTCTTTGTCCTTTGGTTTGTATTGTATTACATACGCAACCTCCTAACTGAACGTCAAGGCCCAAGAATAGTTCATAATTCTGAATTGAGTGGGCACCAATATGTGTTTGGTATACTCAATGGACATGAACGCCTATGCAATGAATTATTTCGCATGGATGGGCGGGTGTTTGTGGGGTTGGTCTCCTTATTCCGAGTTGAAGGATGGTTGAAGGACACACGAAACATGTCGGTTGAAGAACAACTTGCCATATTCCTCAGCGTTGTTGGACATAATGTGAGGAACATATATTGCCAGGACCGATTCCAACACTCTGGAGAGACCATATCCCGTCACTTCAGAAAGGTCTTAAAGGCTTGCTTGAAACTGAGTCAGAGAATTATCCAACCAACCGATCTCTCCCAAACCCCGAATCAGATTTTATCAAATTCTCGCTATTATCCGGCATTCAAGGTAATCAAAATTACTCAGACTGTCTAATAGAAACATTAGACCTTCTCTTCATCAATGAAAACATACTTGCCATATTTATTAACAAAACTTTTGGTTCCTAGGATTGCATCGGGGCATTAGATGGTGTTATATATGTGTCACTTTTTGGCCTATTGGCAATCTTTGGAGCATTTTTAGCAGTTTTAAAATTTTTAGGGTTTTTCAATCGGAACCGCATAATTTCAGACTGTTAGCTATCGTCTGAGCTAGAGGACTCCGATTGAAAATCTAACTGCATATTATGTGTCCTGGTGCCATTTTAAGCCACTCATGAAAATTTCATCGAATTCTGGCATCGTTTGCAAAAATTTCGCAGTTCCAGGGCGTATCCGGGTTTTTAAGTCGCGCTCTACTTAAAAGAAATCGAAAATATCTCAACACTATTCATCATCTTCCCGACCTGCTCTCTCTCTCTCCTCTCCTCCGATTTTCTTCCGTTCGAGCCCCTTACACCCCTCAAAACCAAAAACCTAAAGCACGGGAAGTGTAGATCGGGTCCCGATCTACGCTCCGGTGTCTTCAAATTCGAATTCCGACGATCCTAGCCTCCCCGACCTCCCCTCTCTCTCCTCTGTTTCGAGCCAAATCAAGGGCCGTGATAGATCGGGGCGTGAGAAGGCTTGTGGGAAGGGTTTCGGCGCGTGGAGATCCACCGGACGCCTCCTCCTCCCCTCGGTAAGCCTCCTTTCCCTCTTATTTCTCGTCTAGATGATTGCTAGGGGAGGGTTTTGTGTTTGGGAGGTGGTTGGTGGCGGTGGGGGTCGTCGGAGGGTGGTCGGAGGTGGTTGGAGGTGGTCGGGGCAGTGGGAGGGGTGGTTGGAGGCGCTCGACAGGCTGGGGGACTGTCCCGGGCAGCAGGGAGCAGCGGCAGCGGCCAGGCAGCGCGCAGGCCGGGCGCGCGCGGGCATGTGCTCGTGCGTGCGCGGGTGTGCTTGCGCGCGGCGTGTGCGTGGGTGTGCGCGGGTCTGGTGCGTGGGGCTGGTCGTGCTGGGCGCGCTGGATGGGCTGGGGGCCTCAGGCAGCACAGGCAACGAGCACAGGAGCCGGCTGGGCGTGCGCGCGTGCGTACGCGCGAGCGTGCGCGCGGGCGTGCGCTCGGGGGAGCTGGTCGCGGCGGTGCGAGGCGTGCGAGCTGCTCGGGTGGTGCTGTGCGCGAGGGGCTGATGGCGAGCTGGTCTGGGCGCTGGTCTGGCGCGCGCGAGGTGCTGGCCGAGGTGCTGGCGGAGGTGCTGGACGCGCGAGGTGCTGGCGGAGGTGCTGGACGCGCGAGGGGCTGGCCGAGGTGCTGGCCGAGGGCTGGGCGGAGCGCACGGGTGCTGGGGCGCGCGCGGAGGAGGCGCGGGGCGAGGAGCTGAGCGCGAGGTGGTGTGCGCGGGCGCGAGGTGGTGTGCGCGGGGGCGAGGCGCCGCGCGGGGGGCGCGCGGGGTACTCGCGGGCCAGCGCACGGCGTGCGGAGCGCGTGCGGGCTGCCGCGGCTGGGCGCGGTGGACGCGCGGTGCCCCGGGCGGTGCGCGGGCGATGGCGCGGCGGCGCGTCCGGGCGGTCGGGTGGCCGTGCGGGTGGTGGCCGGCCGTGCGGGTGGTTGCCGGGGGGTGTTGGGTGTTTGTTTGTGTGTGTTATGTATTTTTGGGATAATTGTGGATTTATTCTAACCAGTTAATACCTTGTCTTGCAGATCTCGACGGACGGTCGCGTGTCGACCCGATTCCCGGTGAGTGGGACAACCCAACCCAGTGTGGGAGGCGCTACATGCTTTGGGCGTGTACCGTCCTCCCCTGGGGCTTATAGTTAGTGTTAACTGCTTTGATGTAATCCATGTATGCATGATGTGTGTGTAGAATTGCATGCCACCCTAGATTGTGTGATAGGGACTTGCACCCTTAGGATTGTGCATGAGCCATGCATCCTGCCACCTCGCTATCGTGCTAGGAAAGCCCGACCTGTGCATGCGTCCTATTAGTTTGGTTTATTTAATTAAATGCGAACTGTAATAATAGATAGCATGCTTAGGGAATATAAGGGGGGCCTTGCGAGGTTAACATTGAGACCCGGGTTAGGGTACTCCGTGTTCCTCGTTTGGTTGTCGGATGTCCTACATCGGGACCTCAGGTTACCCTCCCAAGGTCTCTATTTTCCCTTGTATTATGATTAATAAATGCATGATCCCCGCATCCTGGTTATGCGCGCTGGTGGAATTCTGAGGAATTCGAGACATTAGAGTCTTAGAGATGTGCTGTCAGCGGATCCGATTGGATCATATGCGATGGATAGGCTGTTCTGTTCCCCTCGTCGGATCCGTGTAGAGACTACCTCGGCGTTAGACAGGTTGTCCCGTGCAGGGGCTCCCACTAGTAGGCGCCTCCTGACTTGGAAGGACTGCGCTGAACATGGGAGTGGCCAAACAACCGCGGAGTGAGGAGAGACTATCGGTGGACCAAGGGTAACCAACAGCCTAGTCAGTCCGAAGAGCCTAGGTCACCTGTTGAGAGGTGAGGGTGAGGGTATGGTGGGCCGGCGATGTGATGACCCACAGGATTATGAATGGATGTTTATCAACCCGCTAAGTCCCAACATCCTAGGTCACCTGTTGAGGGTGAGGGTGAGGGTGAGGGTATGGGGTTCGGCGATGAACGAACCCCCGGATGGTGATATTATGCCACTTGTGGCTTATGAATTGATTAAATGTGGTTAATATGACTGTATGCATGGGTTGTGCTATTCACTGAGCGTGTGGCTCACCCCTCGCATATTGCCTTTTCAGTGATCTCTGAGGGAGGAGCTTCCCGAGCGACTACACCGGCAGAGGGCAGCGCCGCGTCCCACGAGTTTTGAGGCCATCAGCACCCTTCTTTCTGTTGTATGTATATGTTCTGTGCTTGGGCACTTAGTTGGATTATATTTGGATTTTGTTGTGTATATTTATGACATGTTGGCTCTCACGGGACTTTTGATTATGTATCGAGTCTGTAGTGTGTTTTGACTACAGACTCAGTCTTTTAGCTTCCGCACTCGGTGTATATATTATGTCAGCCCTGTTTTTATCTGTGTGTCATTTTAGTGATTGTTTGTGGTTTATTATTGATTCCTGTCACTGATATCATATATACACTTGCCGCGTCCCGGGGACGGCCGCCCTGGGGCGTGACATGGTGCACGCAATCATCGAAACTGACAATCAAGTTCCATATCGGGGTCGGAAGGGGGATTGCATGCAGAATGTACTTGCGGTATGCAATTTCGACATGTTATTTACTTACGTAATGGCCGGATGGGAAGGAACTGCTCATGACTCGCGCATCCTTTCGGATACAATCCGCGACCCTTCCAATAGGTTTCCAATGCCCCCCTAATGGGAAATATTATCTTGTAGATGCTGGATATACGAATAGAAGGGGATTTCTAGCACCTTACCGTAATGTAAGGTATTGGTTGGGTGACTACCGGAGGGGTTTAGGACCCCAAAGCAAGGAGGAGCTGTTTAATTATTTCCACTCATCTTTGCGGAACGTGATTGAGAGAACATTTGGTGTGTGGAAGGCGCGCTTCCCAATCCTTAAGAAGATGGCCCCTTATCCATTCGGTATTCAGGTCCGAATCGTGGCGGCAACAATGGCGATCCATAATTATATTAGAATGTCTAATCTAACAGATGCCTTGTTCGAGAGATACCAAAACACGGCTGTTGAAGATGAAAATGCCACTGAGCAGCAATACCCCATAGTCCAACCCGACAACGAACAGGCTGAGATGAATGCAACACGAGAGGAGATTGCTAATCTCCTTTACAGTAGACGATGATTATTTGGGTTCCAATGATGGTTTTTCAGGTGCCTTGCCAGACAAATATGGTTAAAAGTATTATTTAAAATGATTTGCTATACTTTGATTATTTAAGCTCTTTTGTCGATCTATGCCCTTTATCTAATGTAAACGTTATTGAAGTTTCTCTTTGTTTACTGGTATTGATCTGTTTGAACCAATGTAATAAAACCAATGGTTTTCTGTTCTGAAACTATCATTTCTTATTGATGGTGTTTCCATTTTTAACACCATATGAAATAATGTGATTCTGATAACATTGATTTTTCTGTTGTGTTTACTCAGGTACTAGCTTTTTAGAGAAGATGATATTCAGGGAACACGGCATGATTGATGGATTGCTGCTTAAACAATGATTTCTGGCATTACAATGGAAAAGATGATGCCCGTGAGATTAATAAATTTTGCTGTAGCTTTTTGAAATCTTTAGTTCTCTTCTGTTAATGCAACTCTTGAACATCAGAAATGATGATAACATGCTACTGTTATTGGAGACACTATTGTTTTGTGATAATTGGGAGACTTTCCAAGTGATTCAATTATGGTGATTTATGATTTAGGATATCAAATTCATTGATAGATTTGTAAATTTCATGTTTTCATTATATGGCTTGAATTTTTATTAATGTTTGGATATAATATGGTGAAGTGTATTTCCATGTTTATCGATAGGAAAAAAAATAAAATGATCAGTGCTTGAATTGTAGAATGAAATGATTTGCAGCCATATGATTACTATTGGGTTTAAGTTTGTGTAATATTCACTCTTTAAAGTGGGACATATATTTCGGGGAACAAATCAATATTGTTGAAATAGTTAAAAAATAAGCATGTTTTTTAAATTTTCACGTTTGTGAAATATTCACTCTCTAAAGTAGGACATATATTTCGAGGAACAAATATATTTTTCAAATAGTTAAAAAATAAGCACGTTTTTTAAATATTCAAGTTTATGAAATATTCACTCTCTAAAGTGGGACATATATTTCGAGGAACAAATTCATATTTTTGAAATAGTTCAAAAATAAGCATGTTTTTTAATTATTCAATCAAACATCAAAATAACATTCAGTACTTAATAAATAGACCAAAATACCCTTCTAATAAGCACTACTATTAAGTGGTGAACCAAACACACTTATCTGAATAAGTACTTATATTTTCCGCTAAACCAAACAGTATTCTGCATAAAACATTCAGCACTTATACAATCAGCACTGAATAATTCAACACTTAAAATTCAACATTCAGCAGAACCAAACGCAGCCTAAATCTCTCAAATCACCTAATCTTAACTGAATCCTAAATAAAAAATATAAAACATATTTAAATATAAATTTTTTTATCTAATCCTAATTATCCATAAAAGATATAATAAACCTAACAAATAATATTAAAATTGTAAATCATCAACAATCGTCTATTTGGTAGTCCTAGATCGATTGGTCCATGATCGTTCTGCATGATTCTCTCCCTCTTTAGAAAAACTCGTTCTCGAGTTTAGTTGAACGATTTGGTGAGGAAGCCCGAGCAATTGTTGACATGATCCAATGAATTTTAATGGTGTAACTTCAAGGACACTCAACCGATCGAAGCTGACGAAGTTTGTGTTCTTTCGATCTCCGATAGCCATTGATATTATTTTGTTTAATATATGATGGACTGAAATGAAATGAGCAATATGTGAGATTGAGTGTTCTGGAAGGAAAACTTCGATGTGAGGGGTTGAATGATTTTTTTTTTTTTTTTTATGTGTGAAGGAAGCACGGATAGGTGAGATGGGTTGGTTGATACGGAGAAATACACGTGGATGGCTGTGGGAAGGTTGGATGAATGAAATAAATAGAGGTTGACAGTGGCAACTTCTCAACGAATACAACGACAGCAACGGCGGCGGCGGCGACTCTCCACAGCAGCAATGGCAACTCGGCACAGCAGCGGTGTGCTCGGAAGCAGTTGCTTTCGATGGCAGTGGCGGCTTGTGGCGGTGGTCGTAACCTTGGCTCTGATACCAACTAATGCATCGTGATGATCATGCTCTTCTGCAGATCCGATCAAAGATGCAAGATCTGCAAGCTCCAACAATGCTGTTGATTCTTAACGAAAAATGCTAGGACGATGAGCTTAAACGTATCTGTTGATTCCTAAGAATACCAAAACGATGGAATGAATCTGCTATTCTATCAAGAACAACAAAGACAATAGAAGAATTTTAATAAAGAGAATAATCTCAAATTTTCAAAAATATAATCTCCCTTTAATTTTGTGTTTACAGAGTTTATTTATAGAGTAGAGAATCCCAACAAACTAGGATCTCGACAATAAATATCTCAAATCACCTAATCTTAACTGAATCTTAAATAAAAAATACAAAACATATCTGAATATATATAAATATAAAAATATTAACTAATCCTAATTATCCATAAAAGATATGATAAACCTAACAAATAATATTAAAATTGCAAATCATCAACAATCGTCCATTTGGTGGTCCTAGATCGAATGGTCCATGATCGTCTTGCATCATGTATTATTTTCTCTATTATTTGGTGGTCTAAGAAATTGATTATTAGAATTTGTTTATTTTCTTAATTGTATTTTGTTATCCTAAGAGGATCAACAACTACATAAAATTTCATCGTTTCTGGTATTCTTAGGAATCAATAGACTCGTTGAAGCCCTTCGTCCTAGTATTCTTCGCGAATCAACAGCGTCGTAGGAGCCTGTAGATCTCGCACCCCTGAAGGTTGATCGGGTCAACAGATGAGCGTGGTCCTCACGCTGCATCACAACTTTAATTTTTCATGATTTTGAGATCGTTAAAAGACATTCACGAGAGTATTTTTAGAAAAAAAATTGAATATATATTTAGAGTCAGTTTGATAATTTTGATCTAGAAGGAGAATTCTTACCTCTCATGAATCCATTTTTGTAGATTCAGTGAAATGAGATATGTTACATAGAATATTTAAAAATGAATACAAGAATAGAAGATTCCAAACAAAATTTTCTCTGTGTTCAAGTAAAAGGCGAATGAAAATGAATGTCAAACTGGTCCTTAATTATGTTTGAGTGAAAAAACAAAGAAAATGTTAGGGACTTAATTTTTCACATAACTCATATTATCCAATAAATTTTTGAAAAATTTATATTTATCTAATAAAGTATATTTTTTTATAAAAAAATAAAATCTATATTTTAATAAATTAAATACGTATCTTTTGATTAAACTATATAGAAAAAGTGAACTCTGTAGTGCCAGAGAATGTAAGATTTGCAACTCCAGAACTCAATCATAATTTTGACAAATGACATGGTAGCTGAAGATGTTTGATTAGATATCGATTCCATAGAGTGGCCGCTATATATGGTGACACTTCCACCTCATAACCTTTGACCAAGGAAAATGTTATAGATAATTATTGCTACAATTTATTTACAGTCCTCGATTTATTGAATAAAAAACAATTTAAAAAATAAAATATATCCTATCTACCCCTAGACTCCGATTCTAATCGCTTTTATTGTTTTCTATCTATATTTGCTTTTTCTATCTCTAATCCTCTCATTCCTCATTCAGACTTTTACTAATTCTTTTGTCAATGAAAGTGATTGAATGTGTGAGTCTATCTTTTTTTTCAAAAAAATAAAATATATAATATAATTAATTTAATACACATCTTTTTTGTATTAATTGACAATGTTGCACAAAGGTGAGACTGGGACCTCCGGGATGTGAGGCACCTCGAACTTTGGCAATGGTGGAAGTTCAACCGTTGGTAAGGTTGGGATCTCTGGTAACTTTGGCTCAGACAATTTTGGGACCTCTGGGACCTCAAGCTTAGGCAACTCAGCGACCTCAAGCTTAGGCACCTTGGGGATCTCAGTCTTGGGTAATGTTGGGACCTCTGGCTTAGGCAATTCGGGGATCTCATGCTTGGGTAATGTTGTGATCTCCGGCTTAGGCAACTCGTGGATCTCTGGCTTAGGCACTTCGGGGATCTCAGGCTTAGGCAATGTTGGGTGCTCGGGCTTAGGCAACTCGTGGACCTCTAGCTTATGCAATTCGAGGACCTCAGACTTAGGCAATGTTGGTTGCTCAGGCTTAGGCAACTCATGGACCTCTGGCTTAGGCAACTCGTGGACCTCTGGCTTAGGCAATGTTGGGTTCTCCGGCTTAGGCAACTCGGAGACATCAGGCTTAGGCAACTCGTGGACACAGGTTTAGGCAATGTTGGGACCTCAGGCTTTGGCAATGTTGGGTGCTCTGGGTTAGGCAACTCGTGGACTTCTGGCACAGGCATACTCGGGGACCTCCGGTTTAAGATAGCGGTTGGGACCTCTATCTTAGGCAACTCGGGGACCCTTGGCTTGGGTAATGTTGGGACCTCTGGCTTAGGCAACTCCGGGACCTCTGGCTTAGGCAATGTTGGTATGTAGGGTGAGGATTCATGCTCAGGAACTTCAAAAAGATGCCGAGTTGGATGGATCATGAAGCCATTGTTCAAGAAGAGGAGAACCAAGAGGGCGTCGTTGCATGAGAGAAAGAAAGTTGAAAGTTTTTGAAGCCATTGCTGAGCTTGAATTGGATGGTTTCATGAGATGAATGCTAGGGTTGGGTTTTTATATGAAAAGTCCTGTGGGTGTGATTGTGGTTTGAGTCATTGAGATTTACATATTGTTGGTTTGTTAGCTCACCTTCTCAACGATCCACCTTGATTTTCTAAAGTGCCAAAAGGATAATTGTTAATTAATTTGGTTTGACTTTTTGGAACTCCCATAAAGGAGCCTGTTCATCTAATCAGCATTAGGTAATTTAATTTAAGGAACAAGACCATGCAAGAATACTTTAAATAAATGTTCAGCATGACAATGGGATTTCGATTACAACTTCTGAAATCATGTCAATTTGGTTTACCAATTTTATTTCCTGGCAATCTACATCTTGTAGTTATGGTCAGAAATCATTGATTTATAGGTCAGCTAAATAAAACTGAGCAATGATACTTTCTCTGTTAGATTTAACATATAAATAGATATAATAAAAGTAGGAGAAATTAAAATACATCAAGAAAGATTTATGTTTATAGTCAAGACAATATTTAAATCATGTGTCACTCTTAAACGATGGTGCTTTCACTCCCTACCCATCATTTTCCATAACTCAAGTAAACCACAATTTGACAACAGTGAAAGTAATATTTTAAGAAAAATATTGAATAAAGTTGGGAGTTGTCCAATTTTATTAAATATCGATCACTCAATGATTCACCAAAAAAACAAATGTTGATCACTCAATGAAAGTAGATAAGAAAGCTACCAATCATAACAAGATCAAGAAAAATATTTAAAAAATAGGAATTTAAGAACAAGAGGTCATGGCCCAAGACAAAGACAAGCATACCATGTGACAGTTCTAATCCAATTCGAGTCCAAATCATAGATACATTATATTTATAATAGTAAACGTTGTGCATCATACCATGGCAATCATGAACCCCCAAAATAATTATACCAAAATAACAATTCGCGTGGAATAATTTTTTTTTTGTTTTATTATCTTTTTTATTATTCTTATTTACAAATGTAAAAGTGATGTTTTGTTGTTTGGTTTACTTTGGATAAATTGATAATAAACAGTAGATAAGATATGAATAAGAATTTATGATTTTTTAAATGACAGTCATCCTCTTGCTCAAATTGTTTGTTTTTTAAAATAAATGTGAGACATATGTATATGGTTTGATAGATATGACACATTTTGAGATATATGTGATATAATTTTTTAAAGGGATTTTTAGTTTTAAGTCTCCACAAATCATCATATTTAGTAATCGATCACTCCCTTCTTCGTATTTAGGTTTTAGTCCCCCGATTTAAAGGATAATTCATGGATAGGTCCCTCACAGGGACTAAACAATAAATTAAATAATTTATGGATAGGTCCCTCTCAGGGACTAAAAAGGAACTATCATTTAAATCTGGGGACTAAAACCTAAATACGAAGAAGGGAGGGATCGATCACTAAATATGATAGTTTGTGGGGACTTAAAACTAAAAATCATTTTTTTAAAATGACACACAATGATATTTTTATCTATTGTCATAAATATCATCTGATAAAAATAGTTATCGAGCCTATACCTAACTTATCGTTATAGAGGTGTATTATCCCAAAACAAACAACTTATTTTATTCGCTTCTATTCCCCTTTGTTACCCCCGCTTATACTTCTCCCCAAATGGGGGAATAGATGAGGTCATATGTTTGCCATGGAGATATCATTTATCCATCTATCCAGCCAAAAGAGAATAGCCCACCTAATACCAATTTGACAATGGGTCTTGTTCGAGAAGGTCATCTGCAAGGACATCATCCCATTTAAAATCCCCACCATGATAAAGTTCATGTTGTGGGTGCTCCTCGCTTGGGCTGAATTTATATTCTCCTCTTGAAGTATCTTTGACAAAATAAAATCCAGTGTCACTGTAATTGGTGCATCAGTCATGTTATCACTACAACAAATTTAATTATTAGCTAGGAGCTTTTAATTGCGAAATCAATTTTTGTAGTGAAATAGGACTTTTACCTGCAAAAAAAGAATTCATAGCAAATAATTTTACCTTTCTCTATGAAATTCAATTTCGTTGCAAAAGGTAAAAAAAAAGATAACTTTTAGCAGCGAATTTGCATTTCGTAGCAAATCGTCTTACATTTTAGCACTACAAAATTGTATTTCGTAGTAATAGATATATCTTTTAGGTGCGAAATTATATTTCGTAACAATTAGGGCTGCAACTTGGGTTGGGTTGAACCCGAATCCGACGGGTTGAACCCAATTTTATATGGGTTGGGTTGGCCAAATTGGGCTCGGGCTCAGATTCGGGTTGGCTAATTCGGGTTGACTCACAAATTGGGTTGGGTTCGGGTTGGCCTCATTCACAACCCAACCCAACCCGAACCCGTAAACTAATAGTTAAAAAAAAAATCACGGTCGTTCATTCTATAGCTCCTAATATGGGCCGTTCAAATTTTAGGTAAATCTAACTAATCTTATTGGTTGGGTCAAGTTGATTTATTTAATTTATACATCATGTTTAAAAATCGGGTTGGGTCGAGTTGGGTCGGGTTGATCCATTAATTGCGGGTTGGGTTCGACTTAGTCTAATTCGGGTTGAAAATTGAGTTGGGGTCAACTCAAACCAAACCCGTCCGAGTTGCAGCCCTAGTAGTAATAGATGTGTCTTTTAGCTACGACATAGACATTCGTAGTGAAAGAAATGACTTTTGGCCGCAAAGTTCATTTTCGGAGCAAAAACATTGACATTTAGCTGCAAAAGACTTGACTTTTAGCTGCTAAATAAAATTTCGTAACAAAATTTTTAGGGATTTTCATAAGATTTTATTTGTTACAAAATCAAATTATGATTTACACTGCATCACTATCAGACTGAGATCCTTTTGATTATAAATTCTTTCTATAATTTGATTCCAAACATGAATAATAAAATTTAAACATTATTTATTATACTGGACAACGAGCGATAGAAGTCCTTTTTTCATATATACTTTTCGTTATTCAAATATGTATAAATAGAAAAAATGGACAAAGATAGAAATTAGTATATTTGATCTAGATATATACTTTATTTTCCACACTAGTCCATCATCGAATTAGATGATTTGTTATATTAATTATGTTTGTAATTAAATATTCAGAAGGACATTTTAATTTGGGTCATGCATGTGCTTGTAATTAACTCTTTTTCAGAGAACATTATGTAATTGATTGAGGTTTGTTGATATCAAAGTTGAGTATATTTATTTTGACATTACATACAATTCGTTTGTTCTTGTCTTTAATGAGCTCAATGTCAAAGTAGATTTTTAGTTATCGCTTATATATATAATGTGTATTTATTAAGAGCAAGTACAAATAATACATTGCAAAAGTTTATAAAAAGCCAAACTTAAACCCCAAACCAATTTTTTTTTTTTATTGTTAATTGTGATTTGTATTTTTTTTAATTGAGAAAATGTACAAAGAATCAAAACAAGTATACTTTATTTAGGAGATTGTACCAGAACAGTAGAGAATCAAACCAAACCCATGTTTGTTTCATGAATAAAAAAGTGAATAAAGGAAAAATAAGCATCTTATATTAAATTGCTTTTCAGCGATCAGGGTCTATTCCAAACCAAATAAACACCGATCACTGAACCGATTAGTGTTTTGTTAGGAATCTTATATTAAATTCCCTTTTAGAGGATGAGATGTTCTCCGAGGAACTAGGATTTCATAATAATTCATATAATTTTATTTCTATAAAATGTACTCTTTTGATTTGCACATGAAAGTTATGATCTAGGCTTTTCATTAAAATCTTAATTGCAGTATTATCACAACAATATCATCAACAATATATCTGTGAAGAAAAAATATGTGCAACTAGTAGTTGACAAACAAACATCATTAACTTATTAAAAAAAATTATAGAAAGCCATACAACTTTAATAATACAAGAAAGTCATGTTTCAATAATTTCAATATCGATTATGTGGGGGTCCATTGATCGTAGGGCGACAGAGATGTCGTATTATATCATATCCTCATGTTAATAAGATATAAGTTGTGATATAATATTTTTATATTTTTTATAAATGCATCCGTAAAAAAATTATGTAACCAAATTTTCAATCAGAGTGCTCCAAATGACACAGGCACAACATGGGGAGCTGATTTCATTGCATCTGGAAGGAGCTTTCTATTGTTCTTCTTGGGATGCTTGTGAACTTCCTGCCATTCATGGACAATCTTTTCGTTGCCTTTCCCATTTGCTACGGCATGGACTACCTTGTCACCCTGTCTACCAGATGTAGTAGTCACTTGGGGTTTCATGATACAACAGGCTTCATCATGCCAAAAAGTATGACAATACTTGAAAGCACTTGGTTCCCAATCATAATCAACCTGAAAGGTTTCTCGGATGCCCGGAGAGATGTCTACTAGTTTGGAATCTGGAAGAACCTGAGATACCTGAACCTCCACGCAAAAGTGGGCATACGAGGCTCGACTACATTTCATTGTAGACGAATCAGCATAGAGGGGGACTCCAATGATGCTGCCTACGCAACTGAGACTATCTTCCTCCAATAAGGGAGGGGAAGGTTTGGAAACCTAACTCATATGGGAATGCTACTTAACCTGTCTTGTTCCATGCGCACAAATGGACTCCATTTACGAAGAATAAATGGACAATGATCCATGGTCCATGGCCCACCTTCAAGAACACCATTAACATCCTCAACAAGATCAAATTTGACAGTAAAGAAGCCATTGCCATGAAGATGGATCTTCATTTCACCTTTTGGATTCCACAATTTCCTCCAAAATTGCACAAATGGAGTGTAGACAGGAACCTTACCAATGATATATCCCACTACAGTCTGGTTCTATTTCGGGATGTTTTTGGCATAGGCCTTTGGAATTAGGGATGCTACCATGCACGAGCCATCAATGGTGGGTTCTATGAACTTCAAAGAGCCACTCGACGAAGGGGTAGTTGCAGGAGGCAAGGTTTGAAACAAAGATCCCCAACTCTTGATCTACCGGGAAGAGGACGGAGGAGGGATGAAAGCAGCCTTCCTTCTCGGATTTGGGGTGGCGAGGCCACGAGCAAAGGAACCTTTTGGGGGAAGAGCAAGAAAAGCATCCAGGGCAGCAAGAGGGGGTGATTTGGGTTTTTCTACAATCGTAAAAACTGCATAATCACGCAACCAAACGCTGTCTCTTGTAGGAGTTAAGATATAGGTATACATATTGAAGGACTAAAAGTACACAAAATGATTTGGTTAATGTCAAGCAATGTTTATTCAACGGATAAACATTGAAAAGTACACCTGTTATTAGCCTTAAGGTGGTTTTTTTTATTGTATGCCCCCCCCCCCCCCCCCCTCTCTCTCCAATTCGGACCTCTTGTAACTATGCTTATCAGGTATAAAAGGTCTAAGTTTTTGGAAAAAAAAATAAAATAAAAGTATTCAACGCAGCATGAAACGATAGAAAAAATCCGACAAACGTTGAGATCTCATAAACTTCTTGAATCCACAAGAAATTTTTGAATCCATAAGGAAGAAACCCCAAATTAGAGGAAACTCAAAATATTATTGATAAAAAAATTGAAAATCCTATATTATAAGTCTCATATTTGTATTAATAACAGAAAATTAAAAAAAATGCTAAAATAGTAAAATTTAAAAACTAACTTTTATGATTATATAAAATCCTAAATGATTATAGGAATTGATAAAGATCAATTCCGATCTGTTATAATAGAGATATTTCGCTAATTTGATGGCCTATATCAAGAAATTTTTGAAAACTATGCGTTGTTAGTTGTATCACAACTAATCCAGCAGATCTCTACGATATGTATCATCATGTAAAATTTCATGCTATTATGAGATCCTGATCTACATCAAAATCTATCTTACATCACCTCTTATACCTCGTAGTGTTTTTTAAAACATCATACCACTCTCACCACAAGACCCAAAGAAAAAAACACACACAAACTTTTATAGGACTTCTTCTTTTATTAGTTTTCATTGATTAAGAATTACACAACCACTTTACATCCTTTTATAGGGAGTTGGGACTTGAAGATTAAGAAAAACAATAAATCTAGAAAATACATAAAAATTTAAATCTCCTAATGAGGGCAAATAACATATTATTAAAATCAATGGTCATGATCTCAGAATCAGACGAAATTTTACATGATGAAATATATCGAAGAAATCTTCTGCATTAATTATTATACAACTAAAAATTCTTATATTTTGAAAAATTAAATTTGTGATATCTCAATCATATCCTACGAGCATATAGGATTTCATAGAATCAGAAAAATTAGTTTTTGGATTTTACTATTTTTAGTAATTTTTTTAATTTTTTAATATAGACGTTGTTCCTCGAACGCTTTCCGCAGATCCTCCAACCCACGACCACTGTCAATAGGTTGGTTGTCTCTCACTTTGTTATCTGCCATCGAAACCAGGTAAATCCTCGCTCTGATACCACTTAACGCAGCGTAAAACTGATAAGAAGATCCAACAAGCATTGAGATCTCATAAACTCCTTGAATCGTCAAGGAATCCTTAAATCCACAAGAAAGAATGTCCCAAAAGAGAGGAAATTCGAAATATTATTGATAATAACTGAAAACCCTATATTACAAGTCTGATATTTATACTAATAACATAAAATTAAAAAAAATTAATAAAAATAGAAAAATTTAAAAACTAATTTTTCTGATTCTATGAGATCATAAATGATCATAGAAATTAATTCCGATATGTTATGATTGAGATATCACAAATCTAAACTTATTAAAAATAGTAAAATCGCTAATTTAAAGGCCTAAATGAATGAATTTTTAAAAAATAAGAATTGTTAGTTATATAACAACTAGTCCAGAAGATCTCCTCGATATATTTCACCATGTTAATTTTCGTCCAATTCCGAGATCGTGACTATTGATTTGTAATTTATTTGGTGAACCTCTTTTGGTGGTCCCATCTGTATAATTTGTTATACATCACATACTTTTGTATTGGTTCTTCTTTTAAAACTTTATATATTTAGATATATTTGACAAGTAATTTTAGGTTGTTTTTATATTATATTTAAATTAACTATCAAAATATATGTTTTTTGTCATTCTATATCACTATCTTGAAAACACATCACAATGCATAAATGTTATGTCATTTTTCATCACAGACACAAACAACAGTTTTATTTTCTGTCATTTTCTGTTACAGACACAAACACAGTTTTTATTTTCCATCACTTTCCGTTACAGGCACAAATAACATATAAACTGGTTAAAGGAAAAATGAGTAATTTTCCATCACTTTCTCTCTTACCAATATTCTTTCACTTTTTCTCATTTTCCCTTTAAGATTGTGCACAAATACACTCTTAACAAGGGTTCACGGTCTGAATTCTTGTATAAACTCCTAAATGATTGGAATCATTTATGTAGAGGTCTGCAAAACCACTATAATTTTTGTGAATTTATTTCTCTTAGAACAAGTGTGCATTAGGGAGTGCATCGTCGCAGCATTTACATCTGCGGACACAGTGGAACGCCAACTCTAAGGCTCCATTTGGGAGAGCGTCAAGCTAGTGGTGGCATCGGAGAATGCCGGCAAATGCGAACGCACAGATAAACTCTTTTTTTACATTTGCGTTGAACACACTGAAACTTTGAAAGAGCTTGTCGTATTCGCATTTTCACCTTTTTCCACATTCCAGAGTCTGTGAAACACTGCATCGCCCTACTGTGGGTCCCCCCTCCCCCCCTTTTCGCCCACCGCAGATGCCCTCACCTCATGCCCAAACAGGCCCTAAAAAAAAGAACAAAAAAAATGTGCGTTCGCATTTGAAGGCTCTAGATAGTGTTGAACGCTTATTTTTCCTATAGTCCAAAATGTTTTAAAACAGTGTTTCTCTGACTCACCCTTGCTTCTCCCAACGCAGTGCCCCCAAACACACCAAACTATTTTGGGCGTTTTAGATTTTCGTTCGACTGATCAAAATACACTCATTTACCAAAAAAAAAATACACATACAAAATTGCTACTTGGGTATAAATATCAATATATCATCTCCAATCAACACTGAAAAATATGGGTAACACAAATCATTCAATATATCTCAATGAAAGACAAGTACAAAACACTCAATGATGACAATAGAGAAGCAAATCACACAACGTATAACAAATATGAGCTCCCACAGACCTCACAATCTGGAGCATGGCATGAAATATTTATTCAAGACTAGATAAAATATAATATGGTTCTTCACTCCATAATCACTCATGGGCTGTGTGGGATGACTGGTTTCTCCGGAATGTGAGGTATCTCCACCTTCGGGATGGTTGGGATCTCCGGCAATTTTGGGACCTCTGGCAACTCCGGGATCTCAAGCTTAGGCAATGTTGGGAGCTCGGGCTTGGGCAATGTTGGGATCTCCAGCTTAGGCAACTTTGGGATCTCAGGCTTTGGCAACGTTGGGACCTCAGGCTTTGGGGCCTCCGGGACATCCAGCTCAGGCTTTGGGACCTCCGGCTTCGGGGCCTCTGGCTTTGGCAACTCGGGAACTTCTGGTTTTGGCAATGTTGGGACCTCCGGGACATCCAGCTTTGGCTTTGGGACCTCCGGCTTCGGGGCCTCTGGCTTTGGCAACTCGGGAACTTCTAGCTTTGGCAATGTTGGGACCTCCGGCTTAGGCAACGTTGGGACCTCAGGCTTTGGGACCTCTGGGACATCCAGCTTAGGCAATGTCGGGACCTCAGGCTTTGGGACCTCCGGCTTCGGGTCCTCTGGCTTTGGCAACTCGGGGACCTCCGGTTTGGGCAAAGTTGGGACTTCTGGCTTGGGCAATGATGGTACGGAAGGTGGGGATTCATGCTCGGGAGCTTCCGAAAGATGTCGAGCTGCATCGCTCATGAAACCATTGTTGATGGAGAGGAGAACGAAGAGGGCGTATGAGAGGAAGAAAGTTTTGGAAGCCATTGGTAAACTTTGGATGGTTTGATGAGGTGATGAAAGCTAGGGTTGGGTTTTTATAGGAAAGTGTTGTAGGTGATTGTGTATTGAGTGTATGAATGGACTTGTTTGTTGGTAGGGTTTTTCTTCGTGTTGGTGGGAAGAGGACTTGTGATTCGCATTGTTAGTTCACCTTCTTAACCATCCTCATTTTGAAGTGTCAAGTTAATATATATATACTTAATTTGGTTTACCAACTTTACGTAGGTAAGAAGAACAAGACTTGTAAACAAATAATGAAACCAAGACATAATATTTTCAAAATAAGAATAGGATTTTGATTAAAACCACTGAAGTCAAATCAAGTTGGTGTACCAACATTGATTTAATTTCCTTATAGCAATGCCACAGTATAGAGTTATGGCTTTCAATTATTGGCAAGCATTGACATATAACCCTCACTTTTCTTTAACCAATCAGTATATACATACTCGATTAAAAAAAATGAAAAAAAACAATTATTTCAATTTATTAGAGTACTTACCTATGTTTTATCACTTATATACTTCATTACACAAGTATACACATGTTGGAAGCTGTAGAAGAACCATCCGAATGATTTTAACATTTTTCTTGATTTATAGGTTAGCTAAATAAAATTGAACATTGATATTTACTAAGAGATCTCTATTTGATTAAGCTTCTTTAAATCACTATTAAATATTGCCCATAAATTGGCATGCATTGCATAAGCAGTGTCTGTTATAAGGATGGCAGTGCATGGGACGGGATAAACGGGAAACCCGCCCCGATCAGACCCTATTGGGAGAGGTTTGGTCCTTTAAATGTCAAACCCGAACCCGACCCGTCCCAACCCGATGAAGATATGGGACGGGTTTGGAATTTAAGTGCTAACCCCCGCCTGTTATACCCTGTTTAAATTATTCATATAATTCAAATGATATGATAAATAAATTAAACTAGCATATTATATATTATTATTATTTATAAAATATTTAAGAATGCATTAAGTAATATTATATAACATAACAAATAACAATAATTATTTAATTTTTAATATAAGAAAGAATAAAAAATTTAAAAAATATTTTAAAAATTGGAATTTTTAAATTCGTACCCTTCTAAATAAGATGGGATGAGACGGGTTTGAGTTCTTTAAAAACCCATTGGAACAGGTTTGGAATGACATAATAAAACTCGTCACAGGTTTGGGACAGAGTAATAAAACCTGTTACGGGTTTGGGACGAGTTTGAAACAAAATTTTATTAGTGAGTTTAAGATTGAAATTAATAAAACCCGTCCCAAACCATTCCGTTGCCATCCTAGTATGTTAAAATGATTAAAAACAAGTTGCTCTCACGCATGCATGATGTTAGTCAAAATCATATTATTTATTATTTTGGCTTTGCAAAATAATAAATCCCTAGTCAAAATCGCTAGTATTTATTATTTGTTATTATTTTGGCTTTGGCAAAATGTTTTCTTGAAATATATATAGGTGGAACTTTTTTTAAAAAAAATTTGAAAATGACAATATAGGTGAAACTTCAAAATCCATTTGAGTGTCGTGTGTGGATACTAACACGTGGGCTGGCTTCGCACACCTCAAGTTATAAAAATAGAGTATTGTTACACTCAGTTTTTTTTTTAATCTGAAATACAGTTCTATATATGACTTTAGAAATTCAGTAAAGCATATGTCTCATTAGATGTTGTATATACCATATTAAAAAAAAATTTACATTTATTAAAAATAGGTTAATTCAACTCGAAATGGAATGATATACACTTTTTATCAAAGCATATATCTCATTAAATGATTTTTGCTATTTTTTAAAAAATAAAAACATTTAAGATTTAAATTTTGATTAGTGAATATGTCTTAATTTAACATTTTTCATAAAAATACTGTTGAAAATCATTTGAAAGTTCAACTAACATGGAAAAGTCCCAATGGCTTCTATCTATAAACAATTAAAACGAGAGGGTGATTGTGACCAATCAACTAACATAAAAGTAAAAATATATATATGTTTTATTCAAATTAACAGTCTCACGTACGTGCACTCTCGTTATGCTTTATTCATTTTTAAAAAAAGTTATATTTCATATAACTATAAATATGTATATTTTTATAAAAATAAAATATACTCTAGCTAGTTATATAATGATTTGCAAATATATATTGTTTTATCGTATACTTCGCCTGAGGGGTGGCCATGGGCCGGGCTCGGGCCGGGCTTTTTTCGGGCGGGCCTTGACCGGGCTTGAGAGGCTTCGGGCCCGGGTCCGGGCCGGGCCTAAAGTTCAAAATCAAGTCTGGGCCCGCCCATAGGCCCGGCCACAAACGGCCCAAGTCCGGGCCTGGCCGAACTTAAGGTTCTGGCCGTGCTTTGTGCCCACACCTATTTTTTTCATTTTTTTTAGTTAAATTAAAACATACAATAAAGTAAATAAAAAAGTTGAATAACTTGAATTGAACTATGAACAATAAAACTATTTGAATTGAATATTGATATAACTTCACAATAATTGCACATTATAAGTTTACAACAAGAAATATTTGAACATTAATTGAATAGCTACTATAAATTCATAGAAAATATTTTAATTGAATATTACAATGATTAAATATTATCTTGTGGGTGATGACTGCATCACAATAAAATAAGTACATCCCAACTAGGTTGGCACCTACTCATTTTATCTATCATTTGCACAACTCTACCCAAAGCCATCCTTCAAGAAATGACAAGAAAACAAGTAAATTTAAACTAAATTTCAATTTAAATTTACAACATCATCAAATTGGTCTCCAAGAGCCTCCTCAACCAAGATAGTCTGAGTTCTTTGTTGTGCTTTGTACCAATCTCGTAGGCACACGCACTGCTCGACTACATCTGGATGTAAACGACTTCTATAATCATTCAATACTCGATTTCCAGTGCTAAATGCTGATTCTGAAGCAACTTGTGAAGCAGGAACAGTTAATAAGTCTCGAGCCATAGCAGAAAGAACAGGAAATCGATTTTCTTGCCCCTTCCACCATGCCAAAACATCAAAAGTCCCTTCGCCATCTTCTTCGACATTTGGCTCTTGAAGGTAGCATTGTAGTTCAGATGTACCACTGCCACCTAGTGACCGGTTCAGAGTGCTTAGTCGCACCTTGAATTGTTTCCACCCTGACACTGATTTTTCCCTCGGTTGTTGTGATGAGGATGTATCGGCTTCACCACTTTGTCTTTGAGTATTCTCCCTTTGAAACCTGTATTCTTCAAACATAGCTTGTAAAACAGAATTAATTTGAGCAATATTTTCATAATCCGTGCCACTATCAGGACCATTAAAACATTGATAAATATATTCAACTAAAATTTGCAGACCACTTATTTTAAAACGAGGGTCCATAATAGTGGCTAATCCAAAAATGATGGGAATTTTTTCCCAATATTTTCGAAATTTTGCCTCCATTGCTTCACAAATTGGTTCAAAAGCAACTTCATCTCTATGTTGGTTAAAAACATCACAAATATGGAACAAATGGAGTAGTACCTGGTTGGAAGTAGCATAATAAATTCCAGAAAAACAAACAGTAGCATTATAAAAAACTTTGAATAAATCTCTAATCATTTCTAAGCATGCCCAATCTTCAAGACTAATTTCCTCATCATAATTTTTCTGTAACAAATATGTACTAATAACATTTTTATAAGGAAGAGCTGCTTCAATCATCAAATAAGTAGAATTCCACCGATGTCTAACATCCGTCGGTATTTTTCTACTTCTAAGACCTGCAGTTTTACATGCTTGACGAAATTCTTGATATCTACTTGTAGAAGAAAAAATATAAATGAAACATTGTTTTATACGCTCAATAAATGGCTTAACGGCTTCTAAACCATCCTGCACAATAAGATTGAGTATATGACAACAACAACGAACATGTAATAATTTGGATGTTTCTAGAAATCTAGCTAAAACATCATTAGAAGAAGCATTATCTAAAGTAATTGTAAAAATTTTCTCATAAATACCCCAATTTTGAAGTTGGTTGATGATACTAGTTGCCATCGCTTGTCCTGTATGGGGGGCATCAAGATCAGAAAAACAAATAATTCTTTTCTGCAATATCCAATTTGCATCAATGAAATGAGCTGTTAGTGAAATATAACATAAAGGTTGGTTAGAAGTCCATAAATCAGAAGTTAAACAAACTCTTCCAGGAATATTACTAAGGGTTACAAGTAAATCTGTCTTCTCTTCAGCATATAATTTTTCGACATCTCTCTTAACTGTGTTGCGAGAAATTGGTTGAAATTGAGGACCAAAAGCTTTTTGGATCCACTCTTCAAAATCAGGATCCTCAACCCTTGAAAATGGTTGTTCAGTCTTGATTATATATTTCACAGTTTCTCTTCTAGCAACAACTTGATTAAAACTAAAATTTGACAATTGCCCAGTCGAAGTTCTACTTAATTGTGATTGAAATTTCGATCCAACAATTTTACGGGTACATTCAGCAGCATGTCTAATTAAGTGGCTAGTGCCACTAGAAGAATTAGCAGTTAATTCCTTACCACAGAAACGACATTTAGCAACTGTTTTGAAATATCCCGCAGGTTTTGTAGGATCTTGAACACTTATCTTGTCAAAAGTGTCCCAAGCTGCTGAAGGTTTTCGTTTTGGTTTGGAGGTGCCAACTTCATCTACAGCAGGGGAACCAACTGATGGATTTTCAGCATCAGCTCTAAAAACATTATCTGCAGAACTATCAGCCATTGTAATGTTAAAAATATTGATATAAATAATATATGAAAGAAGAAAAGAGTTTTAGAGAGATCAATCAAATGATTTAGCAAAGAACACAAAAACTTCCGCTTGAACTTCGTAGAGCAACTTCAGAGAGTTTGAGAGAGTTTGAGAGTATGAGAGATAAATGATTGAAACTTGAAAGGTTATGGAGATATTTATAGTATTTTTATTTATTTTAAAATTTAAATTACAATGGAATCCACCAAATTTCAAAAAATAGCTGTTGGGGAGGGTTTAAAAAAATAGCCGTTGGGGAGAGTTTCAAAAAATAGCCGTTGAGAAGAGTTTCAAAAAATAGCCATTGGGGAGGGTTTTAAAAAAACCCTTAGGGTCTATGACCGGGCCGGGCTCCGGGCCGGGCTTGGGCCAGGCTCCTTGGGGTTTTTGCCAAGGCCCAAGCCCGGCCCTATGGAAGGTCCGGGCCCGTGCCAGGCAGCCCAAAGTCCAGGCTGGGCCGGGCTTAGGCCCAGAAATTTCTGGGCCGGGTCCAGGCTCGCGGGCCGTTTGGCCACCCCTAGTTCGCCAGGGAAATGAATTCTCATTTCACGGAGTCCTATGTACCTATATGCATGCAGTACTGCACATAAGAATACGTGGCATGTTTTACATTGAGTAATGTTTATTAAACCCCATCTTTTAGGTCCCTCTACGAGCTGTATGAGGTGGCAAAGTGATAATACATGTTATATCATTTCATTTTAATTGGTAATCACTTCCCAGAATGGTTATGCTTCTAATTATTCAACTGTGCATGGAGGAGTATTAATGCTCATTTTTCTTTTTTCAGTTATGCACAATTGAATTGTTATTTATCTATAATCAATCGTTCTTTTTTTTTTTTTCAGAACACAATTTTATTATGAAGAACACCTAGTAGCATATTAGAATTTCTATTTCACAAGATGTGGTAGTCACTTATTCGTTTTTGATCGATTTGAATTTCGTTCCATGTTTATCGAATCATGTTATCTTTTTGTAGTTGATCTAAAATAAATCATCAGTTGTGGTTAAACGTAAACCTTTTATGATTTTTTTTTTTTTTGAATAACGGTTACATTTTTAAACTAAAACACGAACCTTTTTATGCATTATACTGCTTTATTGATCATCAGTTACATTTATTAATGTAAATGTTCACTTCATGCATGTTTTTTTATTGAGCCAGTTACATTTTTATAAATGTAACTAGATAATTGTCTGATGTTAGTTACATTTTTAGAATGCATGTAACAAGTCATTGTCGATAGTTTTTATTTTTAATATTTTTATAAATGTAATTAGAAAGCTATTTGATGTTAGTTACATTTCTACAATGTAATTAGTCATTTTTTATAGTTTTTGTTTTCAACAGTTGTCTGATATTTTATATATATTTTTTTGAAATTCAGATTCATACTGAAAAAAAAAAAAATTTATTTTTAATAGTTTTTTTTTTCATGAAATTCTGTTACATTTTTAAATAAAAATTTAGGCCGTTTGAAAGATTTAGAAGAAAAACAATTTAGGTGAGTTTTGGTATAATTGAAATAGAAATTCAATTAGAATTTAGGTAAAGATTTCGAATTTAAAAATCCGTAAATTTTAGTATGACCGAGATTTATGTGAAAGCTTAATAACCGAATTGAGAAAAGCAGAGGGATTTGGGTTAATGGAATGGATTTTTAATGAATGATAGATCTGTATAACGCAATTTTAATTTTTTATAAAATTCAAATAACCATCCAATAAGAAAATGACACGTAATAGAATTTGTGAGTGAGATTTATAAATTGGGCCTGGGTATTATGATTGTTTTATATTTTCTTAAGTGAGCCTAACGGCGCCAACCATGACATCGTACTATAAATTTTGTTGTGAACTACTAAAAATTAGTCCAAAACCTCAGCACTCTTTAATATTCTTTCATGGAAAACGCCTGCTGATCGTGGACTCAATAATTTCATATGCCCCAACTAACACCTTTAATTTTTTTAATCTATTTATACGTGATAAAATGTATCATGTTATGTATAATAAATGATATAATGAAAAAAAAATTGTGATTTTAAAAAAATTTTATAGAGTTAAGAAGATTTTTCCATAAAATAAAATACATTTGGTGGCTCCAAATTTTGCATCCCAGTCGTTGGTAAGAGGTTGAGTGGATGAAGAGGTGGTGCCACTATTATTTTAGCTAATTTATTTAACTAGTCTATTAGAGCAATAACAACCAATTAAATGAAAGTGTAGTAAATGATGGTGTAATTGAGATATAAAATGCTGACAAAACAATTTAAATTTTTTGTATAACTTATCCATTCGAAATGCTCTTAGCTACATGAAAGTTTTCTATAGCAACCAATTAATACGCGCCACATGAAAGGGAAAAAACTAACCTTCACTTCTCTTTCCCTTGGAAGCCGCCGTTCTGGTGGGTCCCACTTCTTAGCGTATAACACTTTTACTTTATAGCTAATAATCTTTATCTCCTCTTTATATCTCTTGACACAATAACCTAGATAGAAAATTAATTCCATTGGATTTTCTCACCCTCTTTTATCTTGCTGAAGCTAAAAATGAGGCTCATACATTATCTATTTTTGGTTTATTAATAGTTGAGAAGGATGTCATGAATCTGTTTTTATTAATATTGGGCTTTTAGCCTCATTCTTATTTATATTTAATAAAAATGGAATTCTATTTTGTAAAAAAAATATTCATTGATAATTATCCATTAGTTAAATTTTAAAGGTTGTGATTAAAAACGCTTTCATAAGATTTAATCCCTTCTGCGAGATCAGAACAAACAGGCGAAAGTAGCCTACCAGCTTGATCGTAATTTCCACTTATCATCTTTTCTATCACTGTAGGGCCATAAGTGAGGAGTTATGACTTCTCATCATTGGAGGAGCTTTGGTGTGCAAAGGTGATCGAAGCTTGACTGCCAAGAAGATTGACTTCCAAGGTGGTGCGTTGCCTGATCCCCGTGGGCATTTGAGCCATCTGGGTTAATAAGAGCGCTGTTATAAATATATGCATTTGAAGATACATGCATATATTTGTGGATGACCACACAATAAATAGATTCATCTTGGTATAATGTACTATATTAAAGTTGTAATTCATGCATTTGTGTATGCATTTATCTTGGTGTGTATTTTGGGTTTCCTATCATTGTGGTTGTGACCCTATAAATAGAGGGCTTGTGTAACATGAAGAATATCAATGAGAATAGATGAGAAATGAAATGAGAAGTTCTTGAAGAACAATACTTCCTCTTGTGCTCAAATATCTTTTGTGTTTATTTTGTGTTTCTATCTCTTTTTCTTTTATTTTATAACACGTTATCAGCACGACGATGCTCTCGAGGTTTGTATTTTGGTGAGTTGATGATGTTCAAATCATCATGAATTTTATTTGATATTTTGTATACAACATAATATACACTTTTATAAAAAAATTTATGTTAAAAAAAAAAAAAAAAAAAAGAGGGTGTTGATCTCATACCCTATGCTACATATGTAAATTCACTTTCAGCCATGTTCAATATTCCTATCTCATGTAAGTAATATACGGATGAATCCATAGTTCATAATCAAATCCGTATGAATGTTTGAATTGTGCATTTACTTTGATTATGGACTATTTCTAATTATCATCTAGTCTTAATTTACTATTCTCCATCTTTAAAGAAAAGTCAATTTAAACTTCTTGATATAAATATACATATATGGTTAATTTATGTGCACTGTATGGGTGCAATATTTCATTGATATATTTGCATATATTAATTAATGTGTACTTTTATTTTCTGGTTTCATTCTTTATTCATGTGATACTTCGAACATATGGAATTGTATATTAGCCAATAATATCTAGTATCATGGTTAAAATCATTATTTGAATTAAAAAATGAAACGTGTTTTAAATTTGTGCATGTTATCACTTGTCAGTACACAAATTATGTCGTCTATGGGTTACAAGTAGAAGTGCTCATTATGAGTCATTTTGTTTATATTTACATCGGGCCATTATACATGTTGCTGTTCAAAAAAAAAAATTTGTATATACTAATGCATGCCCTTTGATAGAAGTGCTCATTGTGGGTGCTACGTATAGTAACAAGTAGAAATCATATATTGGTTTTGAATTTTGTTTTTGGTAGAACAGTTAGTTATGATATTTTTTTTATTAATAATGATATTTTTTGTGATGATATCCGGCAACCATATGCTATGATTTAGATTAGCATATTTAGATGATACAATTTGCAACTTTTCATTTTTATACTAGTATGCTGATATGAAAAGGATGTACCCTTCACCATGGTATTTTAAAATTTCTAATACTTTGAGAGATGTGTTCAAATCAATTATCATGATATAATGCTCACCTGCCACAACCATTATCTAATTAATTTAATTCGGCTTCTATGTGTAGCTATGAGCAAAATATGCTAATCTGTTCTTCTAATAACGTGGGTTATAGTTATTATTATTTTTGTTAGATAAGCTTGCATAACATGTTTATTTATCACCCCTGTGGACATCATACCATGTTGAATTATGTAATGGCTTATATCTTGGTTCATCATCATTTCTTATTTCAATGAAAAAAAAAATGATGAGTACATGTATTTATGAAGGACTATGCAAAAGTTATGATTAATAATGTCCTGTAGGACCATACAAAAGGTATGAAATTTTTTTTAGGGATCTTTTAAGGACCATAAAAAAAAAAAAATAGTATGATAGCATGGATCCCTGAAGGATCATGTAAAAGATATGTCCATACATAAGTATACAAAAATTCTGATATAATGAATCCTTGAAGGATCATGTGAAAGATATGTCCATACATGAGTATACAAAAATTCTGATATAATGAATCCCTGAAGGATCATGTAAAAGATAGGACGAACGTGTCCATGAAGGACTACATAATGAATCCCTGAAGGATTTGAAAAGAAATACCTCATCATGAAAGGTCCACTGACCACTATGCTTCAAATATGTGCTCCAATAGTATCAATAGCGAAAACAATAATTATTCATCAATTTCATGTATTGTCGTTGCCGAACAATGAATTTTTGATGAAAAATCATATATATATATATATATATATATCAATCCAATGGCTTAGCATCCCTGCATGAAGCAAATGCATTTTTTATATTTATTTTAGTCATGGAAGTTGAATGATGAGATCATGTTTTACACATTTAGAAACATAACAATCATAGAGATTGTAAAACATCTTAAACCACCAGAAGTGGATTGCTATTGTACAAAAGCAAAATAAAGGGAATAAGTTTGTAAAACAAAGCCCTAAAATTCAAGGAAAATTATTGTTGTTCACATAGTGCTGAAAAACATGGTCACGTGCCTGATGTATGATCAGAACTTTGTCAATTATGTATTTATGTTTTTATAATTTTTCTTTATTTTATGAAATGCACTTTCATGATTTTATATTTATCTTATTTTAAGTTTAACATTCGTTAATGCAAATAATAATACTATTTTTGATATTACACTTGATTGAAGGCTCCAGAAGAGCAGATATATCAGAAGAAAAAAAAAGGATCAACGATGAATTTGTATACATCTAAATCCAGAAGAATCTACTGAATTTTAAGGATATCTGTCTTAACAAATATCATATTGTGACTATGAAGTATCTATGCATGAACGACAATCATTTATCCTATACCAGAAGCATACATTAGAAAAGCATTTGGCCAGAAGCATATCTTATGCAATAAGCATATACAAGAAAAGCATTGCGCTCTCTCCCAACGGGTTATATTAGAAAAGCATATACTAGAAAAACATATAAACGAGAAGTTCTATGATATTTATGATTTGGCATGATTGTCTCAGATGTTCATTATGATCGTCGTTCTATGGTATGTGATGATGCATTGAACTATTCATTTGGATATATAATAAAGAACCAGAAGATTCTTTTTCTTGATGATAGTTAATATTTTTACCGCATGATTTTTGTGGATTGTTATTTCAATGAGACAATATTCCCGTCGTTAGGGGGAGGAAATATGTCGCTTAAAGAACGACGTGAAATTTATTATAGAAAATTGAGCATCAATGCCGGATGCATTTACTCATACAAAAAAGCGACAATGTCACATATTCAACTGTAAAAACTAATGTTCAGATTAGTGTTCTTACTGAAAAACTATCAGTATGCCGACTAAATAATTCACAAAACATGCCTGAAGCTTAGAAGACATATAGGTTCAAAAGATCATTATGTTCTCTGAAAGAGAAAAATAATGCTCCAGAAGAGCCTGAAACACTTGTAAGATCTACATTATTAACTTCTGCAGAAGATAAAATATCCGAAGAAACATATGTCCCTGAAGTGACATATCCCCAAAGGATATACATGGAAATGAGGAAATTCCATATGTTATACAAATACAAAAAGATCTTGTGGTATCGCAAACAAGTGATCATTGATGATATATTGTTCTATAGCTGCTAAATTCATGATTTAGAACAATATTCAGTGTATGAATATAAGGAATGCCAAAAGTGTGGCCGGCCGATTAATGTAAAAGACAAAATTAATTCTCAGAAAGAAAGGTACGAGAAATGTAGATAAAGAGATTAGTGCTCACAAAGAGACCTCAATACAAGCAGCAAATGCAAATTGATCAATCTCATCTTTCTAATTAAAGATGTAACCCCAGAAGAGGTAGCCCCTGAGGAGGCAAATGTAAATATGAGATCTCATTAAATCATAAAGAAGAAAGATGAGATATAATAAAATCATTGTCGACAATGTATATTCATATGATGTTGCTCTTGATATTTTGAGGATCATTAACCGTAAAATGTCAAAAAATGTCGACGTAGAAATGATTGGCCAAATTAGAAAAAGGCAATACAGATTGAATTAAATTCGCTAGCGAAACGTGAAGTATTTAGACTTGTAATCTAAATATATGAAGATGTAATGCCTGTAGGATACAAATGGGTATTTGTAAGGAAGCACAATGACAAAAATGAAATTGTGAGATACAAAGCATGTCTTGTGGCACAAGGTTTCTCGCAGAGACTTGATATTGACTATGAAGAAATGTATTCTCCTGTGATGGATCCAAATCACATTTTGATTTTTAATTACTTTGGCAGTCTCAAAAGGACTGAGTATGCTTTTAATGGATGTAGTTACAACATATTTATATGGAACACTAGAAAGTGATATATATATATATATATATATATATATATATATATATATATATATATCAAGATCCTTGAAGGATTTAAAATGCCTGAAACAAATAACGCATCCGAAGCATGTATTCTATCAAAAGATCTTTACATGGGTTAAAGCAATCTGGGCGCATTGGAACAATCACCTAAGTGAATATTTTTTTTGAAAGAAGGGTATGAGAACAATCTAATTTGTTCTTGTATTTTTATCAAGAAATTGGAATCCGGATTTGCTATTATTGCAGTATATGATCATGATTTGAATATATAGGGATTTCTGAAGAGCTTACATAAAAGAAAGAGTTGATCAAAATGAAAATATTGGAAAAACAAGATATTGTCTCAGCTTGCAGATCGAGCAAAATCCAAGTAGAATCCTTGTCCATCAGACAATGTAGTACAGAAAAGTTCTAAAGAACTTTAATATAGACAAATATCGATCCATTAAGTTTTCTTATATATGTCAGGTCATTTGACACAAATAAGGATTATTTTTCATCCATAAGAAAATAATGAAAAACTTCTTGGTTCTGAAATACCATATCTTAGTGCAAATAGCATATACGAGTGCAGTAAGTGCTTTATTATATTTCGCACAAGGTAGATATTGTATTTTTAGTTAACTTGTTGGCCAAGTGTTATTCTACATGAAAACATTGGTATTGTAAAAATGATTTTTTTTTGAAAAACAAATACGGGTTTATTATATTTAAAATGATTTTCTAGTGGTTAAATATAATTCAACATTCATCATGAAGAAAACATTGCATGTATAACATGATTTAAAGGAGGCTTCATCAAAAGATCTATTCACCAAAGCATTACCAACCGCGACGTTCAAGAAGCTGAAGCAAAATACTGGAATGCCTCGACTCAAATATGTTCATGCTAAAAACAGGGGGAGTAATTTAATTCAAAAATATTTGTGTACTGCACTCTTTTTCCTTCGACCCCAGGCTTTTTCCATTGGGTTTTTTCTAGGAAGGTTTTAATGAGGCAGTATGAAAACATGTACAAGAATATTGTACTCTTTTTCCTTCACTAAGTTTTTATCCCACAGGGTTTTCTTAGTAAGGTTTTAACGAGGCATATTCTCTGTATAATGGTCATCCAAGGGGAAGTGTTATAAATATATGCATTTGAAGATACATGCATATATTTGTGGATGACCACACAATAAATAGATTCATCTTGGTATAATGTACTATATTAAAGTTGTAATTCATGCATTTGTGTATGCATTTATCTTGGTGTGTATTTTGGGTTTCCTATCATTGTGGTTGTGACCCTATAAATAGAGGGCTTGTGTAACATGAAGAATATCAATGAGAATAGATGAGAAATGAAATGAGAAGTTCTTGAAAAACAATACTTCCTCTTGTGCTCAAATATCTTTTGTGTTTATTTTGTGTTTCTATCTCTTTGTCATTATTTCATAACAAGCGCAATGATTTTTCACGGGTAGTGTTTCTATTTTAAAAACCTCTGGGAGTCCGATATGGGCTTTATTCAAGCTTGGGGTGCTCGTAGCATCATGTTTCAATAGGGTTTCCCTAATGATCACGGAGTGAGGAAGGGGTTAGGAACCTCTTCTACCCAGGAGAGTGCATTGTTGAACGCCCTTTTCTGTATCTTTTTCTTGTCTCTTCCCTACCCTGTACTTTGAGACTTTTGAAACTTCGGTGTTAATATATCGGAGTAGCAAATGTCCATTGGTTCTGGTAAAAAACAAATCTACTGGCTCACTAGCCTAACCTTATTACATGGTGATGGTGCACTGTTAAAGGCATTGAAATGACTTGCATTGCACATGTGATGGTTAATGGATCTGGTGGATCCCTCTGTACTTGTGGTCAATCAAGATGAACATTGATGGTGCAGCCGTGCAGGTGATGCTACCTGAAGCATATTTTTCCCATTATATGATGTGTAGTGAAAATGGGATAGGATGATCTATGGTTTCTACAGGCAACCCAACACACCTGGTGATGGTATGCCTCGTAGGCTAGGTGGTGCCTGCAACATAAATAATTAAAGGGTAATTAGCATTTTTAACTCCACAAAAATGAAAATTTGTAAAAATAGCATCGCCCGTTGAATATTAGAAAAACTAGCCCCGTTAACCCGGCTAGTGCTGCCATGTCAGCGTCGACCGTTTTTTTTAATGTTTATACCAGAAATTGATTATATATAATCCGTCTCCAGTGTTTTAGCCGATTAATAAAGGAGACGGATTATATATAAGCCGTCTCTAAGTTGTGTCGTATATATGCTCCGTCTCCGCTGCTAAGCCCTAAAACCCCCATTTTTCACCCCTTTTCTCTCCCTCTTTCACCCACTCTACCTGAAAATCATCCCCCACACAGTTCATACACATTTCAATCAACATATTTAAACCACTTTTAATCTAAATGTAACATCAAAACCCTAAACAATTTCTTGAATTTATTTATTTATTAATTTTTTAATTTTATTGATAATTTTTATTATTATTATTATTGACATGTTGAATGTATGATGTTTTGTTAAATTGAATGTTAATTTTTTTTGTTTTTGGTTTATTGAAAATTTCCTATTTGTCAAAATAAACTTTTAAAACTTAAAAAAAAATTTGAAAAATTTGATTGTCATATAAAAACTTTTTAAAAAATTATAAGGCCTTAGGAAAAAATTCATGGGTGGTAGCATTTATCTCTCCTGGCTTAAAGAAACCTTTAGCATTGTATCAGATATTGATTTGGACAACGACATCCTCCAGCAGTATGCACGTGCATATATCTTATTTGTTCTTAGATCCACCATCTTCGCTGATGGCACAGGAAATAAAACACATACATGTTATCTTTATCTACTTAGAGATTTGGATGATGCTGACCGATATTCCTGGGGTGCAGTTGTGTTGGTCCTCTTGTATGGAGCGTTGTACAAGGATAGTGTGTTTGGAGAGAGGACGTCGGTAGAATCTCATGGATTTTATTCGCTTCTACAGATAATATGACATCTCCAAGTTTTCTTCGTAAAACTTATTCTTTTTATCAGTGTTACTCATATCTTTTTTTGTTGCCACAGATATGGCCGTGGGAGATATTACACGTGAGACGACCAGACTTACATAACTCAAATTTTGTGCTTGGAGATAGATCTTTAGGAGCAAGATAATACATATTTTTCATCTTCTATTATCAATTCATGGATGATCAGATTTCACTAAATTCCTTACAATCAGGTGGATGGTGACTTAGAGTTTTGATGAAAATTCAAGAGTTTTGATATATTATAGGACACAACTGGACTACCAGCTTGAGTTACAAGTAATTCAAACATTATTATTATATCGCACACACAATATAAACTCATTAAGATTATGATACTAATTATAATTCTGATTTTTTGTAGGTTATATGGTAGCCTTATGTTGGGACATATGAGATACTACCACTTGCTTGTAGGGATCATATGGAGTTGTGGTTGGCTAGGGTCCCACCCATTTGCTTTGATATCGTGGAGATGCACATAGCCGATCGAGTGACACGTCAATTTGGGGTGCATCAAGACATACCACCTACTGTATAGGTTATCGACCGGATGAACAGACGAGGTAGATAGAATACCAATTAGATGGTATATCACCAAACTTATATCGAGCGTTGGGACCAATGCTTGGATCACATCTACCAATTCTGTCGTACCCGAAGTTTAAGGAGATATATGGAGTGCTATTGGGAGAGAACAGTCAGACATGTCACACCTCCACCACCCCCTCACCACTCTCTATGCTATGTCGCACAACATTCGGTAATTTCTTAAACATCTGTTACATTTTTATAAAGTTATAAATGATTTTTAAACCACTTATCATAATGAAACTTTTGAAAACAGGGGGAGTTACACAAAATATTAGTGAGGTGCTTGCAAGGGGATTGATGTTGTAGCCCAATAATGATGAGTGGGGACGTATAATTGCTGTGGCACGTGATTATGCAGAGGCGATGATAGGGGAAAAGGAACAGCCATCGAATACCTCCAATGTAGCTACAGATGATGATGATTACTCCAGAGATGTCATAGACGACAGTGCATTTGGACCAAGAGCTGACACTGAATTCACAATTGATGAGTTCTTTGATGATGTACGACTCGAGTTAGACTTGGATGAGCTACCACCACAATCAGCTCCAGTTTCAGATCAAACTCCAGAGATGACACTCCAGACATATGTTCGTGGACCACGAAGGATTTGGTCCACTTTTACTACTGCCAGTCGGGGATCAGGCGAACTATTTACCACTCCGACTCAATCAGTTGCGTCATCTTCTACAGCTATAGACGTACCCTCTTCATCAGCACCTCTTGCTCCGAGGAAAGCCAAAAAGAAAGGATTTATGAAATTTTTTGGATGACTGTATTTATGGGACTTAAGATATATTTATTATATATATGAACTTTCATGTGTGTTCAGAAACAGTAATGAAGTATTGTATTTATGGAACTTATGTTTTATTTCATTTAATGTTTTATTTAATTCAAGCAGGATTTATATACATTTTCATATATGTTCAAGCAAGATTTATTATATGTTTCAATAAAAATAAAAATTACGGTAAAAATGCAAGGGAGACGGATTATATATAATTAGTCTCTAGGAGACGGCATATATATATATACCGTCTCCCAGAGATGAGTTATATATAATCAATTTCCAAGAGACGGTATATATATATATCATTTCCCTTGCATTTTCATGGGTTGTGTATGTTTAAACGAGAGACGGCTTATATATAATCCGTCTACCTTGTTAATCGGACAAAACACTGGAGACGGATTATAAACATTCAAAAAAAGCACAGCTTATATATAATCCGTCTACCTTGTTAATCGGACAAAACACTGGAGACGGATTATAAACATTAAAAAAAAACAGTCAGTTCTGACGTGGCAGCGCTGACCGGGTCAATGGGATTAGTTTTTGCTAATATTCGATGAGCGGGGCTATTTTTACAAATATTCATTTTTATGGGGTTAAAAGTGCTAATTACCCATAATTAAATGTATGCTGCATGCACACTGGGTGGTTGTGCTCATTATAGACCACCAGAAGATAATGAATTTCATCTATGGCCTACAACAGAGAATCCTATTCAATGAAAAATATAATTCATAGAATGGAAAAAAACCAAAAGTGATTTAAGCAATGCATGTGGTAAGAGCTCCAGGGTTTCATAGAATGCCAAATCAAATCAACTATGGATTGGATGAAGTTAAGAAGGACAATTTGGATGTTCATTCATAGAAAGATAGCATTGGATGAGCTTAACCATTTGGATCTTTTGCTAAAGTCATTGATTTTCTTTCCTAGGGATGTTGAGTTCGAATTGCAAGGTGATTATGTAAACCCATATTTTTCTCAGAGAATAGGATTGCCACACAAAAATAAATGAATAGGATGGTTTGAAAACATGAGAAATTATTGAGATGGTCACAAATAGCTAATTTCTAAAGAAGTGCTAGAAGCTAGTGGAACAGTTACCACCTAGGGATTAATCAATGTTCTAAAAAGCGGGTCTAGGCGGGGATTAGACACCCGCCTAGGCAGAATCGGCTAGCTACCGCGTCTATTAAGGGGTAATCGGCCCACTAAGTGGCTAGCCCTTAATCGGCCGCCTAGGCCCATTTCACAGCATACCCCATTAAGCTCATGGCCCACCCCTATTTCATTTCATCCTCCTTTTCATTTCACCATGTGAAAATAAAAGTTGAAAAATCAAAAACCCTGAATCAACCACTTGCACCTCCACCTCCCTCTGACGACGACCATTTGCAACTCCCTCCAACGGCGACCAACGAGGCGGCGACAACTCTTTTATCCGGCGAAAGCTCTCCATGGCAACAGTCAAGCACACTTGCACGGTGGAAGTGAATAGTCACACACTTGCATCTCCCTCCGACGACGACCGGCGACAACTCTTCTCGACGGTGAAATCTCTCCAGCGAAAACTCTTCTCGACTGAGAAAGCTCTCGGCGGCAACAATCCATTATTTAATTGCACTTTGTATTAGATTTTTAGTGTTATGTACTTATGTCACTACAAAATATTTATTTATGTATAAAATAATGTTTATTTTATTGTCATTTTTATTTGAAGTATTTATTTTATTTTTTCAAATTATTAAATATGTGGAGTTGTAGACATATGTTGTTTTTATCATTTATAAATACCTGCTTAATCCCCAGACCAGCCGATTAATCCCTAGTCCCTCCTCAACCGTCCGACTAACGCGTAACGCCTTTTAGAACATTAGGATTAATGGGTTAAAGAGGTGATTAATTAACATTGTTTTGATAAAAAAAAATTAACATCTAACTACATATATGTATGTAATATGTATGTGTACATATATATAAGTACAATACATAATTGCATATATACATGTATGTATGTATGTATGTATGTATATTATATTAAGAACATAGCATAACACTTGAAATTTATTAACTTTTCATTCATGAAAATGACTGGCTATGGTGTACAAAAAATTTATGGCTGACTTAAAAAACAAAAGGATCTCTATATGGCTCCAGTTCTCCAACATTCCTAAAAATTCCAGTATTTTAGAAATCTTAAACCATTTGAGTAGAGACATAAGCTATTCTGGGTTTATACATATTCTAAGAATAAATAACTTTATCTATGAAATGTATGATTTTCTATTTGATTTTATTTTTTGTTATTCTCATTGAAAAAACGTAACAATAAAGATTGCGATGTTTGGTTGATGAAGAATAAAATGTGCATAAGATGTAAAAAGTTGATTTGACATGTGGACCCCATTGATATATAAAAGTCGATGTCAAATTATTTAATGTGATGACATATGATTTGACAAGTAAATCCCTTTGTACCAGTAGAGAAATAACATAATTTCAAGGGAACATGGAATACAAATACCAGCTTATTCTCACTTAATTCTGCATAGCTACTCACCTATTCTCTCTACCCAAACACTTTTTTTTTGTTTATTCTCCTCTATTCCCACCTGTTCCACCCCTTATTCTCTCCCATCCAAATGTGGCATTAATAAAATCTCTAAAATCCATCACCTTGGTCAAATTTTGTTTGGCTTATCAAGTGAATTCCACTTGACAAATGAAAGTAGTTGTTTTGGTTCTTTCCAGAGGGGGTGAATACAAATCCCACTTTTTTAAGACTAAAAAAAATCTGCTTTGATTTAATTCATCAAATCACACAATCTCAGAGTGGCTATTTCACACCACATAAATGGTTCAACCAGCTTCAGAACCTATAGTAAACTTTCAAAAAAATTATCTCATAAACGATGGATTTATAGGATGACTTTCAATTAAGTGTTTTTTTCCCTTTTTGGGTACTTACACGCACTTGATATCTTAGAAATGTTGCATACCCATGACATCACATTTGACATCCATGTAAAGGGTACATGAAACTTCAACCTAAGGAGTCAGAGATTAAAATAAACTCTAATGCTAAACCTTTAGACCCCGTTTGGACCAATTTTTAAAAAGAGTTTTATCATGGAATATGTTCTCCACCAGTTTTTCATAAAAGTGACTCTCAACCAGCCTTTTTGTTAAAAAGGTTGTTTTTGTCTAGTTTTAGCACATAATAACCAAAATCCAAAACCTAATGATAAATTTAAAAACACATCATCTAAAAACTGATTTTGCAGAATGATAATCAATTTGACAGCTGGTTCTAAATGGGACCTAGTTGAGTTAGGTAGGTATATAAAAACATTTGTTGTAATAATACACTCTGATATAAAACATTTATAAGAGCATGAATGTTAAAAAAAATGCAGAAATTGCAGACAACCTATAAGATTTAAGTATTCTACTTGCAAATTTCACACATTGGGTAAGCTGGTTATAATCAATCGCATCTAGACCAAAATAAGACTAGCAAATGAAACTGCATAGCAGTAGAATTTCACAGTTTCAACCTGTGCTGGACAAATGAAAAGCAAAGAAGTGATTTAGAGGTTACACATGAAAGCCAGACAGAAGATTCCATGCTCATTTACTACGTTTCATTGCACGCCTTCCTTGGCCCTTCTTCGGTGGGGCCTTCCCACGGCGTTTCAGCATTTGGAGCTTGGACAAGCGCCTAATAAGTAGAGTACATATAGCTCATTAAACTTCTTTTACAGGGGAAAAAATTCCCATCTCGAAACCAAATTTCCAAATATGACAAAAGCACGAAAATATGATATTCATGGGAATAATTTGAAGATTTTAAGACCTAGCTTTCAGATCGAAGGTATTTTACAAACAATAGTTGTCAATGTTTCAATGATCAGTTAGATTCCTTAAACGAACCAACCTAGCAGTTGTCATCTTTCAGGCAATCAGGACAGTTTTAGTAATAACGCAGCAACCAACAGATGGATTGAAATTCAAAATCAAATGCCTTAGCTGGTCTTGAATTGAATATACATGATTGGAGAATGTTGAGTAAGCTGGAAGAGTGGAAGATCTCCTGTATGCTGCATCCGGAGGGAAGCAAAGATTGCAATTTGGGGAAGATATGATTGAAGGGGATGGTCCAATCTATCCTCACAGGAAATACTGACCATGGATCCAAGAACTGTGTATGATAGGGTTAGATTAAATTGAAAAAAAAGGTGGTAATGTAACATCTCTCATCATCTTTTATGAATCAATATAATTTTTGTACCAAGAAAACAGAATTATTGAATGGATAAAACACATGGATAAGGAATTACAAGAATTAAAGAGATTACAAGTCAATGAGTGCCAAAGGAATAAATGAGTCATGCATCTTTTTCTCTAAATCGTAAATTTGCAACTGTGATTGCTGAGCAGACTTATTAGTAATAAATGGCATTGATTATAGTAATTGTCTCAGTTTTAACATGTACAAACTTTAGTAATGTTAGTGTGATTTCAAAACATAATGTGACATTCATTTGACCCTAAACAGATGGGATAAAGTGTTCCGTCACCAAGTGAGGTAAAGCAAAATATATTGTGAGCTAATGGTAACAATTTGGAACAAGTCAAAAGAAACTGATTTTCAAAAATGAAAATTTAACACAACCACAAGTCAAACCTGTTCACCATTTCAAGTTCATCTAGAGATCTAACAAACTGGAACTTGTAGAAACAGGCAAGGGTTGATCAGTTTTATCTAAGGTGACATGCAACAAATCTGTCAATTAAATTTTGAGTCATGTTACATGGGTTGGTGATTTTCACCCTCCAAATTTTACTAAACTATAAACTGGGTGGATGATGTAGCTATAGAAAAAAATATATATACAGAAATGATATCAATTTGATTGACAAAAAACAGAGATTCCAGGGTTAAAAAAAATACAATAAGCATGTCTCTAGGCAGTACATTATTCGTTGGTGCAGACACAAACGATTAAAATAAAATCAAGATTAGAGTAATACACCTACATGGAGGGTTCTTTTTATCCTGATGAAAACAAAAATGCTAGATGAATTCAAAAATAGAAAATTTTCTACAAGAGAACCTCCTCAAGGACGAGCATTTATTTAGTAAAATGTATAGGTCATTTAGGTATATTCACAGGTTAGACGAGATATTACACCATCTGAAACATCTGTGTCCAGGCTTGAGACTAACATTTTCCGTCAAGATATGTATTTTGAGAAGAATGAAAGCAGTTGATAATGCCATTCAACAGAAAAATAAATCTAAATAAATGGGTCACATCTATTTTCAGCTAGAACCAGTTCTGCTGTTTCTCTCAGTCAAAAAAAAGTATTTTGAATTTCATTGACAATTGGCATTAGTGAGCAAAGGTTAGTAGGTTACATTCAAAAGATCCAAAAGCATGTCATGTTGGGCCGTGTTGATTTGTTGACCTCACTGACTCAAACTGACACAGTCATATAAACAAACATATAAAGAGCAGATCCACAAAAATGTCACAGGCATATAAACAAACAGATAAAGAGCAGATAAAAAAAAGTAACAATCAAAAGCGTATGACAAGAAGAAGAAGAAGAGATAGATACGCTTTTTCGAGGCGGGCCATGACGACGGGATCGTCCTTCTTGAAGTCGTGGGGGTACCAATCGGCGACCTTATCGCCGATGAGCTTCTTCCTCAGTATCTTGTGCCCCGACCTCTGTCCCGTCGGATTCAAAACGTGCCCGAATATGCGGGCACGCGCCTCCGTCACCCCCCGAGTCGCCACCTCCCTCAACACCTTCATCAAGCTCATCTTCTCTCTCTCTCTCTCTCACGTTCACGCGCGCGCGCGCGCACACACACGCAGCAAGGAAATCACAGGAAGCGTGGAGGACGCGTTGGTGAGGGGTTCCTCCGGGCACGCGCAGGGAGAGAAGGAGACGAAGGGGCGTGTGAGATCAGTCTGTGAGGCAAACCTTCGATGCGGACCCTTTGACGAGGTCTCGCAGTCTAAAAAATCTTAGGTGGGGCAATTTTCGTAAACATCCCTGATTATTTTTTTAATTTCACTTTTAATCCTCTCTCATTTTTATTTGTATATTCTAACTTTGGAACGGTCAGACTGGATTTTTTTATTTTTTTATAGAGACGTATTATATAACACGTCTACAATATAAAAACAGCATCCACCTGGATGTTTTTTTTTTTATCTTATTAGCACTAAAGACGTATTATATATAATACACCTCTAGTGCAAAACAATTTTTGAGTGGAGATATGTTTTATATAATACACCTCCAATTAGTGGCGGAGTCAAAAAATTTACAAAGGGGGTCTAATGTAACTTATATAAAAAATGTCTAAAGTTATATCATTATTTTCTTTTATTTCAAAAAAATAAAATAAAGGCATTCACATAAAACATGTTACCGAATAATTATAAAAAATAATTATCATATTTTAAAACGAAATGTAATCTGAAATATTGATAATTCACAAAAAAAAATTGTCAAAACATAAATCTAATAAGCATTACATACCTTTAAATTTGACATCGACGAGGTTTCATGTTCTGAAAATGTTGAATGATTTGATTATTTTATATATTTACACAAATATTTTAAACTTTAAATAAATTAGTAACAATGACAATAAAATAAAATGAAAAATTATATACATTCGAAGTGTTGATAGAGGAGAGGGGAGAATTACAAATTGCAGATTTTCGATTGTAGAATAGTCAATGGAACAAAAAGTAAAAATTAAAGATTTTCTTAGAGATGATGATTAATATTAAAAACAGTTGAGATACAAAAAAAAAGAAATAATGATATTCAAAAATTTATTTTTTCAAGATAGACGCCTAAGTAGGGACACCGAGGAGAGGGATCCGTGCCTCCATGGTTGTTTATAGGATATGGATAGAAGGAGACTTGGGGTAAATGAAAAAGGAGAGTAAAAAAATGGCTTTTGTTTTATGTGGATGGGAAAGATTAATTAAAAGAATAGGTAGTAGCACACCATACACGTGGATGGTCCAGATCGATAATAGATGGTTAAATAAAAAAATCCAGGGGGTCCCATGCGCCCCCCCCTACGGTGGCTCCGCCATTGCCTCCATTGGAAAGCAGTTTCTAAGTGGGGGGGTATCATATATAACACACCTCCAGTATTAAACAAACCTAATATGATGGTGTTTGTTTTTTTTCCTATTTGGGCCCCATTTAATGTTTTTTTATTTTTTTTGGTTTATAAGAACAAGGGATTGGAATGGAACATATTTTTTTTGTTCTAGTATTAAAAATTCTTGCATGTTCACTATTCAAATCCAAATATGTTCCCATCCACCCCTCTTGTTTTTACAAACAAAAAATAATAAAAAAATAAATAAATAGGACCCAAAGAGGAAAAAAAAATAAATCAAACGTTACCAAGTCTGGTTTTTCAATGGTTTGAGAAAAAGGTGCCTGACAGCTACTTTGGAGTAGCCGTCAGAGGGGGAGAGGGAGGTGGCTGGTTTCAAGTAATCACCTGATTTCTGGTTAGGTTTTTCAATGGTTTGATTAAAAGGTGCCCGACAGCTACTCCACTGTAGCCGTCAAAGGGGGGCGGTTGGTTTCAAGTAACCAGCTTCCGTTAATTTTGTTCTTTTGCCCTACTTCCTTATCTATTCCACTTTGGGTAGTCTTCTATATGACTCAGTGTGTTTAAATTTAAAATATCGCTTGAAATAAGTTTCTGTTCTTTGGACAGTCAAAATTGAGGTATCTATAGAATAGCCTTCATTTAGAGAATCAACGAAAGATTCTTTTTGCAGAGAATGGAAGACAGCCATGGAGGAGGAGATGGAGTCTTTTCACAAGAATCAGACTAGGGTACTTGAAGAACTACGCAAAGGGAAGCGAACCATAGAGTGCAAGTGGGTGTACAAGGAGAAGGAAGGCTCTCTAGAGTGTAGAGGCACAAGGTACATGACCCTGTTGATAGCCAAGGGCTATGCTCAAAAGGAAGGGATGGACTACAATGAGGAATTTTCACCTATTGTTAAGCATACTTTCATTAGTGTTTTGTTGGGTATTGTAGTACAGTTTGACTTGGAGCTGGAGCAACTCGATGTCAAAATTGTGTTTCTACATGGTGATCCGGATGAGGAGATCTTTATGAATCAGTCAGAGGGGTTTACAGTTACTGAAAAGGAGAACCTAGTATACAAACTGAAGAAGTCATTGTACAGACTAAAGCAATCGCCAAGGCAGTGATACAACAGGTTTGACACATTTGTGATAAACTAATAATACACAAGGAGAGAGTACGATAGCTGCGTCTACTTCAGGAGACTCGAGTTTGGTTTATTCATTTATTTTCTCTTATATATTGATGATATGCTCATTACTGCTTCGAGCATAGTGGAGATCAACAAGCTGAAGTCTCAACTCAGTCAAGAATTTGAGATGGAGGATCTTGGTTCTGCAAGAAAGATCCTAGGAATGGAGGTACTTAGGGAATGACAAAAAGGTCAGTTACGCTTAGCATAGAAGAGTTATCTTGAGAAGTTTCTTTCAAGATATGGTATGAAAGGCGGTAAGCACATCACTGGCGGCTCACTTTCGTCTTTCAGGTAGTATGTCTCCATCAACAGATGAGGAGCGTGAGGACATGGCTCATGTTCCTTATGCGAGTACCGTTGGTAGCCTGATGTACGCGATGGTGTGCACTCAACCTGATATTTCACAGGCAGTCATTGTGGTGAGCAAGTACATGGCGAATTGTGGAAAGGAGCATTGGCAGGCAGTGAAATGGTTCATGAGGTATATTCAAGGTACCTTGGATGTAGGACTAGAGTTCCACGGGGCTAGTGGATTTCAAATCAGTGGATATGTGGATTAAGACTATGTTGGTGACTTGGACATGCAACGATCTATAATAGGATATGTGTTTAGGGAGGACCGATAAGCTGGAGATCTATGTTGCAGCCTATAGTTGCGCTTTCTACCACGAAGGCAGAGTACATGGCTCTGATAGAGGCGGTGAAGGAGCCTTTGTAGCTACGAGGTCTGGTTGGTGAAGAGAGTGTTGACGTCTACTGTAACAGTCAAAGTGCTATTTATTTAGCGAAGAACCTGGTACACTATAACCGCACCAAGCACATTGACATATGGTATCATTTTGTGCAGGGAATTATCGAAGATGGAAACATTTATTTGAAGAAGGTGAGTACAAAGAACATTCTAGTTGATATGATGACTAAGACAGTTCTAGGGGTCAAGTTCGAGCATTTCTTGAACTTGATCAATGTTCTACATGGATGAGCAGACGGCGGCGATGATGCGGTGATGAGGAGATGATGTGAAAGAGGAAGAAGTATGACTTCGGAACTTAGTGTCAGGTGGAGAATTGTAGTTTTTATGGCCCAAAGTTGAAGTCATGGTGGAACGATTGCAAAATATATTTCTTAGACACTCAAGATGATGAAATATATTTCCAAGATTCTCGATATTGTGAAATATGTTTCCAAGATTCTTGAAATTACTAAATCTGTTTATTTCTAAATCTGTTTGTTTCCTCTTTAAGTTGTTTGTTCCTCTTTTATATCCTCTTGATGAAAAAAATTGTGAAGCATATAGACAATACTTCTCAATAAAATTATCACCGCCACCCCTAGATGTAGGAAATTTACTGAACCACGTAAATTCCTTATCTTTTGTGATTGCTTATTTGATTTAGCCATCTTCTCTCTCAAACCCTCAAACCTAGATCTATTTGGGGAGATTTTCTGCCCAAAATTAGGCTCCACTTTATCTAGTACAGCTGCCAAGGCGTGTGCTCGGCCCAAAAAACAGACTGGTAAGATCTCGCGTGCCCCGCCTAAATTGGCACCACGTGCCACGTTCTGCAATAGATCGTCCAACACAACATCCCAAAGATTCTTCTCTAACACAGAATATCCAAAGAATCAGAGGGACAGTTACCTCAACTTTGTCATCTTCCCCAATATGTAGATGAAGAAAAAGAACACAAGGTAATCCAATCAATCGCACATCAAATCTATCATTCTACAAAATCTTAAATCCCTACTGACTTGAGTGTCGGAGACCCCTTAGCCAACACCTCACTAATGTCAAGAGCTTTTTGAGTCTAGTTAACTTCCAGATAGTCAGATCATAATTCAAAAGAGGAGCTCTGCCTCGTCTACATTGGTTGAGGGGATTCATACCCTTTCATAGGGAATATTTTTTTTTAATGTCAGGGGCAACCCCAAATAAACTCTCAAAGACGGTCCTCATATGTTATAATTTTTTAAAATAGTAAACCTCGTCTAATGAGTAAAGGTGCGACTTGGACGGGTTGAACCCTACCTAACCCGACCCACCCCGAGATCTGGGTGGGTTTGGATTGGGGTTTTAGTGTTTGGGTTCAACCCGAATCCGAACCTGAGTAATCCGAGCCTAATTTGGGTTGGGTTTGGGTTGAGGGATCGGATAACCCGAACTAACCCGAAGTTTTCATATCTAAATAAAATCTTCTAAGTAAAATAATAATTTTTTAAGTTATAAGATAAAATTTGAATTGTACAATTTTTTTATCTAGAATATTTCACTTCTATAGTTCCCATAACTTCATTCTCTAAATTAAAATATTATTCATTTTCAATTTTATATTTTTGTTGTGTGAATAATTGACTTTGCAAAATTTTAATTTTTTAAAATAATACATTTTTCAAATTAAACTTGAACCCAACCCGAGCACAAACCCAACCTGAACCCAACCCGAACCTGAACCCGAATAAAACCCGACAGGTTGGGTTCGGTTGATTTTATCAAATCCAAGGGTTGGGTTGGGTTTGGGTTGGTTTTCTCCAATCTCAGGTTAGATTCGGGTTGAGCTCTAATTCGACTCAACCCGCCCGAGTTGCACCCTTATTAATGAGGTGTATACTTTGATTAAATGTATAAATTGCTCTATTTCGAATTTAATGGACCCATTTTAAAAAAATATAAAAATATTAACAAGGTATATTATATTTGAAACTATAAAAAAATATTGTGTAACAGTGTCCTTTTTACCCTTTGTTGTCAAAACCAAGAGGGTTTAAAGGAGTTAGAGAAAATATTAGCCTGCTAGTTGAAGGAGCTTTTTAAAATATTATTTTTAACACTATCGTGAGTAGGCCTGTCAACGGGTTGGGTCCGGGTCGGGTCGGGGTGGATCTGGACACGACCCGTTTGATTATTGGGTCCTTCGGGTCGACCCATTAACAAACCTAGGCCAGACAAAGAGAGATTGATGAACTTATTAAGGGCCTACAATGGTTTCAATTTTTTCTTTTTAATATAGTCTAGTGTATTATAAATAGTTCTTCACTATTTTGATTTTTTAATGTTTTATGAGGGAACATTTGGAATACGGTTTGGATTATTATGCTTTTACGATGTCAAAAGATTGTAAAAATATTTCAAATGTTTAAATTTTAAATTATTATTCAATATTTAGTTATAAATGTTTGGTTAAATCATGAGTGTTAGGTTGGATCATAAATAAAAAAAACTATCACATAATATTTGGGTTGGGTCAATCGGATCCAACGGGTCCATGGAATCATGTCGGGGTGGACCCTGACCCGACCCGTTTTAATTGTCGAGTACTTGAGGTTGGGTATTTACGCCTTTTATCGAGTCGAGTTCAAGTCGGGTCAGGTCCGGATCGACCCATGACCCGTTGACAGGTCTAATAATGAGTGGATGAAGATTAATTCATTATTTTTTTTTTTTTCTGGTTTAATCCCCCATCTTTTTTTTTTGGGATGGTAACGATTTAATGAAAGCTCGGCTTACAATTCTTTACCAACTTAAAAATATTAAAGTCAAAAGAAAATGTTAATACATAACAAATAATAACCATATCTCAAATCAGACAGCTAGATTTGCATCATGACTAAACTTCCTTGAATAAACATTGCCCAACTATATTAGTCCTCCTCATATATCTATTTTTTAATTATATCTTAATCAAATCAAGGGAAAAATCCATATAACTACTAAATCTGTCAATCGGACGGATATTTATCAGATAGGCCCATATCCGTATACGTATCCGAATTAGATATCTGAAAAAATATCCGTATCCGATATTCGACGGATATTAAAAGTAAGTATTCATATCTGATCTGAAAATTTGTATTCGGATACGGATAATTATCTGAAATATCCAAAAATTCAAAATGAATATGGAATTATTAAAATATCCAAAGATGCAATATCCATAAATAAAAATCATATATTTAATATTTGAAATATGTAAAAAAAATCTAATAATTAATTAGTATAAAACATAAAATTTTAGGTATATCCATCAAACATTACATGTTTTAGAGTAAAAATGAAAATTAAAACTCATATTAATCCTAAAAATATAAATATATAATTAAATAAATAATAATATAATAATATTTTCGGATATGAATATTTTTCGGATCGGCTACAGGCATATCCATATTCGATCCGAAAATTTTCAGATACGGATAATTTTTTCGGATATGGATACGGATTTTTCAGATATTGGATATTTTCCTAATTTTCTGATACAGATTCAGATGGTATATTTTTTCAAATAATTGACAGGCTTAATAACCACTCACAGACATAGAAAAATCTAGATAACCCCTTGTCTAGATAACAAACATAGGAAAAAGCCAAATCAACCCTATGTCAGTCATGTTAACCTAAAGGTTATCTGTCCTTAACCCAACATGTGAAAGCTCGCAATGAAGGCTTACCAAACCTAAACCTAACCCCTTCATCACCTTCGTCTGGCTCGTGTATTTTTAATGTTTGGTTTTGCAATGAAGGCTTCGTTGATGCTTATTTTTAGGCCTTCATGTTGTGCTGAAAATGGCTTTCTTGATTGGGATTCTTGTTATCGTGTCTAGCTTTCAATGCACAACAGCACCAAAAACAGGGGATTGGCCTTTATTACAATGGCTTCCGAAGAAGAGGCCTTCACAGCCCTGACCAATCTAGATTCATATGTACGCATTATCAAAACTGAAATTGAAAAACCCATGTATGTCTCTCGTTCTGATTTCAATGATTTATTTGGATATCACGAAAAAGCACAGGGGTTATCTGAATTTTCCTATGTTCATGGAGAGTTATATGGATTTTTCCCTCAAATCAAACATGGAACAGAGTTAATTATCATTTCACAGTTTGATATGGCTAACCTATAAATCAATGTCGGCCAATAATGACAATTAATAAAACTATGTGGTGTCAACCGGGAGTGTCAACCAAGATCAAACCCGGGACGTCCGCCGAAGGCGGGTGCAATCCAACACCCCACCAAGCAAGGTGTGGTGCACGAAAACGAATAGTTGGTAAATCAACTTGACATCATTTCAGTGGCTGAAATACAAACCTACCTAAAGTTATGCATATTCCCACACGTCAAACCAAATTAACTAATAGGGTGTTGTTGCATGCAGTCCATACACTACAGTTCATATATCTCCATATAACCATTCAGAGAGGTATATACTCAGGTATACACCTTGTTAAATTATTTTTACATTTGTTAAAAATTGATTTATTCAATTCTTCATAAAATAATATACACTTTTCTTTAAAACGCATACTTTATTAGATGAAATTTACTATTTTTTAAAAATTAAAATATGTGGGACTGCGTCCGTACGTGTGACTGTGTCTTTGGGACTATCCGTGAGCTTGTTCCTAACATTATTCAATTCTTAACAAATAACTTTTGACATTTAATAATGGAGGATGGTTAAGAAGGTGAACAAACAACGCAAATCACAACTTCCTGCCACCAATATCAAGAAAATCCCTACCATCAAACCATCCTATAAAAATCTAACCCTACTTTCACTTCATGAAAACCACCAAAACTTAGTCTCTCCTTCCCTCAAAAGCTTAGCCATGGCTTCCAAAACTTTCTTCCTCTCAAGTGCTGACCTCTTTGTTCTCCTCTTCTTGAACAACGGCTTAATAAGCCACGCAGCTCGGCGTCTTTCGGAAGCTCTCGAGCACGAATCCCCTCCCTACATACCTTCATTCCCTAAACTGGAGGTCCCAACATTGCCAAAGCCTGAGGTCCCTGAGTTGCCAAAGCCTGAGATCCCAACTTTGCCAAAGCTTGAGGTCCCCGAGTTACCAAAGCCAGAGGTTCCGACGTTGCCAAAGCTGGAGGTCCCTGAGTTGCCTAAGCTAGAGGTTCCAACATTGTCTATACCGGAGGTTCCCGAGTTGCCTAAGTCAGAGGTCCCAGCATTGCCAAAGCCGGAGGTTCACGAGTTGCCCAAGCATGAGGTCCCTGAGTTGCCAAAGCCGGAGGTTCATGAGTTGCCTAAGCCTGAGGTCCCAACCTTGCCAAAGCCGGAGGTTCACGAGTTGTCCAAGCCTGGGGTCCCTGAGTTGCCAAAGCCGGAGGTTCATGAGTTGCCTAAGCCTAAAGTCCCAACCTTGCCAAAGCCTGAGGTCCCAATCTTGCCAAAGCCGGAAAGTCCCCGAGTTGCCCAAGCATGAGATCCCAACATTGCCGAAGCCAGAGGTTCACGAGTTGCCTAAGCCTGAGGTCCCAACCTTTCCAAAGCCGGAGATTCACGAGTTGCCTAAGCCTGAGGTCCCAACCTTGCCAAAGCCAGAGGTCCCCGAGTTACCGAAGCCTGAGATCCCAACGTTGCCGAAGCCGGAGGTCCCAAAATTGTCAGAGCCGAAGTTGCTGGAGATCCCAACCTTACTGAAGGTTGAACTTCCACCATTGCCAACATTCCCTAAGGTCGAGGTACCACACATTCCGGAGATCCCAATCATCCCACACAGCCCATGAGAGGACGAGAGGAGGTTGATCCTACTACCCATTTGTTTGAGAGTAAACCATAGATTTTATGGCATGCTTGAGACTCACATTTGGTTCTCTATTGTAATTTGTTGAGTGATTTGTACTTGCCTTCATTTATATATTGAGATATCTTGAATGGTATCCGTATTTTAGGGCCGTTTGGATTTAAGTTTAGGTAGATTCTATGTTTGAAAAGCTAAAAATTCTCAAACTCAGATTCAAACACATTTTCAGTGTTTGGTTTTTCAAACCACCATCTTCCTTTTTTATGTCAAAAAATCTTACGGTTTAATATATAATAAAACAATGTTTTTCAAAATCTGAGTTTGAAACACTGGATTCTAAGAATCTTAGTGTTTCAATCTCACGACCAAACACAGTCTTAGTTATTCACTTTTGAATATTGGGGTTTATAAATACATCGGATATATATTTTGAATAATGTTAAGAGCAGTCTCATGGTCAATTTGAATATGTTTTAATTTTTTTTAAATAGTAAATCCCTAATAAGATATATATTTTTTATATGGAAAAGTGATATCGCTATATAACAAATTGAATTGATCTATTTTTATCAAATGTATGCAAAAACAATTTAACAAGATATGTATATCACCAATATATTGTGTAAAAAAGACCAAGCTTAACATAGCTCTACTAATTACAATTTAACAAGATATATATTACCAATTATTTTTATCACGTGGGCACGTTGACCGGTCAAAATTGACCATAATTTTACAATTAAACTAACCTTGGGTCAAAAATATAATTTTCTTTTTAATGCGGGTTAATTGTGAAAATTGTCCTATAAAATACGTTCATATAACAAATGATGACCAATATGCCAAGCAACAAAATAAAAATAAAGAAAAAATCTTCTTAACTCCCTTAAATCTTCTTGAAATCACAAAAAGTCCCTCTAAAGTAGAAAATCATTCTAGGTCTCCATAAAGTATATATGGTTAACGAATTTAGTCCCTTGATCAAGAGTATATTAAAATAAGTCATCAAAAACTTATTAAAATTGGATTCAGTCCCTACAAACTTTATTAAATCAGATTTAGTTCTTTTGCAAGACAAAAATATCCCCGTCATTTTTCAACATCCCCATCTCCTGAAATGACATTCTCATCTATAAAAAAAAATATCCATCAAACCTCATTTGATCTATAAAATTGAGTCATTTTTTAATATTTTCACCTTCTTAATCTCATTACAGAGATTGAACAAAAAAAAAAATTACAGCTTCATCAACCCTATTACAAAATCAGTAGAGAAAACAATTTAAAAAGACAATCAAAATTCTATAATACATTCTTAACTCAAAATTACCAGCAATAAAAAGCATAACTCCATGATTATAAAACTATAATTTGTTTAATAAAATTTAAAATCAGCATTTATTTTTAGATAATCACATGATTTTTTGTGATTTTAAGAAGATTTTAGGGAGTTAAGACAATTTTTAAATTTTAGAGGGATTTTTTTCGATTTTCATAAGTTTTCAAGGAGTTATATCGATTTTTTCCAACAAAGAAAATAAATTTTAAAATGGCATAACAGTAATTTACCATGCATGGTTAGGGTTAACCACACATTTGATTAGTTATAATGACTAAAATAAATATTATCTAATATGATAGGGACCTAAGAGAATTTATCAATTTTACATAAACTTTTTTTATTTTTATAATTTTTTAAAGAGCGAGATCAATGTTTTCTTAAAAAATAAATGATTGACCAATACATCGTATTGACTATAAACAATGACCATCAATTCTCTATGTACTTTTAGTCATCCTTTTATGCCTATTTATTTATATTTTAAATCAGACAAATAGAAACGTTCATGGTCATTTGCACAGGTTGATATTAGCTGACCCATTAATCAACATCTTTCAAGAACTATAACTGATTAAATCTTCATGTTGTAGATTGCAAATAAAAAAAAGTTGGTAAACCAACCTGACATAATTTCAATTGCAATTTCAATGGTTGAAATCAAAATCCTAGCGCCATTTCGAATGGGGATGAGATCATCTAATCTTAGCAACACATGGGTTTTTAAACACAATCAGCCACGTAGCTGGTACAAAATAGTTTAAATAATGCATGCACGTTTTTTTTTACTAGTTAATATACACCACGTGTATCACATGTGTATTTTTTTCAATATTATTTATGATAATAATTTTATAATGATTATTAAATTAGGTGTTAAATTCATATTTTTAATTAAAACATAAATGTAAATTTCATAGTATTAATAAAATATATTTAAATTTGTCTATTATATTATATCATATTAAAGTAATGAAAAAACTAAAATTAAATTTATATGGTTAAATTTAGAGTGCTAAATTTCACACATAGTTTCAAAAAAAATTAAATAGAATTAAAATAAATATAATGACACAATAAAAAATAATTTTATATTAAGAACTAGAATACATATTATGACATACATATATTTTTTGAACAAATACTTAAATCCATTTTAATGTATGGATATATATTTTGAAAGATCTAATCTAAGCTAATTCAATTAATATCAAGCATCTTTTGAGAAAATGAATTTATTTATTCAATTAAAATGTTAAATCTATTTTATGGTATCCATTTGAAAAAATAAAATTATATTATTTAATTTTATCATAATTTTCTTTTTAATTTAAATTTAAAATATTAAAATAATATCTATATAAATCAAATAATCTATTTTAGTATAGAGATATTATCTATTTTAATTTTATAAATGGATATTATCTTATAATATAATTATCCAAAAGTTATTAGTGTTAAAGTAATTTTATTGTTTATCAACCAATATCTTACTAATCGTTATCCCATTTTTATCCTAAATTAAAAATAATATCTATCTAAATCAAATCATCCATTTTAGTATACATATATTATCTATTTTAATTTTATATATGAATATCATCTTTCAATATATAATTTTTCCGAAAGTTATTAATGTTAAATTAGTTTTATTTTTTCTATCAAGTCACCTTTTACTAATCATTATCCTATTCTTCTCATAAATATCTAACTTTTTTATTTTTTAAATATTATATTTCCATAACATATTAATCCACATATTTAATTTAAAAAAATTAAATTATTAATTTTTTTATTAATCCACATCATAAATTTTTATTTTAAATTGATATTATACTATCCAATTCATTCGTAGCTTATCAATGTTTAAATCAGTAGCTAATCAAATTTAAGTTATATATTTAATAAATATCTTATAAGAGTTAATTAAAATTTTAAATCAATTATCAATTTTTTTATTAATCATCTTATAATACGTTATATATTTGTAATATATCAAATTTTAAATCCCTGTCTTATCAATTTTGAGTTATGGTTTTAAAATAAGTTTTATATAAATATTATTTTTATTAATCTATAAATTGAATTTTATTTTTAAATATTTCTCTGTATCTTATTAATCCGTTTTATAAATTTAAAATAATATTTTTTTAATCATTATCTTAAATTTTTTTAGTTAAAATCTATCAAATCTGAAAAAAATAAGTAATATGTTAAATTTATTTGAATTCTTTATGAAATTATAACCAAAATTATTTCTGCCAATCTCTAACCAAACACATTTGATTTGATGGTTTTGTTTAATAAATATTCAACATCTCTTATAAAAGTTAAGTTAAACTAAGAGATTATTAATAATTACTAACATACATGTAGGAAATTGAGAAAACAAAAAGTGAATAAATATTAAAAAGACAATTTAATATCCATAACTTTTCTATATTTTTTTTTTTATCAAAATCTTAAAAACAAATTTATAAAAAAACATATTCGATCAAAATTCTAATAATATTTACAATTAAGGTAAACTATGATATAATTTAAAATTATTAAAATATAGTAAATTGGGCACACAAAATATAAATAAGTAAAAATAGAAATTTAATATCCTTACCTTTTGTCTCTGTGTATTTTTCATCTTTAAAAATAAGAGAATGAAAATTCAAATGCTTTAAGTGATACCTACGATACCTACATTGAAAAGACATCAAATGTTTTAGATATCATTTACATCTAAAAATAAATAAATAACAAATAAAAAAGAGTAAATAATAAAATTTCTTTGTCTGTATATTTCTCAACAAAACAAAAAATATTTATAAGCATGGAATATGATACACATGGGGTTATGATTATATTAAAGAATAACAATTTTGTTTAAATCTTAAACTTATCAACAATTAAATTATTTCTCAAATTCTCTAAAATATTACCACTTCTCAAGTATAACTCTAATTGGAGTTATAAATAGCTCATTGGATAGCATTTTTCGGTATATACTTATAATTGTGAAATAGATTTTTTTCTCAAAAATGACTATTTCCTTATACAAAATGGCATCAAATGTTGAAACTTATATTTGACCCAAAATTAGTTATTTATCATTAAAAAGAATCAAAATAAGATAAAAATCAAAATTCTAAAAAAAAATCAATATTAATTTAAACCTAGAGAATATTTAAATTCACTAACATATAGAAAATTCATAAAAAAATATAAATAAACTAAAAAATAAAAGTTAATATCCATACTTTTTCTATCTCTATAATTTTTTTTATCAATATCTATAAAAAATTCTAAAAAAGATATTTGATCAAAATTCTAAAGAAAAAAGACATTCTACATTAAGTTAACTAAGAGAATATTAAAAATCATTAACATATATAAAATTGAACAAATAATAAAATAAATGAACACAAAATGTATATTTTCTTTCTCTCAGTATTTTTCTACCAAAATTCTAAAAAAACATATTCGATCAAAGTTCTAAAAGAAAATAACTAAGAGGATACTTGTCACGCCCCGGGCGTCCCCGAGACGCGGCAAGTGTATATAAAATATCAGAATCTACACAGGAGGTCAATAATATATCATACACAAGCAACTAAAATGACACACAGACAACAAAGAGGCTGACATGATATATACACCAAATGCGGAAGCGAAAGACTGAATCTGTAATCAAAACATACTACAGACTCGATACATAATCATCTGTCCTGTGAGAGCCAATATATACAAAGACATCCAAATAAAATACAACCGCGTGCCCAAGCACAGAATATAATACATACAATCAAAAGGGGTGCTGATAGCCTCTGGCACTCGCGGGACGTAGCGCTACTCCGCTACTGATGAAACCCTCGGGGAGCTCCTCCTTCAAGTCCGGCTTAGATAATACTGGAGAATAATAATTATGCGAGGGGTGAGCCACACGCTCAGTGAATAGCACAACCCATGCATCACAGCGATATTAACCACAATCAGATATTATTCCACAATCTCATCACTAAAAGCTACAAAATGGCAACAACTCTACAAACCAGTGGGTCGCTCATCGCCAACCCACTACACCCTCACCCTCACCCTTCAATGGGTGGCATAGGATATTGGGACTAACTACACCAATCCAGCAAGTCGCTATCGCCAACCTACTACACCCTCACCCTCACCCCTCAACAGGAGTGAAATAGGATATTGGGACTGACAATCATCCATAGACAAATCCAGCGGGTCGCTCATCGCCAACCCACTACACCCTCACCCTCACCCTACAACGGGTGACATAGGATTTTGGGACTGACTAGGCTGTTGGTCACCCTTGGTCCACCGATAGTCTCTCCTCCACTCCATAGGCCGCTTGGCTTTCACCCACAACTTCAGCCCAGTCCGAAACCAAATCAGGAGGCACCTACTGATGGGAACCCTTGGAAGGGACGGCCTTTCTAACGCTGGGGCAGTCTCTACCGGATCCAACGAAGGGAAACAGAACAGCCTATCCATCGCATATGATCCACTCGGATCCGCTGAATTCCTTAACTAAAGAAAAGAAACCTTGGGAGGGCACCTTGAGGTCCCGATATAGGATACCCCGACAACCAAACAAGGAACACGGAGTACCCTAGCCCGGGTCTCAACGCTGACTTCGCAAGGCCCTTTAATCCAGAGAAGGGAGACTCTACTGATGTCATGAATTCCTCAGAATTCCTCCAGGGCGCATAACCAAGATGCGGGGAACAGATAATACACTAACAAGGGGTGGAATATTAACGGGGAAAGAATCCTTGGGAGGGCAGCGTGAGGTCCCGATATAGGACATCCCGACAACCAAACAAGGAACACGGAGTACCCTAGCCCGGGTCTCACCGCTGTCCTCGCGAGGCCCCTCTCCTATAATATTCACTAAGACAGGCTAATAATCACGTGCTCGCATTTTATTTAAATACATTAAACTAAATGGGAACATGCATCGGTCGGGGCTTTCCTAGCATGGAAACATGATAACAGGGTGCATGGTTCTTATACGGGTCCTAAGGGTATAAGTCCCTAGCATACAATCTAGGGTGGCATGCATACTACAGATTATCATGCTTACATAGTTTCCATATTAAATAGGTTAATATTTACTATGGTGCCCCAGGGGAGGACGGTACACGCCCAAGTGCATGTAACGCCTCCCTACTGGGTTTGATCGTCCCACTCACCGGAAGTTGGGTCGTCGCGCGACCGTCTGTCAAGATCTGCAAGACAGGGCAATCAATACGGTGAGTAAAACACACAAATAAATCCACAAATACTATAAAATACTCAACACTCGGACAAGCGTACATACGGCCTGTACGCACGCGAGCCCGAGCACTCGACTCACTCCCGAACCCCCAGGCAACCGTACGCACGGCCACCCGACCTAGGCGCATAGATGCGCCCCAGCCCGCACGCCCAGACGCACGGCCGAGCCCCTGTCCGCACGCCCGGACAAGTCGCGTGGTCGGGCGCACGCACGCGCACGCCCGCGTGCACCGCGCGTCCAGCCCCCGGGTGCACCCGCTCGCACCGCGCCTGCACCCACACGCACTGCGCCCCAGCGCAGCGCCCCGCACACATTCCCCGCTCGCACCCTGCTCGCCCTGCGCGCACAGCGCCCCCCACACGCGCACGCACGAATGTGCACGCACGCACACACCCCGGCACCACTGACGCACTGCCGCGCGCCTGCCCGCGCGCCCCGACGCATTGCTGCACGCACGCACACGCTCGCGCGCGCCCGCATGCACCGCGCGTCCCGCCCAGCGCGCCCCCGCGCGCACTGCACGCACGCCCTAGCACGCGCACGCACTCGCCCCCAGCACCGCGCGCACTGGTCCCCAGCACCGCGCCCAGGCGCATGCCCAGGCTCCCTGCCCAGCACCCAGGCACAATGCCCAGGTGCCCTGCCCAGCGCCCAGGCACATGCCCAGGCGCCCTGCCCGCGCGCGCGCACGCTCGCGCGCGCCCGCCCGCGCCCGCGCGCTGGCACCCCCGCTCGCGCCAGCACGCGCGCACCCGCGCACTCGCGCGCACGCGCGCGCCTGCGCCCGTCTGCGCGCGCACCTGCGCGCGCACGCGCGCAGACTGCGCCCAGCTCGCGCCCAACCCACTCCAAGCTCATTTTCACCCATCCCAACCCCTCACACACTCCTTAACGCACCTACCCAACATGCATGACCTCCCAACCAACCCCTCAAGCTAAGAAAACCAAGAAAAGGAGGGGAGGAGCTCACATTGGGAGGGAAAAGAAAGGGGGAGGTTCGGGGATTTTTGCGAACCGAAACGCCGCCACCCGGAACCACCACCACCACCACCACCACTCAGCCTCCTCAGCCTCCTCTTCAGCCCTCTATGGCAGTAAAACAGGGGGGGGGGGGGAGATCATGCAAAGAGAGCTTGAGAGAAGGGAAGAAACAAGCAACAACAACACAACCCACCTCCACTTCTTCCTCCACCTTCTCCTCCTCTTTGAGGCTTTTAACCAAACACATGCAAGAGAGAAAGAGAGGCAAGAAAAGCTACTCGTGGACGTTTGGGAGGGGAGAGAGAGAGGAAGAGATATTTATCACAAATATCTTAGGAGAAATGACTAGGTTGCCCTCCGACTAGAAATTCTGCGCAAGCTTCACTGGAACAGCCATAACTTCCCCGATACAACTCCGAATTGCTCAATTCCAAAACCGATAGAAAGTAAGAAGATTATCTACAACTTTCATGTTTATGACATGAACAAATAACCTCTCCAGCTATTCCTAATTTAGAGCCAAACATGGAACAGGGCTGCTGCCAGAATTTCTATCCCCGGGATACACTTGGAAGAATACCCATAACTTTTACTATAAGAATCCAGTTGATCTAGATCCACCTCTGTGCGGAAGCTAACTCAAAACTGGACATCTCATAATAAAATCAGAATTAAATCTCTTCATCTTGGATTTTTACAAAATCAAATCCAAATGGCAAATTGGAAATACATAACTTACGAAAAAAATTATGTACCCAAAATCTTCAAACAGAGCGCTCCAAATGACACAGGCACAACAATACTAAAAATCATTAACAAATAAAAAATTGAGCAAATAAAAAAATTAAAAAAATATAATTTAACATCCATACATTTTCTGTCTTTCCATATTTTTCCTCTTCAAAAATAAGAGATTAAAAATTCAAATACGTTTTTTTTTTATGAGAATGTAGTCATTTCTATTTCATAATCGAAAAAGAACATGACTGAATGGGATGAGAATAAAAGAATAAAAACATAGATAAAGACATAGTCTTTAGATAAAGATAGACAATGCGCTCACTGAGCCTCGGCGCCCCTCCGCCCTTCATTGGCAATGCAAGCCGGTGCAAGTAGAAAAGACTTCTACCCCGTCCCGCCCCGCCCCGCCCCGCATCTCGCACTATTCCGAGATGAGGAAAACGTTTTCACCAATCTGGATGCTCGACAACCCGCACATCCCCATCCCCCAGTCCCGAATGCACTGTACCGTCATCTCCCATAGGTTCTCGAAGTAGAATGTTGCACCCTTGAATACAACGTCATTTCGTGCTCTCCAAATAGCCCAAGTGCCCACCGGGATAACCGATAGCCATACCCTGCCCGTCTTGCTTCTGTCATTTCTCTTTCACATGCGCCGCGCCGCCTCCCAAAGCTCTTTCAAGGACCATACACAAAGCAGCTTCCTTGATGTCCCGGCGAGTCTTGTCCATAGCCTCGCTGCAAACAGGCATTGACAGAATAGGTGTTCGGTTGTCTCCTCCTCTCCCCCACACAACGGGCAATCAACCACCTTCGGCGGTCACTAGCGTGCCCTAAAAGTCTTCGTCACCAGACGGTTTTGCAGTAGAAACCAGGAAAAGCACTTCACCTTCAGTGGTATCTTAGCCTGCCAAAACACCTCCGCGCCCACTGCCACAATTCCCTCCGTTGCAACGGCCCGCTTCCACCAATTATTCTTGCTCTTGACTGTGTAGCACTGCCCTGGTTTCCCTGCCCATGCCAGCTCGTCTTCGATGTCGTCCACCAGCGCGTGCGACTGAAGCAACCTAGGAGTTCTGAGTACTGCTGCACCTCCTCTCCTCTTAGGCCATGGCGCATGCGTAAATCCCACCCTCCTTCTGCTAGCCAGTAATCGCACGTTCTGCCCTCCGCCCTTGCCGCTTTCCCCGCCAGTCTAGGGAACAAGTCCCGCAATGGCGACGCCCCGCACCATCTATCGTCCCAAAACTGGAACGCGGAGCCCTCACCCAACTGCCATACAAATTCATCCCTGAGCGCTGACCAGACCTCAAAGAATCCCTTGCACAATGGGGACCTCCACCTCCCAAAATCTGGCACCACCCCTCTTGCTACACCCGCAATCCCATAACGTTCTTTGAAAATGCGAACCCATTTCTTCTCTGGATTGTAACACCAGTTCCAACGCCATTTGGCCATAAGCGCTCAGTTCATCATATCTAAATTTAGAACCCCGAGCCCCATGTTATTATTCAGAGTGATATCTACATTCGAAAGATAACAAACGTTTTAGAAATCATTTACATATATGTAACATTAAATAAATAACAAATAAATAAGTAATCAATCAAATATCTTAATATGAAAATTTCTCACCAATTTTTTTTCAAAACTCTACTATAAATATTAGAGATTTTGTGATGATTGGGGATCCTAGGTTACTTATAGGCCTGTAATATCATACACGTAAAATTCCAATTATATTATCAAATCATAACAAATTTTGTTTTAATCTTAAACTTCCCAACAATTAATGTTTTTGAAATTATTTAGATTTTCATAAATTTTCAAGCATAACTCTGATTGGGATGATCAATATCTCAATGAAAAGCACTTTTCTATATATAGTTTTGTAGGAGACCAAATTCGTCACTAAAAGGGAATAAGGAATAAGAATGCATAAGCACGAGTATAAAGTATAGATAAGGCCCACTCCGTTCGACAAGCCCAAAACGAGAAAGCCCAAGGACCCGAATCAGGCCCATCTTTCTCGACAGGTCGGGCAAGCGGCATTGCCCGACCAGATCAGGACGGGCGATAGTATTGTTCGACCAAAGATGGACCTGCAATATTGACCGACTAGGTCAATTCGGACTCTCGAACAAGTCCGATGGTCAATTCCTAAGCCAGCCAGAGATGGACATTTGATATTGGCCGACCAAGGCAAGATGGTCGAATACAAAAGGTCCGACCTGGAGTATGAGCTATCCAAACCGTAATGCCCGAACAGGAGCACAGGTCGACCATACGCCCACCTCTGAAAAATAATGGTTGGCCCAAGGAATATTATCTGACACGGGAGAAGGATTGGATGTCAGAAAATCGGTTACAGAATGGCAATCCTTAGGCAACACGCGTCCTCAGATCCAAAAGCCACGTGGAGATTCCATCTCATGATAAACTCACTCCACAAGGCTACACCCCTTCTCTAGTATAAAAAGGGGACGTCTCCTCCCCCTCAAGGTATGCACTCTCACTCCACTACTTACACTCAAGAATTCCATGTTATTCTTCCCTTCATGGAGAGGTCACTGACTTGAGCATCGGAGGGGCTCCAACATCACACTGGTGTGAGTTGCAGGTGCTCAAAGGTTGAAGGAGATGGAAGACGACTAGCAGGAGGAGCCTGCTTTGGGTCATCGTGAAGAAGAGTCGGCATCAACATCATCTCGGATCCACATCAAAAATCCCGGATCTATAACGATCCGGCCCAGGAGGGGAAGACCTGATTTCATCCCAAGACGACTAGCAAGAGGAGCCTGCTTTGGGTCGTCATGAAAAAGAGTCGGCATCAACATCATCTCGGATCCACATCGATAACGATCCGGCCTAGGAGAGGAAGACCTAATTTCATCCCCCACAATTTTTTTTCCTAAAAATGACTATTTTGATCATGATGAATGAGATCAAACATTGTAAAATCAAATTTGATTCGAAATTAGCTATTTATCACTTAAAATAAACTCTAAATAAGATCAAATCTGTTTATAAAATTACTAGTCAAACTAATATAAATTTAAAATTATTTTTACTATATATTTTTAAATAAAATCTAGTATGAATTGGGTAAGAATTGTTAACGGATTATATAAATAGTAAAAAATAGTCAATTTTTTATTTTTATTTTTCAAATCATATTTTTAAAATAAAATTTAATTTCTGTGATAGTGTGTGTGTGTGTGCGCGCGCGTGTATATATATATATATAGAGGTGATATGGTGTGGACACCATATCCCCTTTTAATATGCGGTCACCTTCTAATCACCATACAAAAAGAGTGCATTTAATCAAATAGTGAGAAAATGGTCCATAAAATAATCACAAGAGATAAAAGGAGAGATCATGTGAAGAAAAAAGAGGGATCGTGATTCATAGGGATATATGTGATTTCATGGGGTGGTTATTTTAACCGTCTGATTAAAATCCATTTAATCGGATGGTAATGACAAGGTGACCACACCTAAGGAAGAGGGCATGGTGACCGCATCTTATCATTTCACTATATATATATATATATATATATATATATATATATATATATATATATATATTTGTTGATGGTTATAATTATATTTTTCATTAATTTTAAAGGGTAAAATTGGAAAAAATATTTCCCCTCTCAACTCGTACTTTTTATAATAGTATAGATATAGATATAGATAAATCTATATTACTAACCAAAAGTGTTCTCAACTATGTCACACTAATAATTTTTTAAAGACATATTAAAAGAACGGTGGTGACCATGCCACATCATCATATTATTTTTGTATTATTTTTTATTAGATTTAAATTAAGAAAACCATAGACAATATATGGATTTTAAATACCATAACAATATATCCAAATCCACAAATCTCATTCAATTTTGAAAATATAATGGATTATTTTTTAATTATAACTTACTCATCATCATTTTATAATATATTTTTAGTATATTTTTGGAATATTTTTTAATAGTTTTATATTACATCTTAAAATAATACTAAGTAAAAGTGTTTAAGTTTTCAAGTTCATTCTTTTGTAACATTTTCATAGTCCAATTAATTTACCTTTAGTTATGAATTATCTTTGATTTTATTAAGAATGGAAAAATATTTTTATTACTTTTATATTGGGATAAGGATAAAATAAATATATCTATTTATATGGGAAAAATTAATTAGGGGTCCCTGCGGTCACCCATCTAATAGTTTTAGGTCCTAGGAAGTTTTTAAGTTTTTTTTAGGTCCCGAAGGGGGTGAAAATTTGAAAAAAAAAATTATTTTGGTCCCTCCAGCCAAATGTTTTTCAAAAATATCAGAAATGCCCTCGCCCATTTATGTCAAGGTTACCAGCATATTATATTTAACAATATATACTAGAGATTGTTTACAATGTACTGAAATAATTGGGTGAAGGGCATTTTATGTGAAAGTTAACAATGTACTAAGGAGTGTTAACAGTGTACTCGAGATACTTAGCAATGTACTGGGGAGTGTTAATAGTCTACTAAAATAATTGGGCGAGAGATATTTTGGTAGTTTTGAACAACAACGAGCTGGAGGGACCTAAAGATAATTTTTTATCGCCTTAAGGATCTAAGAAAAACTTGAAAAGTTTTAGGGACCTAAAAATAATAGATGGGTGATCACATGAACCCCTAATTAATTTTTCCATTTATATATATATGTGTGTGTCTATATATTGGATGATATCATATCCATATCCATCAAATTAATCTCAATATTTTTAATGATTTTTTAAAGATATATTAAGTGAATGATTGTGATCTTGCCACATCATCGTTTTTTATTATCATTATTATTATTATTTAATAGATGTAGATTGAGATAATTGTGGAATATATATGATAAATATCTAATTTCAAGTCAAATATGATTTATAATGTTTGATCTCCCTTGTCATCGTGAAATAGTCATTTGTTGGAAAACCTATTTCACAATCATATGTATATATTAAAAATATCATTCCAACAAATATTGATCACCCAAATCCGATTAATACTCGAAAGTCATGAATTTTTTAAGAATTTCAGGGATAGTTTAATTTTTTATTTTTTTGTACCTGAATATACATTGGATAATAACATCCAAATCCACCAATGATTAATGTTTTTTTTTGTTTATATACCCTTATAAATCATATTTTAGCAAAATATATAATTTGTTATTTCCAATAATATTATTCCAAAGGGTTTAAGTTGTACATGAACGTTATTTTTTTTTATCCATTCAAGCAATATTATTGATTTAAAAGTTTCAAATGAGATATTTTTATAATATAGGCTTTGTTGAGGGGTATATATACAAAAAAACTCATTTTTAGTTGTAACATATCTCTTTTATATATATATATATATATATATATTATATTGCATATAAATGAGAGTATTGGTTGTCGGCAGATTTTTTTTATTTAGACGCACATCGTGCGTGTGGAGAGATTAGTTTATATACTAATGGGAAGTTCTGTTTTCAATTGTATTACACAATTTTACATATTTACCCCTAATAAATTTGTTAAAGTATATTATTATCCAAAACTAATATTTAGTCTCCTAATCTTATCTTAGGATTTTAAAAATATATTGAATGAATGGTGGTAATGATGCCACGCCCTTTTTTTGTTGTTATTATTTTTTATTAGATTTAGATTGAGAGAATCATGGAATATATATAATAAAGAGGTAATTTTGGGTTAAATATGAGTGAGTTTCAATATTTCATCTCACTATTCATCTTCAAATAATCATTTTATATAAGGAAATATCTATTTCACAATCATAAGTATATATCAAAGATATCTTTCTAATGAGCTATTGATCACCCACATCTGATTAAACTTCAGAAGTTATGAATTTTTAAAAAATTTGGGAATAATTTAATTCTTGATTATTTTTTTTATTTTTTTTGTATCTATACATAAATTAGATAATATCATCCATATCTACCAAATAATAATGTTTTTTTGTTATATATACATCTAAAAAGTCACATTTTAACAAAATATCATTGATGATTTGTTATTTCTAATAATATCACTATAAATAGGGGTGCAACTCTGGTGGAGTCAGGTTAGAGCTCAACCCTAACCCAACCCGAGGTTTTGCTCAGGTTCAGGTTGGGTTGAGGTTTGATTCGGGTTGGATTAGGTTCCGGTTGGGCTTAAAAAATGTATTATTTTTATAATTAATACTTCGCAAACGTCAATTCTCAGCATTACAAAAATAAAAAAGATGAAAATGAGGTTAGAGAATATATGGAAACTATATATGTAAAAAAACTCATTTTTATTTGTAACATATTTATTTTATGTTTTAGTTTTAAATTTTACAGATTAAATGATTTATTATATCTTCGAAAAAATTTGAAGGTATTGTTTGTGGGTACTTTTTTCAAAATATTTTTTTATTTACGTGCACATGGTGCGTGGGGGAAGACCAGTATATACTACTTGAAGTTGCAGCAGTGTGTCACAATGCAAATGAGAGTGTATTTGGCTTGCTTAAACAAAATTCATTGTATGCCACAAATGAGATTGTTTTTCTTACCTAAAATGATTAAATAAATTAAAGAGCATAATTTTGGAGACCTATATGTGGGGTGTGTGTGTGTGTGTGAAGAAATGTCTGTCTGATTTCATTCATTACTCGCCAGTGATCTTCAGAGACCACCTGCGATATATAATATCCCAAATAGAAACTCATCTGATCCATTTTTGAAGTGGCCGGGGGCACATTTTTTAAAATTTTAATTAGAAGTGGGGGCACATTTTTGAACTATTTTTGTTGTCATATAATATACGTGACCTGTTTCTATACGTGCCACAAAGAGAAACACATTACAATACTTTTCATGGTCATGGGGACAACCTTCCATTTCTCAAGAGCTAGCCGTGGTTGAGCTCAAATTTGAATCCCTTGTCTGACCTGACCCATAGGTTTTTGTGGCTCAGCTCATTTGGTGCAACTACTAAAAAAGTTTCTCAAGTAAACCCCTAGTTTTACTAATTAGACATATTATGAAAGCCACACTTTACTAATTAGAATATATTCAAAGTCATCAAAATAGAACCCCTGTCTGGGTTAGAGAGAGAGAGAGAGGCCAGGAAGACTTGCATCATGTGTGGGAGAGTCATGCAGCCATTATTGTAGGACTTGATTGGTAGGTCCAAGTTTTCAAAGACCCAATATGATTGAACCATACATCTCTCTCCTTCCTCCAATTGAAAAGCTACGTACCCATAACAAGAGGAATAATAACACTACGGAGACAACCATCCACATCTCTCTCTCTATCTCTATATCTACAGAGAGATCTTTTTGACAAAGAGAGAAGACATTCATGCTGAAGTCGGTGGCCTCTTTTTTTCATTGGGTTAACCTAAGCCACCCATATCTTAGAAAGATAGACTGATAGATAGTGAGAGATAGAGAGACTTTTCTCTCTTTTAATAAATAAAAATTAGAAAAAGAAGAAGAAAAAGAAAACAAAGGCACTCATGTTTTAAGTAGCATTTAAAAAAAGAAAAGAAACATTTGGATGATTCTATTTACGCATAAATCAAACTTAACAAAAGAAAGCAAAAAAAATCTTGATTATGTATGACCTGGAAAAAGGGATTTTCATAAATCTAATTACAAATGTATATTATTTGTAACTAATTTCAATGACATATTTAAGTGAAACACTACTTTCAAATGAGTTTCCAAATGAGTTTCTAAAATTTTGGACGTGTGATTGGGACATCAGCATTCTGAAAATTCAGAGGTTGATACCCCGTATTATAGAATGATTGTTTTGAGAGCTTCTGAAATTCTAGAAAAAAATTGCTTGAATAGAATGGATACATGGGTGGTGAGGATGCAGAAACAAAATACCCGTTTGGATCCGCGTTACATCTTTTTGACTTTTCACTATGGAATCTCCTAAACATGGATCTAAACAGGTTTAAGATAATATATATATATATATATATATATATATAGAGAGAGAGAGAGAGAGAGAGAGAGAGAGAGATCTTCTTCCATAAAGGAAAGGGCACCAAATTCTCTATATGCTGGTTCTTGGTTATTGATTCTCCCTATTCTCTGAGGTGTGTGTTCTTGTGTGGATGTGAGAGCTGAGAGGAAATTAAAAAGAAGAATCGAATGTTCCATCAAAAGAATACACAATTTGAGAGGCCTCTGTGTGTTCAAGGGGACTCCGGACTCGTCCTCACCACTGACCCGAAGCCTCGCCTTCGATGGACTTCTGAGCTCCACAACCGTTTCATCGATGCGGTTAATCAACTCGGAGGGCCTGATAGTAAACTAGTTTCAATTATTCTATCAATCAATCTCCAATTGTTTGATAAACAATTTCGATTTCTAATTCAGTATGGTATAAAAAATTTCCAGAGGCGACTCCAAAAACGATTATGAGGGTTATGGGAGTGAAGGGTCTCACCCTTTATCACCTCAAGAGCCACCTTCAGGTGGTATAACCTGCTTTTGATTATTTTGATTGACCAAACAATATTAATAGGTTGATGAGAGATGTTTCTGATTTTTGTTTGAACAGAAATTCAGACTTGGAAAGCAACCACACAATGAATTTAATGATAACTCAATCAAGGAAGCTGAAAGAGGTGAATTATGTTATATATATTTTTGTTTCTAGATGTCTTATATTCCAATTATTCATGCTTAAGAGGTTATTTTGATTGGAAGCTTTGGTTTTAGATCTACAAAGAAATGGAGCTTTTTCATCCGGGATGATGAGTCGAACGATGAACGAGTAAGTTTCTCCAAAATAATAACATTGATTGCTCAGTTAATATAGTTTTTCAGCTTCCAATTTTTAAAAGACTTCCATAATTGAAGTTGTTGATGAAGATATATTGGTTTTTCAATAACTCAGTAGGGATGTTCGCATTACTGAAGCGCTACGAATGCAGATGGAAGTCCAAAGAAGACTACATGAGCAACTAGAGGTGATTTACTTATGATTTCCAAGACTAACTCCATTTGTTTAATTCTTGCATTTGAGGTAATTAATATTTGGTGTAGTACTTCCATCTTGTGCTAAGGTTAATTTCTGTATGAATGATTGAAGAACAGGTTCAAAGACATCTCCAGATGAGGATTGAAGCCCAAGGAAAGTACATGCAAACTATACTAGAGAAAGCTTGCCAAACCCTAGAGGGTGAGAATAACCAAGGAACCATAGATGTGGAAATAATGAAAGGCAATGATCCTCCTATGAATTTCCCTTCCTTCCAAGATCTACACATCTATGGAAAAAATCAGTTTCTTTGCACCAATGACCTACATTTAAAAGAATTAGGAACTACCACAGCTTGTGTGGGTGATCAAGAGGATTCTTTCAAAGGTGATAACCAACTTCAAATGGTTCAATGTTCTATCGATAGCGATACGGACATTGATTCCATGGATGTTTATGAGACCAAGAAATTCTTATCATTAGAAGATGGCACCAACGATAAAAAGTGTGGAGTATCAACAAAGCTCAAGAGGGCTTCGTCGAGAAGGATGGAAAGGATGAGTCCGACAAAGAAGGACGGTGGTTTAACTCCACCGAGAAATTCGTCTTATGGGTGAGTTTTCTTGGACGACCTTATTAGGAACAAAATATTTGTGTGCTGTGGTTCTAGTTTTTTATCATTCATGTAGGAAAGAAATTGATGGTTTGCCATATGCTTAAATAAGTATAATAAATGGGAGTGTTGAAGTTATTTGTGCTTCTTATAACCCCTTTGTAAATCTTGCACTAAACAGTGTCACAAACTCTGATATGATACCTTGTGCTAGCTACTTATTGTTTGACACGAATATGATTCTCATATTTTTCATAAATGATTGAGTTTACATTCTTATCAATTTTTTGTTTTTTGTTTTTTTTGGTTTAAGGATTGGGTCTCATCAAGTGTAGTCAGTCTGCGATAGCTTGACAAATTTGTGATAAAAATTGTCACTTAACATGTGAGGTTGCCTCAACTCCATCTTCTTTTGGAAACTGACTACACCTGATCACTTGAGCCAATCTCCTTTTCTTGCCTACATGCAAGCAAATAAAGATAAATTGTAAGCATGACTTGTAAATTGAAGAACCTGAAATGAATGCCATTGTATTATGTTTCTTAAGATGCTTCCCGTTTGACGGGTTTCTTTCTATTTTGCTTTGCTTTCCTTGGTCTTTTTGTTTTCCACTTTGGACATCGTGTATCTTGATTTGTTTTGAGTTGAGATAGACATGATTACAATGCCTTCAAAAAATGATAGAGAACAGATGGTTTAACATATATATCAAAATTCTCATGGCATTATAAATACTTTTCATCAAAAAAATCTATATATGTGTTTAGCATACACGCAGTAAAATTTGCATAACACTACAATTAGGGTTTTAGAAATTTGTTTGGAATATATAAAAAATTCTAGTAATTGTGGAATGGCTATTCATCAAGTGTTTCTCTTTCTCTTTCTTGTTGTCCTTCATTTTTTGTGTATTAGGTAATCTAATTAAATAATAGCAACTTGATGTAAAATGTGTACTTTGAGTTTGTGATGTTTTTTTTTTTTAATGAGGATTTAGATTAATTTCCCAACGCAATTACATTTTTTGGATACTGATTTTAAAGTAGCACATATACTTATAGTTAGCCCTCCATCATGACAAACAACAGCTTTTTAAGCACTGTCAAACAATCCTGATTCATGCATAAAACCTCATGCAAATCCAGGGTTCTTATATATGACCCAAAGGAAAGGGAAAAGAAAAAGGAAAAGGTGTAAAGAGTGATCATTGGGAATGGAGCTATGGAAAATTTTGAATGGATGAAGCTTCTCTTTATGAACATGAGAGCCGACAGAGGGCATCTATCTTGCTGGTTCTCCTTTTATCTTCTCTTTTTCTTGGAGCAAACAATATTTATTCTTAGTGGGTTGGAAGATTACAATGTGAGATTTGAAGCCAAAAGAACTCTATTTAATGTGATATATATGCATAGAATTAGATTTACCATAAACCACACTTTATTTTCTTATTTTTAATCTAGAGTTTGTTTGGATGTGAGTTTAGGTAAATTCTGCGTTTGAAAAGTTAAAAATTTTCAAACTCAGATCCAAACATATTTTCAGCGTTTAGCTTTTCAAACCACAATATTCTCTTTTAAGCCAAAAAATCCTGCAGTTGAAAATCTAAAAAAACATAACTTTTCAAAAGCTGAGTTTGAAACATAAGATTTTAAGAATCTCAGTGTTTCAACCTCACATCAAAACGCACCCTTAGTTTAGAACTCATTATCAAACCGATTCTGCTTCTAGCTATAAAATCAATTTTCAAATAATAGGTTCTAAATTTGTGTTTTTAATTGGTTTTTGAATTTCATGCACGTGTTAAAACTCATTAAAGCAAGGGACCTCAGTGGTTCTAGTTAGGTAGAAACCTTTTCAACCAAACTAAACACTGAATTTTTCTCCTTCCAGGGCTGGGCTCCGGATGCTCTCTTTTCTGTCTTTTTTTTATTTTCTTAGGTATTTGTATTTAAATCTTTGCTCCCTCATCCCTTTCAAATATTATTCTATTTGAAATAGCAATGACCACATTTTTTTTCTAAAAAAAAAAAAGAACTCATTAGAACAGTTTTTTTATGGAAAAATGCTAATTGACAATAGTTTTTATAGAAAAAATTGCTTTTTAGAATTAGTTTACAATGACACCTTTTAGTCTAGTAAACAATTCATGATCACTCCTAAATCCATTTCTAGTTACACATAGTTGGTTCTTGATTTAAAAAGCCTTACCATTGTATAGTATGAGTTTGATTTTTTGGTGTCATATCCATCTCAAACCAGTCTTCAGCTGATTGTATTTTGAATTTTCAAAATTTAAGCATTTAAAAATATGATATCCTACATTTCATGTTTGAAGGCACATGAAAAAAAAAAAAAAACCAACCAACAAACACTTTTAGCCAAGTTTAATGACCCAAACTAATGTCAACATGTAAAAATAATAAATCAACCTTCTCAAAAACAATTCTATATGACATGCCCAAAATCAATTTAGTCATCAAATTTTATGTCACTAGATCTTGCTTCCATGTTTTTTATGCAAGCAAGTCAAAGCTTATTTTAACTTAATTGCCACGTCAGCTGCCATAGGCACATTGACTGGTCAGCTAAAAATTTGACTCGTCAGCTAAAAATTTCACACCTTGATTAATTCTCCAAAAAAATGATACAACCTGATTTGTTGGCCAGAGAATAAAAAAAGGTGCATATGGTCTCTTTATCGATTGCAGGGAAAACTAAAAGGGAGATACAAGTTGGATGACAAAAGCTCTCTTAGCTTGCTCTCTAAAGAGAGAGAGAGCAATGGCTACAGAATATACATTCTTTCATGCTTACAGTTTACTGATGAAACCTCAACCTCATTATGTCCCTCACAAGAGTTGTAAAGGGAGGTCCTATGTTGTACCATATCTGTTTTTCGCAGGTGGAATGTTTTGTGTGATCTCGCAAATAGTTTGGTGCAGAAAGTATACATTTATAGGTATGTACCTCAATAAAATAAAAAAAATTACATTTGCTAAAAACGATGTCATTTAATTCAAGGGTTAAAAACATCCAAATCTTCGTAAACATAGGTAATTACATATAAGTCTTTATCAAAGTTAGGACAGACATACAAGTCTTTCAAAACTCACAAAAACCCATAAACATCCCTAGTTTTAACAAAAAATAATCAGAACCCAACCCTATCCTATTTAACTTCAACCTATAACCATGAAATGATTAAATTATCCTCAAATTTTTAATCATTTTCAACTAATACCTCAATGAAAATGAAACATAAAAAGTCTTACAAGAATAATTAGATCTTTGTATAGACTAATTTGTTTTTATAATTATTTATGAAAACCATAATGTCTACACAATTACTTGGTGATAAAATATTATATCAAATTTGAATGAAATTTTAACCCAAGGATAATTATTAGGTTTTTGTGAGTTTTAAGAGACACATGTGTCTGCCCCAACTTTCACGGGGACTTGTACGGGATTATCTGTGTTTGCAGGGATGCAGATGTCTTTAACCATTAATTCAAATTGGAATGATACATTTTTCATCAAAGCATGTTTATTCTTTTTAAATAATTAAAATATGTGGATGACTGTTCTTAATATTTTTCCATAATATATTCTGTCATAATTATCTGTTAAAATTATGTTGGATGATAAGGCGACTGCGACAAGTATTATTCGCTATTAAAATTACGAATTAATGTGATATGTTATTCAATTAAATTGATATCTATATTTTGAGGACTACTAATAAATGTATAGATTGACGAATAACAATCACCATATCAAATTATACTCCATGGCCAAAAAAACAAAAAAATTTAAACATACATGCATCCAATTCATCTTGTACTTCATTAATTATAAAAACTTGTATTCTATTAGTCAAGTATATACTTTTTTTTTAAAAAGGATTTTGCATATATACCCCTCTTAAATTCCATTATTACATAAATACTCATCTTGTATCATCAACTATAAAAATACTCCTCACATTTGAAAGTCGTACAATGGTGCCACTATAGTTAAATGCCGTGACTTTTGGTTACGAGAGCTTTCGTTAATCACTGTTAAGTCCTCATAAATTGTCTAAAATACCCTTCCAAAGCCAAAAAAACATTCAACGTCCATCTCTTCCTTCCCATACCCTCTTTTCCCTCTTTCTTTCTCACTCTCTTTCTTCCTCACAACACATATTCTTAATTTCCTTTTTCATTTATTGGTAAACCAAAACCCTAATTAATTTGCTTATTCTCCACCAGTCCCCATAGAAATGAGTAGCTCCATGAGCAATATCACAACCCACATCCCAAGTGTTATCAGTGGATTTCCTTGTAAAAGGTGGGATATCAAGGAAAGAAAAAAACAAAAGAAATTCTACAAATGCCAACAAAAGGGTAATTTTTTCTTCATCTTCTGTAAATTTGAATCTTGGATGTTTGAAAAAAATGAGATTTTTTAATATTTTAAGGATTGCGGTTTTAGAGGGGTAATCTAGTAATTCCACTAGGGTGGATTAGAAAACTGACCATGGTACAATATAGGTTCCGGACAGTGACTAATGGCAGGATACGGTTACACGACTTCTAAATATAAGAGGGATATTTTTACAATCAATAATACAAGAGGGATATTTCTACTATAACATAATTTAAGAGGTATATATATGCATACCAAAAACCCTAAAAAAAACTGAGGCCTATAAAAATGACTCAGCATAATATTTGCCACTTTAAACCATCATTGCTAAAAAAAAGAAAATTCCTCATTGTCAAAATCAAAATTATTCTGTTTACAAACAGTAAAGAGTGGTATCCTTCTCTCAGCCCTCTAATAATACAAGAATCTAAGGTTCCACAGTTCACCCTTTCAGTCACCCTTGTTTTCCTGGAAACCACTTGTTCTTCTACATATTGGTACAGACGTGAAAGCTTGTCCATGTAAACAGCCATTGCCGGACATCTCCATGTAATCTGAAGCTTTGGGCAGCTCTGCATTTTCAAGACCATCAAATTAGATCTAATGAACACTTGTTGCACAAAGTCACAGTGCATTCTTTACATTTTCTGAAGTGAAACTACTGCAATGAACTTCCTTAAAAACCATCAAATCAAAAGCATCAATAAGCAGGTTTGGGATGCCATGTCGATGGTGAGGAGTCGTTTAGTGATTCCAAGAGTAGTTTTCTTTGTTTTAGGGAGTCCCCCTCTGAAGAGATCTTCTCTACTAGGGGCCTCCAATTTTCCTTTTCCTTTTGATGCTTTTATGTCTTTGTACCCCCTTTTGGGCACTCTTCTTATTTAATGCAAAGGTGAAGAAGGCCTACCGTTTCCATTCAAAAAAAAAAAAAAGCATCAATAAGCAGGTTTGGGATGTCATCACATGCTTGACTTGCACAGAATCATAGAACACGCTTCTGTGCCACATAGACCACAATGTCCAGTTAAATTTTGTTAGATGGTACATTACATGTTTTTGCTTTCGTAATAGTGTAGATGTCCTTTCGAGGAATGTTGGGGAGTTTTTGGTTTTTAATTGAGAGTATTGCCTATAAAATATTTAAGTATGAATAGAACTCAGACGAGTTTGGCCCTTTAAGATGAGCCATGGATTTGCTCTCTATAGGACGAGTTGGAATGCCTCCAGGATTACCTGATGCATAGGGTTGGCTGATTATATGCATCTGGGATTTTCCCAACTAATGTGGCGGTTCCTCGTCACCAAGAAAACATATAGACACTACGAAATAAACTAGAATCTAATTATGCATGTGGACCATGTGGTTTGTAGAATTGCATGAGGGAGGCAAAAATGCAATACCATCTTAAACTGCAGGTGATTGTGCCAAAGAAACATTTCGGCCCACTCATTTCTTGTTAACCTAACAACACTGCAATTCTGCACTGCCAAGAAAATAAAAATAACATTTATTAACAATAGGTTAGGTAATACGGCAGAAAAGCTTGACATCAATAAGAATATCTGGTAAAAGTTATACAAAGGCATTTTAAAAATTTGTTGAAAACAGCATGCATGTACCTGACATTCTTCTATGAGTTCACGAATAATCAAAATAGTATTCTGTCTTGATAAAGTTCTAATGCCTGTATGACCTTTCCTATAAACAACTTGCGATGCAGACGGTACCTGTGATTAGAGCTCAAAAAATTAAGTCAGGGCTGATAAACAAATTAAATAATGAAAGTTCTTGATATGATATAAGAAAGACAATGTCATCACAGATGGAAATGGAGCTATATACTTGATGGCAGCTGTAAGGGTCCTCCTCATTTGTGGGTCAGAATCTGCCAATTATTTAAGATGGAAAAGAGAAATATAGTTAAAAAACAATAATTTCTTTTAAACTGACAATTAGTAAAAGTATTGTACTCTTCACGGTAGGAAGGTAAATACATGGGATAAGTAGGAAAAAAAAATATACCATACATAAAGAAACATATATCACATGTGATATTCATTATTTTAAATATATATCTACCCACCCCTACAGAGTTCGGCTTACATGTGTAGTCTGGATCCATATCTATTTCCACACTCTTTCTGAGATTATCCATATCTCTTCCATAGGCAAATGTAGACCTATCCATATATGTCTTCACATCCCAATTGGATATGTATATATAAGACAGATACGCAAAAAAAAATGGATATTCAACCTACATATGTATCCGTTGTATCCCAGGGAAAAATTTCTGTCCAGCATCAAAACTTCATGTGCATGGATATTTTAAAAATCATGGATATCAGTCAGCCCTCCTGTCTGAAAATATACAATGAGGGATTTCCAACCTAGATAATATGGATAGCTATAACTTAAAATCCTAGCAATATCCGCAGATCGCTTTGAAACTCAAAGAAAACATCGATGCCCTCCTATTGGTAGTTAACAATGAATTTTCACAACCACCCATTGAAAATCATGCTTACATAACAAAAAGAGAAACTTGAAAGATACGTTGTTGAGTGAGCGTCAGATGTAAGTACCCAATATCCTCTGATCTTCGTCAGCAGTTGTAGGATATTCAGCTAGCAATTTCAGACATTCTTCCTGGAGCTCCTTCGCTGCTTTCCTTTCTATGCTTGGGATTGGAGGCAAATCTCCATCAGACCATGTGGGCAATGTTCGTGCCGCTGCAAGGACAGCTCCATCAACAAAATTATCTTCTGCACCAGATAAGCTTTCTACACATATACAAAGCACATGATTAGTTACAAAACCGTGGAATATGAACAATTGGGATGGTAGTGGATATTCCAGACTTTGGAGGAGCAAAAATACCAAGTACTTACTATTGTGATAAAGGTCCTCTGGCAACCCAGATATATTGAAGACAGATAAAAATGAATCCAAGTGAATTTGCGAGTCGCCAGAAAATTGTATAACATCCCATGGGTTCTGAAGGTATTTTCAGAAATAAGATTTGATTCATTTCAGGCAGTAGATCAATCAAACAAATGTTAAAAAGGGAAAGAGAAAAGAACTGTGCATCAAGCTACTTTCGTGGAAACCATCACCCTAACTGGCCAGAGTATAATTACACTGTAAGCCCTACTGTAATCACATAGACGCTAAGAGAAAATTTGTCACAAGACGAAAAAGGTGGGAATTTTGCCGTTCTCCTAAAAAGAGGGGGGGGGGTGATTTTGATAATAGCGTAGAGGATCTCTCACTCAATTAAGTCCCAATTCCGCACTATTTTCAAATTTATTTCCACAATTTCCAAATTTGAATCAATTAGAGCATTGTGCATACCAAAGGTTGAATTAAGTTAAATCCCAGATATACAGTATCATCCAAAATCAACCTAGATAAAAAAAAATGTTAAGGGCTGGTACAGTCCCAATAGATAATTATTCAGCATCCGCCCACAAATATTTCTCACATTTGCTTTTGTTCCTTCTGGTACAATTTCTATCCTCCGAGTCTAAATCAAATCTCTTGATACCCGACAATACCCCGATGTCAATTCAAACAATGTGAAGATCAATTCTCTTCTTCCTAAATTAAGCCAGCAAAGTAAGCCAACATGTTTTAACCACAATACTAAGGGAACTAGTCAAGCCCAACCAAAACCAGGTACAGTTAGGTAGTTCATTTCAGTCAATCTAAAATCAATATTAAAGTCTTCTCACCGCCTCATACATTTTAATTAAGCATTCGTATTTTAAGCCATTGAAAACGTGTAACATTGATAACTATATATGATCCGTATCTCTACATTGTTAATTTCAATCATGCAATAAAATCCATGAATGCAACCATATGATGGATGCACATGGTTTATATATTTGGTTCATTCTGATTTTTTTCTCTTTTTTAATTTTCTAAATAAGAATGAGTTAATACCATCTTTTTTCAAGTAGCTTTGGATGAAAATGATCTCATTTGAGACTCCCATCACATGTGGTGATAATACCATCATTTGCACTCCACCGCTTTGGCAAAACCCAATGATTTGGAAATGATGGTTATATTTTATTTTTATTTTTTTGAGAAAAATAAAGGAGTTTCTTATTGATTAAAGATGCCCCTATGCCTAGGAGACCAATGATGTATGTCCTGTATGTCCTCATTAGATATTTTCTTTTTGATGTCCCTTCCTTTATTTTACCCAGTCTCTTTGTACTGTGATATGAAGCCTTGTTAAGCAGTCTCCTAATTGACCATTCCAATCTTCATTAGAGGATAACTGCAAGTTATTAATATAAAAGGCATATAGTTTCATTGACAGTTTTTTCAAACTGTCAAAAGTTTAGAGGGGCATAAACAAAATTAGAATCCTGAAACTTGGTATGATCCAGGGAAGGATGTCGACCTGCATAGTATCTCTCTTTTTTTGGCACGGGAAACGGATATATGAATTAAAGAATTGAAATTGTTACATCAATGGCGTCCACAATGATATTCTTAAGGCAAGGAAACATAGCCCAATGAACAAACATAGATTTGTTGATTGACAATGAAGAGCATGAATATTCATATCTATGAGAATAAAATGGAGTTATAATAGTGAAAGAACAATTACCACAGACGATGAAAAGCCATATCTTTCCATATACATGTTATTCATCTTCCCACTCATATAGTTGATGGTCATCTACATTTGAAAGAAAAGTAGAGAAGACAAATTATATATTATGATCTTAGAAAGTTAACAAAAATTTAAATGCAAGATAAGCTATAATAACTATAGCACTAGTCAAATTAACCTCAAATAGACATTTGTGATGTATGAATCAACTTATACTCTGTGAAATTGAAAAACGAAGAATAATTATAAAGATAAAAAACAACAATATTAATCATCTTAATAATAACAACAGTAAGAATGAGCAAAGAAGGTGGCCTACAAAATTAAGAGGCTTCAAGGAGTCTAGAAAGTATGGGGTCGTCAAGCTAGGAGGAGGTGTCAAAGGAAGGTTGTGCTCGAAAGCCTAATCCATGATCTTGATCTTAAAGAGGAGACAGGTTCTTTCTGCTGAAGAGAGAGAGGATAGAAGGGAATTCAAGTCTGAGGTGATGGAGATTCTGCATATGGAGGAGGCTGAATGAAGGCAGAGATCGAAGGCTTTATGGCTTAAAAAGGGAGACTCTTTAACACAGTTTTTCACAAGGTGGCCAGCCGACAAAGATGAACAAATCATATTATCCGGATTAGGTTCCAGGAAGCTTTGGTTCAGGATGCCGATCAGATTGAGAATGCTTTTGTTCAGCACTTCCACGGGGTCTACAGAAGAAAGAGGAAGTGGAAGGCTTTGTGGTTTGATGAGGACATTAAAATGATCCCTGATGAGCTCTTGGGCAAGCTGGAAGCACCTTTCTCGGAGGATGAAATCAAGGAGGCAATCTTTGGAGCGGATGGCGACAAAGCTCTGGGGCCGGACGGCTTTGGGCTAAGGTTTTTTCAGATCTTCTGGGATGTTACGAAGGTACATTTACTTCAGATGCTCGAGAGTTTTACGCTGGCACCTAAGGCAACGGTTGCCTTAACTCCTTTCCTATTCTCTCATTCCCAAGAAGGAAGGCGCGTCGTCGGAAATTTCTGATTTCAGACCTATCAATTTGGTCAATGGATGTTATAAAATGATTGCGAAAGCCCTTGCACACAGGCTAAAATTGGTTATTGGTTTGCTTGTGGAGGAGAATCAGTCAGCCTTTATTCCAGGGAGGATCTTGCATGATGGCTTCATGGTGACACACGAGATCATTTCTGCTACCAATCTGGATAGGAGATCAGGGGTGATTCTGAAGTTGGATTTTGCAAAGGCTTATGATTGTGTGGATTGGGAGTTTTTGTAGCATATCCTTAGTTTTCATCGCTTTGATCCAAGGTGGATTTGGATGTTGAAGCAATGCTATGGTACAGCGAAAGCTTCTGTTATTGTTAATGGCAAGCCGTGTGGCTACTTCCCGGTAAGGGTGCAACTTTGGTCGGTTAAACCGAATCTGAATCGATCCAAACTGATTTTTTCTGGGTTTGGGTCAATAGTTTTATAGTTTGGTTTGGGTAAGGATTGAAAAATTAATAAACCGATCTACTTTGGTTTGAGTTTGGTTTTACTTAAAAAAAATCGAATTAACTGAACCAAACCGAATTTAAGCATATATTATTTATAATTAATAATATTTATTTAAATCAATCTTTTTATATTAAAATCTATATTGTTGTTATATCATTAATATTCATAAAAAATTGAATGTACTAGTTTATACTATCAATCCTAGCATTTTGATATATTTATGTAAAGTTGTAAACCAAACCCCCAAAAAACTCTAACCAACCCAAATTGATAGAAAGAAAAAAAAATCGGGTGTATATATATATTTATCTTTAACAGTTCGGTTCGGTTCGATTTAGTTTAGTTAACCAAACAAAAATCGGTTCGGTTCAGTTCGGTTTTAGGTTTTCGGTTCGGTTCGGTTTTCAGGTGAACAGGGGTCTTAGGCAAGGGGATCCTCTTTCTCCTTTGCTTTTTATTTTGTTGGCTAACGTTCTGAGTTTGATATGAAGTCTACTTGTGCTAGTGGTTGGTAGCGGGTTTGAGGTGTGCTCCTAATGGCCCGGTGGAAACTCATGTACGGTATGCAAATGACACTCTAATCATGAGTGAGGTTAATGAATTTGCGGTGCTGGGGGTTAAGTTTGTGCTGATTTGCTTTGAGCTTCTTTCTGGTATGAAGATTAACTTTCATTAGAGTTCGATGATGGGCATCAATGTGGAAGTGGACCATTTGGCACTTTTGGCTGACGCATTCAGCTGCAAGATGGAGTCTTTCCCGTCGAGACGCCTGGGGCTTCTGTTAACTTGTGGCAGATTGAAGGTGGCTGACTGGCAGGGGCTTATTAGCAGGTTCAAGAAAATGCTTAGTGGCTAGAAAGGCGAAGTGCTCAGTCTGGCGGGACATCTCACATCGCTCCAAGCGGTGTTGTCCAGTCTCCCGTTGTTTTTCCTCTCACTGTTTAGAGTCTCGCTTGATGTGCTTGATAGAATTGATGTTATCTGGAGACGATTTCTTTGGTGTGGTACAGTGGATCAGGTGAACAAGTTCACCTTATTTGTTAGGAGAATGTATGTCGTAAGAAATTTGGGGGTATGGGGTGCTCAACCTTAAGGACATGAACAATGCTTTATTGATTAAATGGTTATGGAGGATGTTAATAGAAACTTTCACTGGTGTAGGATTGTGGGACCCCATTATGGTTTCTTCTCCGGCTCTGGCGGGGTCTACCCGACACCATCAAGGAGGAGCTCCAGGGTATGGAGAGATAATCTTAGCTCTGGCACCACAATTCATGACATCCATCTTGTGGGATGTAGGGGATGGGAGCCCCGTTCAGTTTTGGTCTGACATTTGGTGTGGTGATTTGTCACTGGGCAGCAGATTTCCTTGTATTCATGAACTTGCAGAGAGGAGGGGGGGGAAGGAGTTTTGGAGGTGACTGAGTATGGGAGTGAGGGGTTTTGGGATATTATTCTGCGTCGTAACCTGGATGATTGGGAGGTAGAGGAATTCCAGAGGTTCTTGAGAGCTTTGCAGGCTCACAAGATAAACCCAGAGGAGAGTGACCGCGTCAGATGGGCGCTGAGATTGAGAGATGGTTATTTAGTGCATGGAGGATACGGAGGATATGACGGGTTAAGGGCAAAGAGAAGGATCCAGGAGGAGATGAAAATGAAGGCGAAGGAGATTTGGGGGGTGGGTCAAGGTGCCCTTAAAATCCAGGCTTTCATGTGGCTCATGTATCAGGGCAAGATCATAACGAGGACTTTACGTGCTAAATGGGTCCAAGGGGAGCCAACATTTTGTGTGTTATGTGGGGGAGGGGAGGAGAATCCCGTCCATCTTTTATGGGATGCTAGAGTGCATTGGGGCGGCCGATTGCGGAGGGCAACTAACTTTGAAGGCCATCCAGTAATTCTTGACAAGATGTGGGCTGAGGGTAGAAGGCTGAAGCCGAAAGGTGACAGAAGCAAAAAGGTGAAGATTACGCAGAGTTTCATGCCTGTTGTTGAATGGGCAACATGGCTTGCAAGAAATCAAGTAAATTTCAAAGGTAGGACCCCCATCGTGGACATTATTTGGGAGAATATCCAAAATTTCATCCTCCAGAGTTGAGTTTGTGGATGGAGTTTTGGTGATTGAGAAGTAGCTAGGATGCTTGATGCTGAATTGGTAGTGCTCTTTACTACCGGTTAGCAGTGGGTTTTGTTTTATTTAGTTTTATGCTGAATTGATCAGTTACCAATTTAATAAAATTTGGTAGTAAGTCTACTCTTCTTTAAAAAAAAAAAAACAATAATAACAATAATAATGTTAATTATAAGAATAATAACAACAATAATAAGAGTGGAAAGTTGCTGCAAAAAGGAAGAAAAGAACGAACAAATATGGCTCACATATATTGGGTCCTTTATTACAATGGACCTGGTAATTTTTGTCGTATAATTGGTTTAGAGTTCTAGTGTTTTTTTTTAAAGAAAAATGGGATTCAAATCATATTATAAAAATGATACCCCTCAAAAAATGGAGAAGGGGGATCTCTAAAAACGAAAAATAAAAGAAGATAATTAACAAAAAAAAATGAAATAGTCCGTATAACTTTGCAACTCTGAACATCAGCCCTTGTTAATACAATCTATAGAACTTCTCATATATCCCCCATTGCTTGGATTCCCGATTCCAATCCAATAAGCACGTTGAGCCAAGCACAAAGGGACATGATAAAAAAAAAATGGTGATTTCTGGAGATATTGAAAACAGTAATTTTACATAGGACTTTAAAAAGTTGATTGCTAGTACTAAAGAATTCCATAATAACAAATTAAAATCCAATTCAAAGAACAAGACATCACTCAAATATGAAAAGAACCTAGATTTTGCAAAGGAACCCGAAAGTGTGACTTATCAATGATGAGTATCACCAACTAGTGAAAAATAAGTCCATTGGGGTATTACCTCATCTCCCTTGTTGATTTGTTGCCCAGCATTTATCATTACCTCAAGCATGCGGTCCTTAAATCTCCAGTGAAAGAAACAATTCGGTTGAAATGAGTGATTCAACATATCTGTTAAAATTACAAAACACTATGAACTTCTTAAAACAGAAAAAAAATAGCATTTCTGAAATATTTGATATGTATTATTATTTCCTTTCAGAAACCATCAGAAAGAAATTCATTAAACATGTTTACCAGGAAAGAAGAAGGCACAAAGAAATGTTGTTCAGATAAATGCATTAATATCAAATTCTATCATTTCCTCAACAAATAATAATTTAAGAAATCCTCAATAAAAGATAATCATCACGTTGTCAAAGTTGTAATCTTACTAATACTCGATTGAAGAAATCAATGGATAGATCTTTGGCACCATATAAGGTCTTCCTTGAAGGTTGCTTGACATTACAATGCAGAACTCGCTGCGAAACAGGTTCAACTTGCCAAGTGAAATGGGTAATTTTCAATAGTTTTTTTCTGATCATAAAAAATAACCACCACATCATTGTAGATCTGAGGATATCAATATGTACATAGTTTTCAATAACTTGACGATGTCTTTACAAAGTCCCACAATACTTATCCACACACATTTCGGTTGAACAAACTCTCTGGGTATGACCCACCATGAATTTTAGGAGGCATTATTATGTAATAGTCTGTCTCACCGACTCTGTGTGCATATACATGTACACATGCTTATAATTATATATACATATATATTGGGTGGATGATGTAACAAGAGTCAATCATTCATTTAGTTATTTCAAAACCTATGTCAATAGATACGACATGTATTACATGAATTCTAAATTTTTTTACTAAGGTAATTAAAAATCTTTCATAGTGTACTGAAATTGTTCAAATGGTGTCAGATAAGGAATTTCTTGTGCAATACAAGTATGGAAAACAATTTTCTATTTTTTCTGACAATGGAAAAGAAAACAAATTTATCCTAATATACCATATCATGTCATCTTCGCGATGGCATGCAGATAAAGTCATCAATGTAAAACAAAAGCAAAGAAAGTAACCTGCATAAGGAACCAACATATTTGCATCTTGTACAAGAGCACCTATCCTCACGTGCATATTAATACTTCGTGATTGAGCAATACTGAGTGCCCAAATAAATCTTTCAGGATCACGAGCAAGCCTCTTTATCTTTAGAGGGACACCAGAATGCTGAACAAGGTTCAGAATGATGTCAATGTTTAGACCACAGATAAGAAGAAGTGCTCAGACATTTAAGAAAAACCACATTGACAAGGCTTTTCTACCCAATTCTTTTCCCAAAACTCCAATGCTCGACTATGTTCTTCTTCCATTTTCACGGCAAGATTCTGGTCCTGTAGCTCTAGAAGTTCCTCCTACAAATTAACAAATAACTGAGATATAAATTGTTCATAAAAATAGAGAATTTAAAAAATTATTATATAGAAATGAGCATTTAAAAATAAATAAATAAAAAGCTGTTTAACAATTCAGCTCAAAGAGAATGATAGCTGAACTGAAATGTTTAACAATATCAACTGCCAATTGCTCAGATAAAAGTAGTCAGCTCATGATTCAGATGTTAGCAACTTAAAGACCATTAGCAGCGTAGTTCCTGTCCTAATACCATTCACACATTATGATCACGAAAATCATCAAAACCATAAAAAAAAAAGGTTGTGGTTATCTTGTAATGCCCATTTCAATACTTCACGTTTGTATATCAGACAGATATTTTCACTAAGTTCAAATTGGTTGTATGCACTATGTTTGATATCATAAATGCCAACAAAAGAATCTGAGATTTGTTATTAGCTGGGATGGTATATTTCTTTCCCCATCCCATAACCAATTAGACAAACATTGCCTGCCTTATTCATCCATGCGCATTCCACTAGAAGATCAACTTCAAGCCACTGGAATGAATTCTAACGAATAACGCCAGAAAGATCAAGAAAGATACTTTTCAAAATGGAAATAAATAAACAAGATCATCTACAAGGTACTTATATGAAAGAAAAAGCTTGAATTCCATCTCTCCTAACATACAAGATGTCATACCCTTCATTCAAACGAACCTTTGTGGCCAGAAGCAAGCTAGTGCACTCATCTGCACTAGGTAAGAAGTCACCATACAGCTGCCAGAAATTACCTTCCCGATCGAATGCAAGCAAAAGGAGGGAGGCTAATCGCAGATCCCAGTCTGCCTGTGATTTAAAAGTGGGATGGTTAAGCAAGTATAAGAATTTTATGAACAGCTTTTACAGGTTATATAGATTATCAAAACAGGGACTTTTTAATCACATTCAACTATTAAAATGAGTTTAACAACAGATTGAGCTAGAAAATTTGACTAAATATGGGAAAAGAAAAAGAAGAAGAAGAAGAACCATTATACAAAATGAACAGCTGTTAAATGGAAAAAAAATTCATTGTACAAAACAAACAGCTGTCAATTGAGCAAGAAGAAAAATAAAATTGCAATAAATTCAGTAGCCAGAAGTGAACTACTAAGGTTCAAGGTAAAAAAAAAAAGGATTCACATCAACTGGCAATACAAACACAACAAAAAAAAAAGATTCACATGAAACTGTCATATGGCTCACATCAGTGTTTTGAAATGCGGTATGCAGCTTGTGTGCGGCAAGAGTATTGCATGGGGTATATGTGGTATGCGGGAGTATATGAAGGTTTTTTTTTTTTTTTTTTTTTTTGATATCGGAGGGACTCCTTGTGGCTGAACGCGGTTTTATATTTTTATTAATAAAATATATATATATAATATTTTTTAAGAAAAAGAAAAGAATATTGTTTAGAATAGAAGCTAGCCCAGTAGAGATATTATTTAAAATATAAAAAAATATGAAAAAATTTTAATTGAAAAATATGTATAACATAATAAGATTATTATCATATATGTACTAATTTAAAGAAAAACAATATAGAACCTTTAGTAATAATAATAGAATCCACCCATTCAAGGTAAAAAAAAAACACTATCTCATTTAATTAATTAAACAACAACACCAAAAAAAAAAAATAGAGAATAAGTAGCCATTCCATCGTGTAAAAAACAAAAACAAAAAAAGAAAGGCCCACATGACATGACTCCACTAGTACATAAAAAATAAACAAATACATAATATTCAAAAAAATTCAGCAAAAGCCTGTCTACCCTTTCATTCTATCAACTTCACCCACGTGTGATCCTCAACTTAAGAAACCAAATGCTTTTAAAGCAAGAGCAGAGACTCAAAAAAAACTAGTGATGGAAAATAAGTTGAGAGGAGTCATAGAGACAAAGCAGGCAAGGAAGGCAAGGTGGCCGAGGAACACGAGATGTTGTTTTCAATCGTCGATGAAGTTGACGTCAATGAAGAATGAGAGAAGGTGCTCTCGATGAAGGAGGTTTCAAAGGTGTTGTAATGGCTGATTGTTGAAGAAGGTCGAATGGGCTTTTTATTTTTATTTTTTTGTTCAATCTTGTGCGCCCAACTAAACGGACGCATATACGGATGTGGTCCGCATATGCGGATCTGATCCGCATATCAACCGATTTTGCAGTAAGTGGTTCGGTTAGGCGACCGAACCGCCGGTGCAGCGCATATGCGGCCGCACAGACCAATTTTACAAACACTACATGCAACACATGCATTTTTCAATACATGAGAATTTTACATTGAAAACACTTGAGTCACAATCATATTTTTCCTGAGGAGTTGGGTCATCATGATTTTAGGAGTGGACAATAAGCCTGTCAATTAGACGGATACAGAGCGGATCTGTCCATATCCATATCCGTATCCGAACTAAATATCCGAAATATTATCCGTATCCATATCCGACGAATATTCAAAATCATGTATCCATTTCCGATCCGAACATTTGCATACGGATTCGGATAAATATCTGAATTATCCGAAACAATTAAAAAACATCAAATATGTAAACCATTCTTCTCTTCCTAACAATTTTTATGAGCCACAGAAAAAATTCTGTAAATAAAAGATCATATGGAAAACAAAAACCATATACAAAAACTCTTCTTCTCTTCCAAACAATACCAAATGTAGATCTATTCAAAGAAGCAAACATAAGAGCTAATCAATCCATAGCTAACATTCCAAAAAAGAGGATTAACTTGATGGTTGGCTGAGGAGGAGGCGCCGGTAAGCAGCGACGGAAGAAGAAAGCAACGATGGGAAACGCCGAAGCTGCAGAGAGAGTCACGTGAGGGGTCGGTGAGGGCGCGTGTGTTGGGACTAAGTGAACAGTGTCATGACGAGAAGAAGAGTCACGGCAAGGGGTCGGAGAGTCAATGCCACAGAATCACAAAGAGAATCAGTGTAGATAAGAGGAATAGAGACAATGAATAATTTTTTTTTTTTTTTTTTTGGGTAAGTGACGACAAGATGTTAGGAGCCCTAACTTATGTGTGTTGTGTAAGTGAGAAACCCTATAGAAAGTGTGAATCTGGACCCTTCGACTTTCATCCAAGGGTTCAAAATACTCCTAAAATTATATTAATAAAAAAATCTATCGGACACGGATATTTTTCAGATCGGATACAGGCATATCCGTAATTATTACAAAAATTTTCAGATGTGGATAATTTTTTTGGATACGGATATGGATTTTTTGGATATCGGATATTTTCTAAATTTTCGGATACGGATTCGGATCGGGTACGGATATTTTTTTGAATAATTGACAGGCTTAATGGACAATCCTACAACTATTATGGTCAACAAAAGATTCAAGGCATAAGGACTTGGTATTATCCATTGCGGGGCTATCCCGCTCGGGAAGGGATTTTCTTTTTTCATTTCCTCCCTTCTCATCTTTTGTACACAGATCCCATGTCTCCTTGTTTGAGGCAACTTTTATAAATAAGATTGCTCCAACATTTATTTCAAAAGAAAAAAAGGAAATACAAACCTTTCATATTAAATCAAGGACAAAATAAATTGAGACACAGAAGATTAACCATGAGAATTAGTACAACAAGTCAACAACAGCGACTAATTCTTTTGATTATTATTATCAGAAATACAACAGCACAGTTAACTTGTGATGTATGCATAAGGATACTCATAGGTAAATACTTCCTAATGCACAAAAATGACTCGTAATGATCAAAATCTAATATTTCCAAAAAGCAAAACACCATTATTATTAACATATCCAATAATGAAAAATTGCAATGTCTTGTTTCGCAAGCAGTTTGTAGGAGCTTTTGGTTGACTTGTAGGGGCTGTTTGGGTGGAGTAATAAGAGGGGAATAGGTAAGGAAAAGCATAGAATAGGGAAAAAAAAGGTGTTTGAGTAAGGGGAATAAGGTGGTATTTGGATGCCGGAATAACAAACAATAAAGGGGTATAGTAATCCCCCATTTCCCATGGAATTAGCCTATTCCAACAACAATCACAAGTGAGTCCCACTGTTTTTTTTTTCATTTCAAATCAATTGTCATCACCTTTTATACATCAATGGGGCCCACATGTCAAATCAATTTTTTACACTTTATTCACATTTTATTATTTATCAACCAAACACTACAACCTTTATTATTATGTTTTCCAATGAGAATAACTTAAAACACAACCAAACAGAAAATCACTTACCCCCCATATAGCGAGGAACATAAGGCAAGAATAATGAAGAATAGATGAGAATAGCTAAAAAAAGTTGTTTGTTTTGATAGAATAAACCCCGATAGTTATGTCTGGATAAGCTAAGATAAGGCCTGATAACTATTCTAAAGAAATGGTGGAATTGCTTATCGAGGCTTATCTATGCCAATGGATAAAAATACCCTTCTCTGTCATTTTAAAAAATTTATCTCACCTAACAGACTCACACAGATTCCAAAAACTGTCACATCTATCAAATCAATCATATATCTCTCACACTATTCCCAGGGGGTATAATTGTCATTTAAAAAATCATAAACTCTTATTCATCACTTATCAACCATTTATCATCACTTTATCCAAGGTGAACCAAACAACAAAAAAGTCATTTTTACGTTTCCCAATGAGAATAACAAAAAAGACAACCAAACAAAAAGTTGCTTATTCAGCCTGGATTGTTATCTATCCCAGTATAACTATCGGGAACGAATAACCTAATGTCACACCCCATACGGGGGGTTATTCTATCGATAAAGTCAACAATTCTTAGAATAGGTATAAACCCCAGAATAGCTTATGTCTTTATCTAAACGGGCCCTAATGAATGTCTATTCCAACATAAGAGAGTCTATGTGGAAAATACTTGGGTGGCAGTTTCCTCACTTCTCAAATTTTGGGTCCTCTTCATCCTTGGCACAGAAACTCCTACTATCATGGGGAACGAATGGTTCGGTTAGAGAGGAATTGAGGTCATTGTTCAACGATGTGACCCATGTGGCTGCATATGCAGTGCAGTCCAAAAGCTGAACCACATATAGGCATGCAGCCCAATATGTGGATCAAGCACGCATATGCGAGCGTACTTTCTCTCTTCTTCTTTTTTGGTGGGAGGATGCACAATATTTAAACAAAAAAATTTGAGGTGCCTTTATTTTATTGAATGATAGACTTTATGCTTTCTCTTGGATGTTAGGGTTACTTTAGAAGCTTTAGACCTTGTGAAGTTATGGCTCTCCATTATTGTTTATTTTTTCTTCCTTTCAATTTTTCTGCTCATCTAGATAAGCACCATTTTCCTATCATGTAAGATATCTATAATTACTCCCTTATCCACTATACATTTGACAGACTCATTTAACTAATTTGGGTACATGGTGTCATTCTTCAACAAGCATCCACATCAGTTGGTGAGCATGCTTTTTTTTTCAAGGGTCTGAATTGCATAGCTATATGGATTTGTATAAAAAAGCTAATGTTGACTTGACTTTTATTGCTCACATAGTTTCTCCAATATATGTAAAAGGCCTTTGGCATAAATAATTAATCAGGTCCGCATATTTATCCTATTATCTATTGTTCTAAAATAATCATCGTATATATTTTCATTAATAAAAATATAAATCCACGTATACTCCTGTATATACTCTATGAGATACCCCAGCCGCATGCAAACTGCATGACACATTTCTAAACATCGGTTAAGGTTTCCCTCTCAACACAGTGGCATGTTGGGAAGGGAGCTATTTCTTATCTATCTTTTTATTTGTTACCTATCTTTATCTTCTTTAGTTAATTTTGTTCAGAAAACCTTTGTCTCTAGTCTCCTTGTTTGGCGGGTTTCTTTTTAATAAGATAATAATTCATATATCCATGGTATAAAGTGTGGCTGCGCATCAATGTGCGCCCCTTGGCATGCACATGCGCCCATGTGCCATCAATATGCGGCCATGTGCGGCCAAGCATTCAAACCCCATTCAAAAAGGGTTCGTTCCAGCCTTAATGCGTTCGAACCCCATTCGAACGGCGTTCGTTCTAGGCTACAAGCATTTGAACCCCGTTCGAACGAGGTTCATTCCCAAAGAACCCATAAGGCATTTAAATCACGTTCAAACAGAATTCGTCAAAGCCTTCAGGGGAACGGGGTAAAAACATCCCATATACTAATTATTTTTTAAAATAAATAAAATCCACCACATGTACCGTATGTGGAGCCCATTGCATATGGGTTCTGCACATGTTTTAAAACCATGCATATATATCTTTTCAAAAAAAAATCCAATAATGATATAAGTACAATACACAATATAATGAATTTAGCAAAAAATAGTACTATTTTAGTTCCAACAAATGTGCTTTCTTTTGGGGAATTGGACTGAAATGATGCAAGGCAGTTGGCCTAGTTATGCAGCTCATTATAATTCATCCTCAAAGCATTCCCTTTTTGCTTTTACCCTCATTTGGCATGAATTCATATTCAATTTTCATAAAAAAATAATAGATTTATGATCGTGAACTTACAATATTATTAAATCTAGTACTTCAATTGCAAGAATGCAACACACATTATCAACCAAAATCATGTTTGAGAGTCAATAAATTTCTAATACAGGGTGTTTTGCATGTATAGGCTGCAAGAACTTCTTATTTGTGCATAAAACCTCCTTAAATCACTAAAGTTTACATCCTCCTAAAATCTAATATTTGTGTTTTAAAATCGATTAGCGACGACAGGAATATTCACCACATATTCCACTTTTAAGGTGTGAATGACAATCTGCCTATAACCGTAAAAAAAATCAAATTGACCATGTTTTAACGACAGGTTTTGTTGAGGTTAAAAAATGTAACTGCACTCTTTTTCTGGAAAAGTTTATGCTTTAGGTAACTGCACAGACTTGCTAAAGCCTCAAGCAATATATTGTTGAGTTAAAGAGGCAGACCATAACTCTCTCTATGAGCATCACAAATATCATCTGGTAGAAAAACATTTGCAAGCATTTATGCATGTTCAACAAAACATCATAGGGTATCCAGACACAAAAGCATATATTTGGGAATTATAAGCAATGCCATTAGTCAATCATTTTTTGCCAAAAAAAAAATTCAATCATAAATAAAATATTCTTATGTGGATCAACATGTTTTATTGAATCATACACCTTTACTATGAGGAAAAAAGGTCTCCATGGGAGTAATAATTTTTATAACAAAAACTAAATCTGACCACAATCAAGAACTAAGATATTAGATTACCTCTGGGTTCGTCGAGTTAATGATATCAAATATGGGATGACCTACTGGTACAATATCAGGAAAGAACATCCATGGAGGCTTCTGACTTATAGTTAACATCAATTCCAGTGGAATTTCCATTATTACCTGCCACCATTTAAAATATCTCAAACAAATGGAAAAGCATACAAGATTTCGAATAATAAAGAAATGTGTGAGAATATCTATAGATACTGACAGCAACTGACAAGAAAGAACAACTAAAACAATTTACAACAAGAAAAGGGTGTTCAGCAAGCCAGTATCTAAAGGTTCTGATTTCTTTCTTGTGTGGTTTTATGGTCCAATTTTATTTTCACTTTCTGTTCAAGCAAATATTTTAATATAATGCATTTTTTGCGTTAAAAATTAACTTACAGAGTTTTTTTTTTTACCAAAGAACACCAGTCATGTTTAAGACGGAGGAACTTGTGAACTGAGGATATGAATCTTCACACAGTCTAACACTTTAAGATCAAAAAATGGAGAAATCATGAGGAAAGAAAACTCTTTCCAAAGAAAAGTGGCATGTGAGTTTGCTCTTACAAATCAGCAATGTTGGAAGAGTGACCTCATAGGGGGCTCACAATAATATGGCAACTATTGATGTGGATGATGGGAATTGTCAGCTGGATAATAGACTTCGATTTTTTTTTTCTTTTTGAAAAATGATAGAACCAGACAAAGCTGGTCATATACACCATAAAATATGAATATAAACAGTAACTTAAGTATATAACTGGGTCAATGAATGTATCTAGCAACACTTTTTTTAAATTCACCGCCTGTGTTTCCAACATAAGCGATGTTGCCTCGTTTAAATGAGAATTGATTCTTTCATCAAGGTCCTATACAATGGTCCCCCGTTATTGGCAAGATCTTTTCTACTTCTTCATTTTTGCTTCCATGTTCTCAATCAAGAAGAACCAATGCTCTATCTACCACATTAGGTTTTGGTTATCCCAATTTGTTTAAAAGAGGAAAACTGATTTCCTTGTAGTAATTGTTTCACCCCCAATGATGTATTTTCCAAATGCAAGTTTCAGACTTCAAATCCTACTTTTTGCAGAAAGAAAAAACACTAAATGGTAATAGAACACTCAATTAAACGATTAAAAGGTAATGCACGATACATAAACACATGTAAGAAATACAATCAATTCAAGAAAAGCAAAAACAACAAACAGCCAACACAGTCAAACACACCAAAACCAAAACTCACTCTCGCCCTTCGCAATGGTTGAACATCCCTCGACGCGAAGACGCCAAACCCATCAGGCCCTTCCTTGAATTCCACTCCATACGCCCGCACACTTCTCACGTAACCTATCCTGTAGAAGTCGGGATCCGCCGGCAACAACTGCGACTCCAAAATTACAACAAATCAACCAAACATACAATCAAATCATGAGAGAGAGAGACAGAGAGAGATTGGGGTTTACCTCAGAAGAAGAAGCTTCGGGGGTCGTCGGAGGGGACTCGAAGAGACGAAAGGGAGGGGCCTCGGCAGTGGAAGCTCGGGCGAAGGTTCGGGCGGTCCTTAATGAGGGTTTCTTGGACGGACGTGATGAGAATCTCTCCGGGATCCTCGGCTAAGATGAGATGAAGTTGAATGAGAGAAAGATTTGGCATTAGAGAGAGAGAGAGAGAGGAGGCTGACCTTGGCGTCGTAGATGAAGGAATGAATAGCAAGAGACGCCATTGGAGACGAAAGGGAGGGAAGTGGAAGTGCATACGGGAGACAACGTTATCCAAAAAGAAAAGAAGGGTTTAACACAGGGCAGCTCTACTCCCACCATGCTATTTGCTGTCCCCACCTACAGACTGATCCCACAAGCCATGCTCAATATAAAATCTGATCCCACCACCATATATATTACTTACAAGTGAAATTCTAACCCCACCACTTTCTAAGTTTTCTTCTTTTTTTTCTTCCCTTCTCTTCTCTGCCTCCTCGAGATTTATTTTCTCTTCTCCTCTCCTCTCCTCTCCTCTCCCTCCCACCTGATCTTCCCTCCTCTCCTCTCTCTCCTACCGGACCAGCCATTGAAAAGGAGAACCCACATCATCGTCCACTATCCGCAAAGCATATGTATGTATGTGCCCTTGTTTGTTCTTGAATGTATATTTTTTTATCTTATTCTTAGGGTATTAGAATGAAAAATTGGTTATTGAACAAAAAATTTATTTAGGGTTTGGAATAGAAAACCAATATGTGGTTAAAAGAATAGTCATTCAAAAAATAAAAATAAGATTTAGGATAGAAATCTAGGGTTTGAGATAGAAACTCAATATGTGATTGAAATATTTAGTTATTCATAAAACAAAATTAGGGTTTGGGATAGAAATCTAGGGTTTGTGATAGAATGTGGATTGAAATATAGGGTTTGGAATATAAGATGTGGATTGAATGATTGGTTTTAAAAAACATTGTGGTTTGGGATCTAAGCGTATGATTTGTGATAGATGTAGATTGAAATCTGGGGTTTGGAATAAAGTGTGGATTGAAAGATTGGTTATTAAAAAAAAAATAATGGTTTGGGATATAAACATATGGTTTGGGATAGAATGTGGATTGAAACCTAGGGTTTAGGATAGAATTGGGATAGAAAGATTGGTTATTCAAGAAAAAGAAATATTATGGTTTGGGATAGAAACTTATGGTTTTCCATAGAAAGTAAAGATTATTTTTGAATTGAATTGTATTGTCTTTAGTGTTCAATATTGAAGATGAATGCATATATAATTTCGGCTGTTGAAGTTTTCTAACATAACAGTATTAATATTTAATATAAATGAAGTTCTTTCTTAGGTACTTCTACTATAGTTTTTGTATAGCTCGCATTCTGTTTTCTGATGATCTGTAGAAGGCTACGACAACCATTTGTATGAGAGGATCTTATTCATTGCAGAATTTTATATACATCATGAATGCAATACTCTTTATTATAGTTGGATTTTGATCTTTGTGACTTTGTTGTGTTATCCTCTCAGAATTTGTAAACCTTTGAAAGAATTAAATTGACCGTCCAAGTGGTTACTTAAGACCATAATAAAACTAGTCTATGAAGATTAGAAGAGAAGAAAAAAGAAAGCAGATATAATTGGATATCATAAAGAATTAAACACAACCTGATTTTTATAATATGTACACGCTTTGCCCTTAGTTTAGTGTGATATCAAAAGTTATTTAAAGTGATAAAATATATCAAATTTGGCTCATCCGGTTGTCCTGCACATGTGGAACAAATATTTAGGTTGATGTGATTGTCAAAACAATTAATTAATAATTCATAAAACAGAAAACTAACATTTGAAAAGGTTTCAATCTCTAGCTGTTTTTGTTTGAGGGGAATGGATTTTCTGTATCAAAAGTGGGTCAATTTTTTTTTCCATAAGAACACGGAATGGATTGTTTGGTTGGACAAGGGAGGTAGTTGAGAATATACATGATCAAAGTGTTTTTGCTTTTGATGAACATGTAACATTAGTTTTAATTACATTGACCCCTTCATCCTAGATCACAAAACAAGAAATAAGGAGCTAAATAAACAAGTTTTGATTACATAAAAAAAGAATACTAATATGTTATTCCTCATGAAGTGAACAAATTCATTTAGCTGATGAATTGATGCGAGATTAGCATTTTTTGTCATCAAAGTGTGTCAACAAGTACTTACAACCATGTTTGATTGAATATTACCATGATAATTGAATTGATTCTCCTAAAGGACTTGTATTTGACAAACCCCATGTTATCTAACCTTGTTCACCTATAGTATACCCTTATAAAATATATTAATAATTGTTTACAATCATTTGTTATATAGTTGAATGTAGCTTTTCAATCCTCTTTATGTAGGATGGCCCCTAAACCTCCCACAAACCGCATCTCTTCGAAAACGTCAATTTTCAAGGTTGGCTAAAAGTGCACCTTCAACATCAATGGTCCCTTATGCTCAGGAAGAGGAAGTGCAGGATGAAGTAGTTGTGTCTGATGAAGAGGGACAAGAGGTTGAAGAAGAAGAGAGACAAGGCAGAAGACTAGTTGACTCTGAGATAGATGAGGATAGTCTTAAGGGTCCTTTTCCTGGTGGGCCGCAAACCAACGAACTTCCCGACGCAGCAAATGTGGAACGACATTCGAAGCAAATACATTGATCGAGTGGGATGACTTTATCACAACCGCCTTGTTATCACTTTATCAGTACTTATCATATTTTGTGATAGGGGAGACTAAGAACATGGCATTCATTTGGTTTTGAATGGCCCATAACATTTTGAGTATTTAAGTTTGTAATTACTGCCATTTTAAAATGTGTGCGAATGATTAGTTGGGATGTGAATGATAAAGAAAAGTCATGCATGAATTTGACATATGAAGCTCTTTTATGTATTCCCTTGTTTAGCTAATGTATGTGACAATCCAATCGTCATGATAAAAAA